>JANJGK010000051.1:14265981-14297490 GCA_039081455.1 Macrobrachium rosenbergii
AGTCAATGAAATTGATGTCCGTTTACGGGGGAGGGGGAAGGGAAGGGGGAAGGGGAAGGAAGAGGTAAGGGATGGAAGGGGGAAGGGGAGGAGAAGCTAAATTAACATATGATCGTATGCTCCGCAAGGGGGCGGGGAAGGGCGATGGAAGAGGGAAGGGGAGGGGAGGACACAGCTCAATTAACATTTTAGTGTTCCAGAAGGGGGAGGGGGAAGTGGGATGGAGGAGGGAAGGGGAGGGGAGGGGATGAAAAGCTAAATTACACTTGATCGTATGCTCCGGAAGGGGGAGGGGGAAGTGGGACGGGAGGGGAGGAGGAAGGGGGAGGGGATGGAAGAGGTAAGGGGAGGACGCAGCGAATTAACACTAGATGTATACTCGAGAAGGGGGAGGGGGAGGGGGATGGGGAGAGGAGGGGAAAGGGGAGGGGGAGGACACATCTAAAGTAACGCTTGATCGTATGCTCCAGAAGGGTGAGTGGGAGGGGAGGGGTAGAGGGAGGGGGATGGAAGAGTGAAGGGGAGGGGATGGAAGAAGGGGGAGGGGGAAGGACGCAGCTCAATTAACACTCGATCTGTGGTCCCGGAGGGGGAGGGGGAGGGAAGAGGGAAGGGGAACGAAGGTTACAGATCCACAATTGAGTTACAAGACTTGAGGACAGACAGACAGACACAGAAACCATCTTAAATAAAACCAAGTAAAAATATAAAACTATAAAAAAAAAAAATCACATAAACTTACGATTAATAAAAGTATATATTATATTTTCAGGTCAAAAGCTTCGTACTATCATAGGCCTATATGTCATGCCTAGAAAAGTCTGTCCGTTTGTCTGTCATAACTTGTGTCTGTGTCTGTCTGTGCGCGTGTCTGTTCACGCTCTAAGTCATATATATATTTTTTCCTACGCAATAACTTGAATCCTTCCAGAAACTCTAAGCCTATTTTAGCATCCATTTTTCATACGCTTCCTCCCTTATGGATTCTGATCCTGTAGAAGTAGCTGTAGGTGGTGGCCTTATGCCAGCGACCTTTGTGGGTATAAAGGAGCCTCCCGGAAAGAATAAATATATAAATAAATAAATAAATATAAAATGGAGTCTAAAGATTCCCATATAAAGCTTTTCGTAGGAATGATATAGCAAAGATATATTTATGACTCGGTCTAAACGAACTTGGAATGGTAAAGCTACTTAAACTTACTAAAGCGAGAGAGAGAGAGAGAGAGAGAGAGAGAGAGAGAGAGAGAGAGAGAGAGAGAGAGAGAGAGAGAGAGAGAGAGAGAGAGAGAGATGTTTCTTTATTTGAGCATATAATTAAAATTCAACGGTTGAGGATTCCAGTCGAAATTCGTCGCCATTTATAATTAAAAAAATTCCTGTTTTTTTATTTAAATAAATTAACTGATTCAGCGAATTCCAGAAGGAATTTCTACTTGATAGGAACAGCGATGCTTTGGAATCTCTCTCTCTCTCTCTCTCTCTCTCTCTCCCTCTCAGACAAGATTCCACCCGATTTCGATCGTATAATTTTAAATCATCTGAAGTCCATTCCAGTCTCTCTCTCTCTCTCTCAGACAAGATTCCCACCCGATTTCGATCGTATAATTTTAAATCATCTGAAGTCCATTCAGTCTCTCTCTCTCTCTCTCTCTCTCAATATTAACAAAGCAAAGGAAACTCCCCCACCTGCAATCTCTCTCTCTCTCTCTCTCAGACAAGATTCCCAACCGATTTCGATCGTTTTAATTCCAAATCATCTGAAGTCCATTCCAGGCTCTCTCTCTCTCTCTCTCTCTCTCTCTCTCTCTCTCTCGCGAATTAAACAAAGACAAAATACAGGCGATAACATATAAAAAAAAAGTGTGTATGATGAGAGGCAGAAAGTTTAAACCGAAATGTATCCCAAGAGATACGCGGGATGAGGGGGGAGGGGGGGGATACAAGTGAACAAGGACGTGCCCCAGCAAGATTGGTAAACGCAGTACCCCTAACCCCAACCCCCCCACCCCCCTACAAAGGTCTCCTGCCCAAACGCACTACTCGAATTATGAAAAAAGCGTGTGCCTTCAAGTCACAAAATCTTGGAATCCATAATTATTATTATTCTTATTATTATTCAAGTTAATAATAATAATAATAATAATAATAATAATAATAATAATAAGCTAATTTTATAGGTCTAGCTAACGGAGAAATATACTCTCTCTCTCTCCCTGCAAATATCAGACGATTATAACGTCTGATATTGGCGAGAGAGAGAGAGAGAGAGAGAGAGAGAGAGAGAGAGATCCCGCTAATCCCTTGGAAGTTGACCCACAAGTAGGCCTATAGACGACAAAACACCCTTATCTTACACCCACCATTATTAGTTTACTTTATATATTCGTAAATGTCGACGTAACTAACACATAGAAAATGTAAATCGTATCAAAATTTTATGTAAATTATTGTAATAAAAGGCGTAAAAGTATAAATATTGTAAAAACAAAAAAAAGTAAAAATATGGAGAAAAAATCCTTAACGGCTCTTAAGGTCTATAACGGAGAATTCTCGCCTTTATTTCAGGGGACAATAAGGTCGATTAAGACCGTTTTCCGTTTGAATTCTTTAGCCGTTATGACTCGCCTACTGTGTCCAGGAGGTTCACTCTCTCTCTCTCTCTCTTTCTCTCTCTCTCTCACTCTTTCATATAAGCATGTTTTTAGAACGTATATATAACTATGATCTGTGTAATCAACTCTCTCTCTCTCTCTCTCTCATATACAGAAGTTTTTAGAACGTATATATAACTCTGTCTAATCAACTCTCTCTCTCTCTTTCATATACGCAAGTTTTTAGAACGTATATATAACTATGATCTGTGTAATCAACTCTCTTTCTCTCTCTCTCTCTCTCTCATTTACACTGACTCTTTAGTAAGCTAATTCAATCAGTCTAGTTACTACTCATTCGTTTTAGACCCAGGCTTTATATAAAGTTTAACATCACTTCTATAAAGCTTTATATACTTGATATATAGGTATCTATATGAGTCCATTATTTCCCCCTAATACATTCTAGCGAGGTTGCTGGCATAAGGCCACTTCAGGAGAGGAAGAAGTGTGTGAAAATGGATGCCAAAATAGGCTCTTTAAGTTTTCTGAAACGTCTTGTCAAAATTCGGTTGATCTGGCGGAAATTTCGAAGGATTCGAGTTATTATATAGGAAATATATACATGACTAGGAGTATGATCAGACATACATACACACACACACACAGAGAGAGAGAGAGAGAGAGAGAGAGAGAGAGAGAGGGGGGGGGGACAGTGGACCGTTACAAGACCAACGAATTCAAACAAATGGAATCGTTCTCATTATTATGTTTTATTACGATTTTTACGTGGTTTATTTCGTAACAATGAGTTCATTTACAGTTCATGTCGGTTATCCTACATTTGCATTCCGTAAATGTACATTGTGAATGTACATTGTCATCTAAAAATGTTGCACGCTTTTCAAAGTTCCGTTAATTTTGCGTTATTTTTATCATTATTGCTTATAAAACATGGCGTCATATTTGAAGTATATAAACCCAAATGCTGTTATTATTATTATTATTAAAATTAATAATAATAATAATAATAATAATAACTGCTACGTCTTGCAATACAAAAACAAAGAGAGATAGAGAGAGAGAGAGAATAATAATAATAATTGCTACGTCTTGTACGATGCTAATGATGAAATCATATACCGAATTATTTCTACATACAAAATCCGACAGAGAGAGAGAGAGAGAGAGAGAGAGAGAGAGAGAGAACGTCACAAAGATAAAACACGCCTGATGGCAACACTATCCTAACGGGACAATATAGGCGATGTGTAAAAAAAAAAAATAGAGGAGCGAAAGGTTGTGGAGGAGGGGGGGGAGGGGGTTGCTGGATACCTGGGGTATATGGGGGAGGGGGGAGGCTACCGAGCCGGTCCCAGGCAGCCAATAAGCAAACACTTCCCCCCCAAGGGGTCCCCGTCCCCCCCAATGCACTAAGGCCTAACTGCTTTCGTACCCTGGATACAATGTTCATTATACAACACCTATGATCATTATTATTCATCGTATGTAAAATAATGATGTTAATAATGATGATAATATAATGAAAATGTCTGTGAGCGAAGGCGTTAACTTGATCGGTATAGGTCTAGCGTGCTTGTGACAAGAGAGAGAGAGAGAGAGAGAGAGAGAGAGAGAGAGAGAGAGAGAGAGACTGTAGGAGAGGGGGGAGGGGAGGGAGGGTCCGCTAATCCCTCGGAAATTGCCCCAAAATAAGGGACAAACATTCTCTCTCTTCTCTCCTCTCTCCCTCTCTCCTTTCCGTCTCTCTCTCTCTCTCTCTCTCTCTTTCTCTCTCTCTCTCTCTCTCTCACAAAATCGGTATCCAAAAGACGTCGATTGAGTTGACGGAAATTGAAGGATTCAAATTATGACACAGGAAACGTTTGTGACTGAGAATTACGATCGTGTGTATGTACGTATGCGTGTATGTGTATGTACGTATGTATGCATGTGTACGTATGTGCACGTGACTACACGAAACATCATCCCTTGGAAAATAACATAACTAAAACAGATATATATACTTGGAATAACGAACATACAAGTGGTCGTCACAAACGAAGCTTTAACCAAAGAAAGACGGCCAGATTATCTCTCTCTCTCTCTCTCTCTCTCTCTCTCTCGCTCTCTCTCTCTCTCTCGCTCTCTCTCTCTCTCTCTCTCAATACAAAACACGCTACAAAATGCTTCGGAAATCATTCTAGTTATAAAATAGACGCGATAACAAGACTTATTATCATAAATGACAAAAAAAAAATAAAAATTGGTCATTTTGGTGGGCCTCAACCTTGGAGGAACAATATGGCGGCTGGGGAGGGGGGGAGAGAGAAAGGGGATTAGTTTGTTTGTGTGTGTGTGTGTTTACAGGGGCTCCAGATAGCATTAACTTTAGGCCCTAAGGGCTGAAATGACCACCCAAATGCGCCATTTCCTGTACATTCTTTGCCTGAACTGGGTCAGTACAGAAACATTCACAGTAATAATGCCCACATATTCCACAGTCAAAAGGCAAATATAAAGATTGCATGCCCAAGACATACAGAATAAAATGCCTGCAAGCAAGGCAATTAAAAAAAAAAGCAAAGTATACATTCTCCCATCCTAATCCTGCCCCGAAGGGGACATTTCATCCTATTCAAAAAAAAAAGATTACTATAACTACGCTTCCAGGACTGACCACGAGGTCCGAGTCACCCCTGAGAATGAATATTCTCATTAAAATAATGTACACAGTAAGCATGCATATATATATATATCAGTGTATGTACATATATACATTCAATGTATGTACATATATACATACAAGGTGTGTATATATACATATATGATGAAACAACAAAGCCACTTAATACGTTACCGTATCCTACACACCGGGATTGAGCCAACGATGTACAACCACTTCTCACAACGTCTAGAGATACACTGAAGAAGCAACTGACTGAGTGGTGAGGCTGCAATCACCCCCGGGACCTCCCCATCCCTCGGACTTGAGCCAACGGAGTACGTGCTCTCCCCACAACGTCTAGAGATACACTGACTCGAGACAGCAGCTCAGCAGCTGCAGCTGCAGCCAGCAAGTGGTGAGGCTGGGATCGCCCCCGGTCCCCCCCCCAACCCTCCCTACCTCCCTCCCACCCACCCAACCTCTCCCACCAATCCCTCCCACCCACCCAACATCTCCCACCCATCATTCCCTCCATCCCTCCCCACCACAACCCTCCCTCAACCCGTTTCACAAACATTTTATAGGAAATATAATCTCTTAAACGGCGGCCATTCAGCTCCGAAAATTTTAACTCGAAAAGCAAGCGAGAGAGAGAGAGAGAGAGAGAGAGAGAGAGAGAGAGAGCGAGAGAGAGAGAAAGAGAAGAGCTCTCTCTCTCTCTCTCTCTCTCTCTCTCTCTCTCTCTGCACCACACACCTGCCTCCGCCGGCGCGCACTAAACAATGAATATATATATATATATATATATATATATATATATATATATATATATATATATATATATATATATATAAAAATCTTCAAATAACGACTGTTTTTTTATTACAATTGAATATATATCATTTTGTTAACTTGAAATGTTATATTCCTGATAAGTGTAGACCTATTCTGCCGTGCGGTTTTGCTGTTTATTGATCTGATTACAGCAATGCTGCACAGTAGGCCTATATAATATACATCAGTGGTTCCTAACCTTTTTATTACACCCCCCCACCCCAGGAAAATCCCCCCCCCCAGATTTAAAGTAAAATAAAAAAAAGGTGTTTTATTCTTTTGGGAATCAATTAGCGACATACTTAGAGACTCTTGTTTAAGAGAATAACGAATATAATTAGAGAATTTTCAACTTTCCCCCACTCTGGGGCTCGCGCCCCCCTTGGGAAATAGCTGGCGCCCCCAGATTGAGAACCGCTGGTATATACGTATTTTCCTAAAATGTATTGCGATATTAACTCCTTCTGAAGTATACATCATGTATAAAAAATCTTACTGTATATAAAATCTTTCTATAATGAAATGAATAGTCAGACATTTTCCTAACAAACAATTATGGAACCAATTCAGTACAAAAGTTTATTTAATAACTATTTTTTAATGGGATAAAGTATACTGAATATGACTCTCTCTCTCTCTCTCTCTCTCCTCGATTGAGGAAATGCGAAACGAATTAAATAACCTTTACCAACGCGTCCTCAAATTTTACGAAAGATAAGTACATCCAGCACTTATCTTTTATTCAGAAAAGAAAATATCTCATTCAGTGAACATAAAATATATGAAAGATACGTTCGTTCAAGGCCTAAATTTTATATTCAGGTCAATTCAGTTCAATACATTTTTATCTATTTATTTTTCTTTGGGAGCAGAGGCCACTGTTTATAGATTAAATCTATAAACATATACATATCTATTGGATATATTCCCTATATGAAACCCATTATAAATTTATTTACTTATAGCTATAGTTACCTATTAAATTTCATCACGGCGCCAATAACCTATATAGGTGTTGCAACGCCAGTTGTATAGCAGTCGGAAGTCAATCTCTTTCTCTCTCTCTCTCTCTCTCTCTCTCTCTCTCTCTCTCTCTCTCTCTCTCTCTCTCTCAGGATCATCGGCTGTACAAGAGTGATAAACAACAGCGGAGACGAGTTATTTTGTAGACGTTAAATATATCACCACCGATACCAACGCCCATATGCCCATACCCACACCCATACCCATTACCACACCCGTACGCCTATACAACCATACCCACATAGAATTAATAGGATTTTTACACTTCTTCTGATTGTATATTTATACATATCAATATTGTTTCAAAATTAATATATATATATATATATATATATATATACTCGTATATATATATATATATATATATATATATATATATATATATATATATATATATATATATATATATATATATATATATATATAGAGAGAGAGAGAGAGAGAGAGAGAGAGAGAGAGAGAGAGAGAGAGAGAGAGAGAGAGTGCTGAGTATAATTCATAAGCTATGTATAATATTTAGGCCTATTTTTGCGTCTATTTTTGTGTAATAATTATCACAATTTTTTTTTACATATTTTACAATCTATTTGCCACATATGTTCGTTCAATGCCGTATTATAAAGTGTTGAATTTAATATTTTTTTTACATATTTTACAATCTATTTGCACATATGTTCATTCAATGTTGTATTATAAAGTGTTGAGTACAATTCATAGCATTGTAACATCACTTAGGCCTATTTGTGTAATAATTGTCTCACAGTTTTTTTTACATATTTTACAATATATCTACCACATACGTTCATTCAATGCCTTTTACGATCTTTCCTGTATTTTACGAGTTAACTGTATATTCGTATCGTTATTTTACAACGTAATTAATGTGTAATGCGTAAAAAAATATATGACAAACTTATGACGATCTTTTCTGTATAAGTTAACTAAAATTCATATATTTTCCGTCGTCTCGTAAGTGCAAGATAATTTAAAACGTAACTAATGCATAGAACGTTCATTTTCCGTCGCCTCGTATGTCAGTGGAAGGTAATTTACGACGTAATTAATGTATAAAACGCATAAAATGTACGACGCATAAATTGTATACATGACGAATCCGACGAAAGAAAACGGGATGAATTGACGCGCAAGAGAGAAAGCGTTCGAGATCGTATTTATTTTTTTTATTATTGCTCAGTTTTAATAAATATCGCAATGTTTTGATCGCGTTTAGTATTGAATCCTTTTTATCCTCCATTATAGACTTCGATTCTATTTATTCCATCTAGTAAAATAGACTTCGATTCCCTATCACGTCGTTGATTCCGACGCTCGTTTGTTTTTTATCGCGCCATTTATACTGATGACGCTTTGATTGGTCCGTCAGTCGCCTTATCAAACCCATATCAACAAGACTGCATGGCGGGAACTCTGCGAGATCACGATGTCCGCAAAAACCTTTACAAATTCGATGATGGCGACGCAACAAGGCGTCACAGCTTCATATTCCCAGTGAGTATTTCAAGCGGAAGGTTGTGGCTGTTGTTATGAGTTGTCATATAGGTTGTGGTGGCTGCCAACAACCCGACATCAGCGGAAACATGTCGGTGTTGTTGCCCGGTAGCAACAAGCAAGGAAGGGCGGACATGTTGGGACGCCGGTTCCACGTGAGAGAGATATCGATTTTTAAAGTCTATTTTAAGTCGTTTATTCCTTCTGAGTTTGTGTTCAATTCCCGGTCATTGATTCCTTGTGAATTGCCGTTTTCGATGCGTCTGTTCAATTCCCGTTGGTCGATTCCAGTCCGGTTCGTTAGATCGATTCCCGTCAGGCGATTGGTTTGTTCCGGTCACTCCTGCCGACTCGGGAAGGTTCTCGACCAAATCGTCACTTTTTTTTTCTGTCCGCACTTTTACTGTCCGCACTTTTTACTGTCCGCACTTTTTACTGTCCGCACTTATTCTGACCGCACTTTTTTGTCCGTACCATACTTTTTCCTGTCCGCACTTTGTTGCCCGTAATTTTTCGTCTGCACTTTTTCTGCCCGCACTTTTTTCTCCGCACTTCTCTGTCCGTACTTTTTTTTCCTGTCCGCACGTTTTCTGTCCGCACCATTTATACTGTCCACACTCCTCCGTCCGCGCTTTTTTGTCCGCACACAGATCTTAAAAACTACTGAGGCTAGAGGGCTGCAAATTGGTATGTCGATCACCCACCCTCCAATCATCAAACATACCAAATTGCAGCCCTCTAGCCTCATCAGTAGTTTTGATTTTACTTGAGGTTAAAACTAGCCATAATCGTGCTTCTGGCAACGATATAGGACAGGCCACCACCGGGCCGTGGTTCAATTTCCACGGGCTGCAGCTTAACCATTAATATAATTCAGTTTAAGGAAGTATTGAATTATTATTAATATTATTGTTAAGGGGCAGACTTACTGCTCATGAGCTCCTGTGGTGTGTCAAATATGGTAGAAATATGTCCTGTGATTATTATTATTATTATTATTATTATTATTATTATTATTATTATTATTATTATTATTATTATTATTATTATTATTATTTAGGGTTAGACGTGCTGCTCAAGAGCTCCTGTTGGTTAAGTGTCAAATTTAGTAGAAATATTTCCAGTGATTAATAATAATAATAATAATAATAATATTATTATTATTATTATTATTATTATTATTATTATTATTATTATTATTTAGGGTTAGACGTACTGCTTAAGCCCTCCCACTGACAAAGAGTGGCTGCCAGCACCAGTGCCCTCGTGCCCACAGTTTGGGGCACCATTTGGGGCATCTGTATCTATTCATTTGCTCTTTCATCGTAAATGAAAGTGCACTTTGTTCCCGTTCGAATACACGAGGTCTGAAAACACTTTGCATTGCGAGTGACGTACGTAATTGACGTGTATGTAATGCACATGCATTCATTGCAGTTGCCTCCCAAAGCAAGGGGTAATTTACAGTACAGGTCGATTTTGATTAGATTTTTCCTTTTGATTAATTCCCCTTTTTTTCCCCTTTCAGGAATTGAAGCTGTTGTGGGTATGTACCCTAAGCTTACCCGTCTTGAGCCCAAGTTGTGTTTGTGTATTTGTGTGTGTGTTTGTGTATGTGTCCTACCCAAGGTCTTGAGCTCAATTTGTGTGTGTGTAGAGTTACGTGGCTGTGACCTGACCCTCTAAATCAGCTTTGCCTTTCTCGAAATCCCTCAGTGGAAGGATGAATTCAGTCTAGTGACCCGACATATACACTTCTCTAATTCCTCCTTTTTTTTGCAGGTTGTTGCAGCCTGAGCAGGCTGCAGTCTTGCCCAGCGCCGAGAGGGACACAAGGTCTAAGGTCTACCCGGTTGGGTCGAGTCGCAACCTCCCTCCTGGGGTAGCTACGAAGGAGATGGCGTACCCCAGAGGTACCTGCTCGTTATGGAAATTCTGTTCCCATACCCAGGGGCAGGAACGTCGAAGAAGCGGACGTGCAAGAGGGCAGGGCGTGGAGAAGGAGGAAGAATAGCTGGTGCTTAATTTTGCTTACAACTAGCTTGTATTAAGCTGGTGCTTAATTTTGCTTACAGTCTAGCTTGTATTAAGCTGGTGCTTAATTTTGAGAGGAGACCTAATGATAATTATATTCATAAATAATGTTTTAGGATTATTTTTCATTGCCTTTTTCAGGATTATATTTTATTACCTTTTTTGTTTCAGGATAATTTTTATTACTTTGTTTCAGGATAATTTGTATTACCTTTTTTTCAGGATAATTTTTATTATTTTTTTTTCAGGATAATTTTTATTATTTTCAGGATAATTTGTATTACCTTTTTTTCAGGATAATTTTTATTTTTTTCAGGATAATTTTTATTACCTTTTTTTCAGGATAATTTTTATTTTTTTCAGGATAATTTGTATTACCTTTTTTTCAGGATAATTTTTATTTTTTTCAGGATAATTTTTATTACCTTTTTTTCAGGATAATTTTTATTTTTTTCAGGATAATTTTTATTTTTTTCAGGATAATTTTTATTTTTTTCAGGATAATTTTTATTACCTTTTTTTCAGGATAATTTTTATTTTTTTTCAGGATAATTTTTATTTTTTTTCAGGATAATTTTTATTTTTTTCAGGATAATTTTTATTTTTTTCAGGATAATTTTTATTTTTTTTCAGGATAATTTTTATTTTTTTCAGGATAATTTTTATTTTTTTTCAGGATAATTTTTATTTTTTTTCAGGATAATTTTTATTTTTTTTCAGGATAATTTTTATTTTTTTCAGGATAATTTGTATTACCTTTTTTTCAGGATAATTTTTATTTTTTTCAGGATAATTTTTATTTTTTTTCAGGATAATTTTTATTGTCTTTTTTGTATCAGGATAATTTTTATTATTTTTTTTTCAGGATAATTTTTATTTTTTTTTTTTCAGGATAATTTTTTTTTTTTTTTTTCAGGATAATTTTTATTTTTTTTTTTCAGGATAATTTTAATTTTTTTTTTTCAGGATAATTTTTATTATTTTTTTTCAGGATAATTTTTATTGCCTTTTTCAGGATTATTTCTTATTGCCATCACAGAATTTGTAGTTCTTGATTTCCCTGAAGCCACTGGTTGCTACACACTTCTCTAATTCCTCCTCTTTTTTTTTGCAGGATGTTGCAGCCTGTAACCTGATCAGGCTGCAGTCTTGCCCAGTGCCGAGAGGGACATAGGGTCTAAGGTCTACCCGATTGGGTAGAGTCGCATCCTCCCGCCTCCTGGGGTATCTACAAAGGAGATGACGTACCCCAGAGGTACCTGCTCGTTACGGAAATCCACCTGCTGACGTAACGAGTAGGTAGTCGAAGCCCCGTAGACCATCTCTTTCTCTCGGCCTTGGTCGTACCCGGGCGTTCCCATACCCAGGGGCAGGAACGTCGAAGGAGCGGACGTGCAAGAAGGCAGGGCGTGGAGAAGGAACGCCCTGAGGCGGGAGAATGAGAGGGCCTGGAGGAGGAGGAAGAATAGGTGGTACTTAATTTTGCCTACAACTAGCTTGTATTAAGCTGGTGCTTAATTTTGCATGCAACTAGTTTGTATTAAGCTGGTGCTTAATTTTGCTTACAACTAGCTTGTATGAAGCTGGTGCTTAATTTTGCATGCAACTAGCTTGTATTAAGCTGGTGCTTAATTTTGCCTACAACTAGCTTGTATTAAGCTGGTACTTAATTTTACCTACAACTAGCTTGTATGAAGCTGGTGCTTAATTTTGCTTGCAACTACCTTGTATTAAGCTGGTGCTTAATTTTGCCTACAACTAGCTTGTATTAAGCTGGTGCTTAATTTTGCCTACAACTAGCTTGTATTAAGCTGGTGCTTAATTTGCCTACAACTAGCTTGTATTAAGCTGGTACTTAATTTTGCCTACAACTAGCTTGTATTAAGCTGGTGCTTAATTTTGCCTACAACTAGCTTGTATTAAGCTGGTGCTTAATTTTGCCTACAACTAGCTTGTATTAAGCTGGTGCTTAATTTTGAGGAGACCTAATGATGATTATATTCATAAATAATGTTTTAGGATTATTTTCTATTGCCTTTTTCAGGATTATATTTTATTACCTTTTTTGTTTCAGGATAATTTTTATTACTTTTTTTCAGGATAATTTTTATTATTTTCAGGATAATTTGTATTACCTTATTTTCAGGATAATTTTTATTTTTTTTCAGGATAATTTTTATTATTTTCAGGATAATTTGTATTACCTTATTTTCAGGATAATTTTTATTATTTTTTTTCAGGATAATTTTTATTATTTTCAGGATAATTTGTATTACCTTATTTTCAGGATAATTTTTATTATTTTTTTTTCAGGATAATTTTTATTTTCAGGATAATTTTTATTATTTTCAGGATAATTTGTATTACCTTTTTTTCAGGATAATTTTTATTATTTTTTTTTTCAGGATAATTTTTATTATTTTTTTTTCAGGATAATTTTTATTATTTTCAGGATAATTTTTATTATTTTCAGGATAATTTGTATTACCTTTTTTTCAGGATAATTTTTATTACCTTTTTTTCAGGATAATTTTTATTAGTTTTTTTCAGGATAATTTTTATTACCTTTTTTTCAGGATTATTTTTATTACCATTTCCAGGATTGTTTCTTATTGCCATCACAGAATTTGTAGTTCTTGATTTCCCTGAAGCCACTGGTTGCTACACACTTCTCTAATTCCTCCTCTTTTTTTTGCAGGATGTTGCAGCCTGTATCCTGATCAGGCTGCAGTCTTGCCCAGTGCCGAGAGGGACATAAGGTCTAAGGTCTACCCGATTGGGTAGAGTCGCATCCTCCCGCCTCCTGGGGTATCTACGAAGGAGATGACGTACCCCAGAGGTACCTGCTCGTTACGGAAATCCACCTGCTGACGTAACGAGTAGGTAGTCAAAGCCCCGTAGACCTCCTCTTTCTCTCGGCCTTGGTCGTACCCGGGCGTTCCCATACCCAGGGGCAGGAACGTCGAAGAAGCGGACGTGCAAGAAGGCAGGGCGTGGAGAAGGAACGACCTGAGGCGGGAGAATGAGAGGGCCTGGAGGAGGAGGAAGAATAGGTGGTACTTAATTTTGCCTACAACTAGCTTGTATGAAGCTGGTGCTTAATTTTGCCTACAACTAGCTTGTATGAAGCTGGTGCTTAATTTTGCCTACAACTAGCTTGTATTAAGCTGGTGCTTAATTTTGCCTACAACTAGCTTGTATTAAGCTGGTGCTTAATTTTGCCTACAACTAGCTTGTATAAGCTGCTGCTTAATTTTGCCTACAACTAGCTTGTATTAAGCTGGTGATTAATTTTACCTACAACTAGCTTGTATTAAGCTGGTGCTTAATTTTGCCTACAACTAGCTTGTATTAAGCTGGTGCTTAATTTTGCCTACAACTAGCTTGTATTAAGCTGGTGCTTAATTTTGAGGAGACCTAATGATGATTATATTCATAAATAATGTTTCAGGATAATATTTATTAACTTTTTTGTTTTAGGATTATTTTATATTGCCTTTTTTGTTTCACTTTTGAGATGAGTTGAAATGTATATGTGGTCTTCTACTAAAACAAGAATTAATTTAAAGTTGTGTTTCCTTAAAAGTAATATTCAATTTAATTATTTTGATTAAAAAATGATTTTTCTTTATTCCTTTTTCGTGACATTTTGACTTTAAAGTTTCAGTTCAAGTTTTCATTGAATTTCCTTCCGATCTTCAAAGCCAATTGCCTGAATGGGCGATTGATAAGTGAGCACAAGATGAGGACTCCTGCAAATTCTCAGCTCATTTCTTCGAGGACAACAGCATTTCTCTTGTCCTCTGAACTGCTGAGTGCAGCGCTGTGATGTGCTGTGTTGTGCCTGAGTCATTATACTGTCCGATGACATCGGGCTAGCTGGTGGGGGTTGAATCTCCCGAGTTATCACCAGCAAACCCTATTCCTAATGACCCACAGCCTCGAGGCTGTGTTGTGCTTTGGTTTGAAGCATTTAGATTGCAAATATGTTACTGAATTAGATTTAATGGTGTGAAATAGACTCCTTCCCCTTTTTGGTATATAAGTAGAACTGTACAAATCTAACATCATCATCTCTGTGCTGACAATTGTTTTGGTGAACTTGATTTTGAAAGTGTATTTTCCTTTCAGAAATGAGAAAAGGGTGTGGCCTGTCCACCATTGGTATGGTAATTCGTACCAGTCTCTCTCCAGCCAAGTTTAAACGGCAGTGATGCCCTTTCTGACAACAATGGAAATTATGGTTAAAAAGTTTTATTTTTTTGCACATATTTTGGTCTGTTCACTCATGTTGTCAATTGCATGGTGCTAAGTTTAATTTTTATTTATAAGCTCTTCAGTAAATATTAAAATCACTTTCCATTTATCAGAAGAGTCTAGGTCACTGAATATCATATACCTTTCTGTGAGGGGAGTAATTTCTGTATAACTTTGTCTGATTTTTTTTTTTTTTTTAAGTTACATTCCTTCCAACATGGCTGTTGGTTGTGAACTTTTTTTCTTTTTCCAGTTGTGGAATTTTTTGCATTTAAGTGTAAATGTCAGTATCAGTAATGTAAATGCGTTTGGGAATTAGGTGTAATATTGTGAATAGACGCCACTTCTTCCCTTACAGTTTAATTATTTGTTACTTTTTAATTTTTTCCTTTTTTGTAATAACTGACCTCTTCTGTTGACCTGTTAGCATCTGTGACTATCAGATGAACGCCAATTCTTCAGGAGCTTGAATTTCAAGCCAGTGGTTCCTAGGGGCTTGTTCCCCATGAATAGGATTCATCTTTGAGTAATAACAAATCCAAAATCATCTCTTTAAGGTGGTAAAGTTTTTACTCAAAACTCCACAGTGTCTTTGTTTCAATATCTGTTACCACTTGGTCAGTGTGTCCTAACTGGACATTCAGGCAGAAATAGAGAGGTTTTTAAAGCCTTGTATATGGGTTAGGTGTTATTGGTTTTACTACTGTGATAACATATGTGTTTTGAAGTTGATTTTGACATAATATTTCCCTTTCAGAAATGTGAAATGTGCCACAATTGTGTAGGTACTTTTTTTGATTTACCATTATTATTGTCTGCATATCTCCACAATCTGACGTCAGGTTTTTGTGGAACCTTCTGAAGTGGCTATTATCCTTTCTGGTGATGTGTGCTAAGTTAGGTTTTCATTTATGTGCCTTTCAGTAAATATTGAATAAATCTCTCTCTATGTATCAGAAGTTACGGTCATTGTTTATCAGACCCTTCCTTGTTCTGCAATGTGGGTCGTTTAGCTGTGCAGACATTCTTATAACTGATTTAGAAGAAGATTTGAAGATTTTTGTCACCTTATTAACCTTTTTTCTGGTTTACTTCAGAAAGAGTCTTCATGGCCAGTCTATTGGAAGAGAAAGTTTTGATTGATCATCAAGTCTACTGAGGAATTGAAACCTAGTGTGTGGATGTGTGGTGATTTTTCAGGAAGTGTAGATTTTATGTAAGTGCAGTTTAGATTTTTTGGTAGTCATAGTCTTTTTAAACGGAAAGATTTGAGTATAGATCAACACTGGGTGTAAAGCATTCAAAGCAGTGTCTATTATGATTAGAGACAAATATTTTTGAATCTTACTTTTCATAATGTGACATTCCAGAGGTCTTTAATTCTGTAGAGTCTTTCAAATGAACACCATATTCTCTGGGAGCTTGAATTTCAAGTCAGTGGTTTGTGTGAACTTGTTCCATATGAATAGGTGTTTATCTTTTGAATAATAATAATAATTAACAATAATGGCAGACCCATAGAGATTATTAGTTGAACACTTCTTAACCCAGTTCCCATTTATACAAATAGGAAGCTTTAAGGACAGTTGATTGCATGACCACCATCAACACTACGAGAATTTTTAGTCTCAAGTTTCTGCCAGAGCAGAGGATTTTAACACTAGTACGGTTGAAGTATTCACCCACAGTAACTTTGGGACGTTTTACACTCGTTTAAAATATTCTTTTTCTCCCTCTTTTGCTTTCATTAAGAATATTTTTTGTTCTCTCTTGCTTTCCAGAAGATTGGTTTTATTTTATTTTTTTTTAAACTGGCTAAGGGCCCCCAATTTAAGGAACATACGTTTGGTGAACTTGATTCTGACACAATATATGTCCCTTCCAGAGATGAATAGGCCCAGGTGGGATGTTGGGAGTAACAAAAAGGTGTGTTCACCAATATCTCCGTGATGTGGCTCTGTGGGACACTGCCAGTGAGGCTCCAGTAAGTAGCAAGATTGCTGCTGCTACAGCAATCAGGAGTCTGTAGTAGGAGAATAGTGTATAAAGAGAATTTAAGCCTTATGCTAATATTGTAATTCAATTCTGTGTGACAGCACAACCCTGCCTAACTAGTCTGTTAACTTGAATCTGAGTACACCAGTACGTGGAAAATGTTAATCCAATCTGCTTTTATTATTTGAATATTGTTGGCCATCAGATCCACCCTAACCAGAACACCTCAACCTAATTATCATGAGGAAAAGTAGCCTAAGTATCATAATGATGAACAATATTATTTTAAATAGGTTTTTTGATTTTTTAACAATATTTATCGTAGAGTGCTTACTTTACATAAACCACAGAAAAATATATAAAGTCCTTGAATCTTTAGTGCTGAAACTCACTCCGAATGAATAGTGGACCAGAAATTATTTTTCTCCCTCAGCAATGGAGCAAATGTCCTTTGTAGACATACAGTAAGTATAAGGTATTTGTGTCAAATTCAGCCAGTCCTTCCAATCCTTGAGAACTGTCGTTGCATTAGGAAATGTCATCAAGTAATAATCTAGAACAGACCCACTGGTCACATCTTTATCTGTGTGGGTTCAGGAATTTCCACTTCCACAATTTTGCGGGTGTAAAGCCAGCTTCCCACAGTGTAGGACACAAACAGTATACAGTAATTATACGTTAGTATCTCGTTCCTAGACGGACCTGTCCCTTGGATTTCAAATAGGACACTACATGTGTACTCATATACCACACAATGAACTCGGCAAACCTTGTACACAATTATCTTGACGTCATCTATCATGAAACCACTGAGTGGCTGGAGGCATTCACTTTGCATTCCTCCTACAAGCCGAATGAAAGTGGTCCCTCCCTGGAGGCAGAAAGGTCCACCATTAATGCATGCACTGTGGGGACGATGACTCTAAGAACAACAATTGAAGACTCATTAAATAGTAAAATAAAAAAAATAATATATAACAAAAAGTGTTTTATTAATACAGGTTTTTTAATATGACTACAACCAGAAAGGTTAAAACGAGGATGTGACCTTTTTGCCAACATATTTTTGTTAGTTATTTGTCTCTCTCAGTATACCTAAGGTAATGTCAGCATCCCCTGAAGAAGCATTGGGACTACAGGTTTACATATCTTGACACCTTGAGAGACAAGTGTTTAGTATTGAATACTAAAGTATGTCTTTTATTTTCCAGGTAGATTTGAAGAGGACCTTGTCAGCAGAGCAGCAGAACAGATGTCATCTTGTGGGCTGAAAGGGATTTTTAACTGTTGTGTCCTGGTGTCCTTATTCAAGCCACCAGCTAGTAAGACCGTGTCCTGGTGTCCCTTATTCAAGCCACTAGCCAGAAAACAACTAGCAAGACCTTATTGTGCAGGCACCAGCCCCCCTGTCTTTTTAGCACTGAGGGGGCTAATCTGACGGGGAATGATAGCTGGTACAATAGGTAGTAGCTCTCGCTGAAATAGAGAACTACACGATTTTTTTTTTTAAATAAAATTTAATTGTGTTTCGCAAATATCCCTATTCGTCCATTCTAGCTCTCTGAAATAGAGCCAAAATAAAGGTAAAAACATAGAGGTCAGGGTGCAGTAGGTGAACCCTACCCCAGTTGGAAATGCCATGTTTTAGTGGTCATGTTATGCTTGAGGTTGTAGAGAGTGGACCACTGGTGGCTGTGGTAATATAAAAATGGCAGAGTTTAAAGACAGTTATTCATTGTCAAGAGTAGAGCACTGGTGGCTGTGGTAATTTGAAAAGGGCATACAGTGTCTGAAGACGGTCAAAGTCATTCATTGTCAAGAGCAGAACTATGGTAATATAAGGGCAAACAGAACTCAAAATAGTCATTCAGGAGCGCCAAGAAAATGTCCCTGAAATGTGGGAATAACTTAAATGGCCTTTTAATAGTCTTATGATAAAACTGTTGCTCTCTTGAACAGCTTTGTGAGTAGTCTATTACTATTATGTACAATCACTCGTTGAGTCTGAGACTCCTCAGTAGATAACTGCTCAATAAAAAAAAAAAAGTCACTGAAGGTTGCGGGTGTGCAAATTGTTTAAAAACACTCCATTCTACGGAGTCAGAAAAGGTAGCCAATATTTCAATATCTTGCTTTGCAAGGTTTTGATAGCTTCCAATTTAGATCCAGATTCATGGTGTACTGATCCAAAGGATTTATGTACACATTTCAAACCATTGTTTTGTGTAGCTACAATTCTGGATCAACAGAGCGATGGACATGGCCCGTAGATTCAACTACTTTAGTCAGCCCTGTCGTTGAAAGTTTTCCATCTTGCCCAGTCTCGACTATGACTGTGGTTACTCAGGTTGTCATCAAATATGAGGAGCTAGTTTTTTCTCCACTCATAAACTATAAAGCTCCTGAAGTTAGTGTTCTGTCTAATTTCAGAAAAAATCATCATCATTAATTACCTCGATACGCGTTTTGGAATTGAGTAGGTCTTACACCCTCATTCAGCTGTGCAATGAATTCTATGGTTCGAGAGTGATCGAGTTCTCTCCAGATCGAAGTTTTTTGTATGGTACCTTTTAAATGGCTCTTGTTCAAGTCCTAGTACCCCATTGTGAACTGTCATGCAGGCAGAACGCCCTTGTCTAGTAATTTAAGAAACTAATTATGCGGCCAGTAAAGCCTTCAGCTAAGTACGTGTGTTATGTATTATACAGCCAGAAGGCGAGGCGATGCAGAACATTTAAACTTTGCAAAGAATGGTGATCAATGTCTTCTTTTGTGTGCTGTAGGCAAATATCCTTTATTTTCAGTCTAAAGCCCCAGTAAGGGGAAAGAAATCGAGAAAGGTAACCGACTCTTGGTTTCATTGAAGGCGAAGGTTTGTCTGCACAAGTCAGGGCGTTTTCTTTTTCCATTTTTGGGGGCAACCAAAGTGAATTTCATTCTGGATAATCGAACCTTTGTTGTGTTTATTAGTTTTGACGTCTGATGGCAAAGTCGTTCTACTCATTACGTTGTTTAGAACGAAGTGCAGGTGGATGTTATGCATTAAAGCGCTTGTGAACCTCGAGAACTGTGTGGAGACTATGAAGTACTTGATAATCACATTTGATTTTTCCTTTGTGGAATTTGGAAACGTGAATTGTTCTTAAACTGCCTCTACCTGAGCCTGAAATTTTATCTGGAATTCTGCGATTTCTATCTTTGTCAGGGAGAATCTTATTGTTTCTACCCTAATTGAGATTAGAACCCTGGTATAATGTTTCTAGGGGAGTATGTTCATATTTCACCAACCGTAACTGGTCAAAATGTGTATAGTTTAAACCCATCTCTGGTTTTTGTGCAACTACTTTTATGGGTAGTCCAAGAGTTGTTTTGGTATACAAGTAAACCAGTGGATATGGCCCCCTAGATTCAACGCCCCCTCCCCCCGTAGGGGCCTAGTACCGTCACTGTACCTCGTGCAGTGCAATGTGGGCATACTTGAGGGTATTTGCAGCCTCCCTTCGGCCCCTAGATGCAATTGCAATCATTACTTTTACTGTACCTCTGTTCTTATTCACTTCCGTCTTCCTGTTCACCTTCCTAAGAACCGATTCGTGTACAACTTCCGGGAGGTTTTCACCAATCTTTTGCTATTTCCGTTTCAACGCTGAATGGCCTTGGTTACCCCAGTGTTTGGCATGTATGCCTAAAATCTAAGAATCAGTGCCTAGCTGCAACTCGACCCTGTATTCTCCAGATATATTTTTCTCTTTAACTCGCTCCCCATCGTCGTAGATAGTATCTTACTTTCAACTATAGTCATCCCTACTTTTCGACTAACGTTTTCCGTTTCGTCCAGTTTGGACTCTGGCCATGGTTGACTGGGTTGTCCTCAAATGTGAGTGGAGCCAATTTTATCTCCTTTGTGGCACTTAAACTATAAAGCTCTTGAAATTACTTTAGTTCTGTGTTCTGCCGAGTTTTAGAAAAGTCCTTCCTCTCATCAGTTAGCACCTTAGATATAAGGTTGGAATTGAGTGATTTTTAAAACCGTCGTTCACGTAAGCAATATGGTTCGGAAATGAGTGATCTTGTTCACACCAAATCGAAGATTTGTTGCCACGATGCCTTTGAAATGGCACTTGTTCAAGTTTCTAATACCCTATTATGGTGTGTGTTTCATGCAGGCGGGGGGACGTGTGCGAGTTAATGCAGAACATTTCAAATTTGTAAAAAAAAATCTTGCAAAGAAGGGTGAACTTAAAGTGCTGTTGTGTGTTATTTTCAGTCTCTATAAAGTGCCATTAAGTGGAAAGAAAGGCAACTGACAATGTTCCACTGCTAGTGAAGGTTTGTTTGAGGCCGTCTGCGTAAGCCAAGCCTTTTTTTTGGGGGTGGGGTGGGTTGGTTTGGCCGCTGTAACCAAAGGGAAGTTTATTCTGGATAATCGAACCTTTGATTTTTATCAGTTTTGACGCGTGATGGCAAAGTCATCCTACTTAATATATTGTTGAGAACAAAGTGCAGGTGGATATTATGTATTAAAGCACCTTCAATCTCTCGATTGTGGCCAGACAGGTACCCTGTCTGTTATTGCATAGCAAACGCGAGATGATGACCAAGTAAGGAAGCTGTAGAAATCGATCAGAAAACCAGGACTGTCTGGTAACAGCTCTGTCTGAGCATGGCTGCAGAATTGTTGACCAATTATATGAATAAAGAGTGGTAGGTCATGGAAAGTTAACCACTTTGGTACTGCCTTTAGAAGCTGTAGAAATCTACCAAAAAACTAAAAATGGGTGTCTGATAACGGCTCTGACAGCCACGTCTGTAGAACCACGAGGAGAACTGTGTGGAGACTAACAAATACTCGATAAAATCACATTTATACATTTGGTTTTTCCTTTGTGGAGTTGGAGAAGTGGTGAGTTCTCGCAATCCTCTCCGTAGGGGGCTAGTGCCTCAGTGCACCTCACAGGGTGTACTGTTTGCATTATTAGAGGTTCTTTGCAACCCTTTTCGTTACTTTTACTGTACCCGCTTTCATATTCCCTTTCTTCCATCTTACTTTCAACCTTTCAAACCTTTTACTACCGATTTCCGTTTCAGCGGTGATATGACCTCACAGGTCCCAGTGCTTCGCCTTTGGCCTAAATTCAATATTCAGTTCAATTCGACCCCTTACAAAATAAAAGAAGACTGGTTTACAATAGATTTTTTTTTGCTTTAGGGGCCAAATAGACATGTTATTACGATTTGGAAAGTGTATATATGTAATATATATTATATAATGTATATATGTAAAAACACGCATACACATATATATATACATGCACATGTATAATATGGAAAGGAAATTTAAAAGAAAAAACTTTTTCATCTATTCTGTAACTTCATTCAAATGTACACTTCTAAATAATAATTATAATAATGATGAAAATGTTTATAATTACCTCAGCGAGAATTACCTCGTCAGAGCTCTCTCGGGCGAGGAAAGCTTCGAGGAGGTCTTCCTTGTCGAAGATTACTTAATAGAGGCCATCCCCCGGCGAGGTTTACCTCGCTCAGGGCTTCCCAGGCGAGGACGACCTCGTTGATGCACTCACGGACGAGGGTGACCTCGATGAGGTTGTACTGGTTGAGGATTACCTCGTAGAGGAAATTTTTTTTATTAAACATCTTACGGTAAAAAATGGAGTTAAGTGGAGCTTTTATGGTACGAAGATTCAGCAGGGGTGGGGGAGGAGGGACGGTTAGGCTAATACCTCACCCCTCTGTCTTCCTCCTCCCGTGTGGACAACCTCCGCCTACCAGGGGGTACTCCAACCCACCCACCCCCGCCAACACTCCCGAAGCAACTCGCCCGATCATTTTAAAATTATTATTATTATTATTATTACAGTTTACTTGTAATGAGTTTCGGGGAGAGGGGGTTTGGGAGAGTATAATGTCATTATATTCAGCTTCATTATAGCACTGCATTACGTGTCTATATAACGGTAATGACAACAGTTTCCCTGTCCGTAAAGGGGGTGGGAGTAACCCCCACCCCCAGTTTACCAACAGACCACCTTCCGAGATTTCAAGGCCACCAAATGACAGCTGTAACCCCGTTATGTACCGAGGGGTTTTCGAGTGCTTTAAATAAGAGTTGGTGCCTCAGTTTGTTCTCGTTTCAACGAGACGGAAGGCGTGTTTGTGTGTATGTGAATACCGAGGTCGTTGGGAGAATGATATGACAAAATAAATGGCTTATGATGGGCGTCAGTGATTGTACACTTGTGTAAGTGTTTGTGTGTAGGAACTTTGTAACTTTCTTCCACAACACTTTAAACACTTTATGTGCTCCAGTCTATAATAGTTTGTTATTCCTTTTGCTGCGGCAGATAACCAAAGCTTAAAATATATTGAATAATAAAATCAGTATGGCACTGAATTTCAGCAAAAGGATGGGACGGAACTTGACTAAATTTTATTCTTAAGAAATTGTTTGGCGTTTTTAATGTTAAAATATCTGTTAAAATGTGTTTTTATCCGCCCAGTGTCGATAGCATCTCACTAATGAATGATGAATATCGTTTCATTTGGAATTATTCATAAAAACGGAATTCACTTAATATTTCACACATACACCCACCATACAGCCAGGAGGAAGGCGGGGGGACTATTCCCCCTCCCATAAACCTTCCCCCCAAACAGAATACCTTATTGACTGCCATAACCCCATTTCCCTCAGACGGAGAGAGAGAGAGAGAGAGAGAGAGAGAGAGAGAGAGAGAGAGAGAGAGAGAGAGAGAGAGAGAGAGAGAAAGATCTCGCCCCCATCCACCAATGATCGAGTGTTCGATTAGACTCAATTACGCTGACAAACGTTAGCATAACTTTGCGTATGTAAGGCAGCATAGCCTGTGCTAATCCAGTCTTGCCTAAGATATGCCAGCTGATGTTATCCTAAAGGCTAACCTGTGTGTCGTCTACGTCATGATAACCATCGCAAGTGTCCTGGCGTTTTAGTATCATGTTATGATAACATAAGTTATCATAAACTATGTTAACACATGTTATCCAAGTTTAAGCTCAGCTACAATAGCCTGGTTATGCCAATAAAGTTTATCATATGTTATGTTAACAAGAATCAGATGACCAAGATTAGCATGCTAACCAAATAAATGTTAGTATATGTTCTGCTAATAACTTATGTTATCATAATTAGTGTTGGCATATGCTATGGTAACTAGTGTTGTAAAGTGAGCAGCTTCTTCTTGTTTAAAGTTTGATATATATTTATTGTCATATTGGAGCATTTTTTTTCTTGTCATCTTGGAAATAAGTTTAATTAAAAAAATAACAGAGAATAGGCACAGCATAAGTTGGAGGAACCCTCGGAAAAACAGCATTCCTGGCGGGAAAGTGTCTGCATCCTCATTGGTTACTGATGACATAATCAACACAGCCTGTGATTGGCTGCGGCTGATGTTGACGACGCTTTAACCTATTGCTGTCAGATGCCACAAACCAGAAAGATTCCAGTGAGGTTTTTAAAAGTCGTTTGATCTTATTTCATTTAGTTTTCATTATTCAATTAATTTAATAACCAAAATAGAGTATAATTAGAACCTTTCAGAGTTCAATTATTCCCTAATAAAAGTTTAAAAACATATATATTAATTAAAAACGTTACCAAGTACTCTATTTATGAATTATTATGCAGACTAGAGTATACAGTCTAGCCTTAGCATTACCATAAATACCTTAATTCGATTATTTTTCTGTCATCTCTTCGACAATTTCAAGTAATATTAACCATTGTTTATTTAAAAATAACTAATATAGAAAAATATGAATATCTAAATGATTTTATAGTGATTATTTAGTTCTTCAAATGTATAGTTTCTTATTAGGAGGTAAAAAAATAGTGGTTGCCGTGGAAACAAGTATGGTATTCCATTCACACCCTTTACAGAACTGCCAAACGTACCTTTAAATAAACCTTATATTGTCATATCTAATGTATTTCAAATTACGTTTTCGTATAGTGTAAATAGCTTTTTATTCTTAATTAAATAGATATATGAAAATATTATTGATTTTAATGGCTTAAAAGACAGTATAAAGGGGAAGAGTATTATAGATAGCTTTTATTTTTGTATGGACACACTGCAGACAGCATCGGCCGCCTGGAAAACCACAGACGATTCTATGTACTTTAAACATTAAAAAGCCCATTATAAATTCCTACCATAGATTAAATAAAAGCCTATTTAATGAAATATATATTATTTTAAACTTTTATCTATAATGCAGCTCTGAAAAAAGCATATAAAAGAAACTATTTGCAAGTTCAAATTTTGATTTGTGGCCACACTGAAAAAAATCGTCTGCCGAGAGAGACGAAAATAGTAAACACAAGCTGTAGCCAATCAGAGGTGGTGTTGATGACGTAATCGACAGCCAATCAGGAGCGAGAACTTTCGCGCCCAAAATCTCACTCGGTCAGAGGAACCCTTCGGTTTATGGCGTGCTGTTTGGAAGAAAATCCCTCAAAATTGCATTTTTTTGTGTTTTCCGTTTTTTTTTATGTTTTTAGGGGAGACAAAAGAAGATTTGACTGGTTTTTAATATATATTTAAAAAGGGACTAATTTTAAAAGATACATTATTATTATTATTATTATTATTATTATTATTATTATTATTATTATTATTATTATATTTACAGCCAAAAAAAGAGAAATTAATCATTAAGTAAGGGGATATTTAACAGTATATAGCCTTTTCAACAGTTAAAATTAACAGTTAACATAGCTTAATTCAACCTAAATCACGATAAAAACCAATTTACGTTATTTCTCACGAATAGTAGAGGCTACATGTTAAATACCAGCGTTAATTAACCACGAATAAATGCTACTTTACTTTACTTCTTGCATCTCACTAATGAATGGTGAATATCGTTTCAGTTGGAATTATACAGGTCACCATGGCCTGGCTAATCCAGTCTTGCCTAAGATATGCTAACTGATGTTATCCTAACATAGGCTACCTCTGTGCTCGTCTAGGCTATGATAACCGTCGCAGGTGCCTGCCAAGCCGATATTAGTTGGCATACGTTTCAGCATCAAATGTTACGATAACATAAGTTATCATAAAATATGTTAACATGTTATCATAGTTTAAGCTCAGCTTAGGTTATGCTAACCTAGATTTGCATTGGTTATCATACACTATGCTAACCAAGTGTTAGTATATGTTCTGCTAACCAGTGTTATGTTATCATAACTAGTGTTGGCATATGTTATGATAACAGTGTTACCATGTTATGCTAATTAGTGGTTAATTTATGTTACCCTAACTAGTGTTGGCATATGTTATGATAACAGTGTTAGTTTATGTTCTGCTAACCAATGTTAACTTATGTTATCATAACTAGTGTTGGCAAATGTTATGATAACTGTTATATGTTATGCAAATTAGTGTTATTTTAAGTTACCCTAGCGAGTGCTGTAATGTGAACAGCTTTTTATAGTATAAGTTGGAATATATTTCATAGTTCTTGATGCATAATAATAATAATAATAATAATAATAATAATAATAATAATAATAATAATAATAATAATAATAATAAAGCTTAATGGTTTGGAGTGTATTATTTTTTTTTGTCATATTGGGAATAAAAATTTGATTGAAAAAAATTCTAGTATATCAATAAATTTACTATTTGAAAAAATAACTTACAGAGAATAGTTACTTTGCAATTTCTGCTTTCAATTGCACTAAATAAACAAGATTTCAACTAAAAAAAAATAAATTTTGAAAATTTTTGGAACTGGGAAAATTGATTTCAGTCACCTAAGATTTTAGCTAACAGCACAGCATAAGTTGGAGGAACCCTCGGAAAAAAACAGCATTCCTGGCGGGAAAGTGTCTGCACCCTCATTGGTTACTGATGACATAATCAATACGGGCTGTGATTGGCTGCGGCTGATGTTGACGACGCTTTAACCTATTGCTGTCAGATGCCACAAACCAGAAAGATTCCAGTGAGGTTTTTAAAAGTCATTTTATCTTATTTCATTTAGTTTTCATTATTCAATTAATTTAATAACCAAAATAGAGTATAATTAGAACCTTTCAGAGTTCAATTATTCCCTAATAAAAGTTTAAAAACATATATATTAATTAAAAAGTCACCAAGTACTCTATTTATGAATTATTATGCAGACGTAGAGTATACAGTCTAGCCTTAGCATTACCATAAATACCTTAATTCGATTATTTTTCTATTATCTCTTCGACAATTTCAAGTAATATTAACCATTGTTTATTTAAAAATAACTAATATAGGAAAATATCAATAACTAAATGATTTTATAGTAATTATTTAGTTCTTCAAATGTATAGTTTCTTATTAGAAGGTAAAAAAAATAGTGGTTGCCATGGAAACAAGTATGGTATTCCATTCACAACCTTTACAGAACTGCCAAACATTCCTTTAAATAAACCTTATATTGTCATATCTAATGTATTTCAAATTACGTTTTCGTATAGTGTAAATAGCCTTTTATTCTTAATTAAATAGATATATGAAAATATTATTGATTTTAATGGCTTAAAAGACAGTATAAAGGGGAAGAGTATTATAGCTAGCTTTTATTTTTGTATGGACACACTGCAAATGGCGTCTGTCGTCTAGAAAACCATAGACGATTCTATGTACTTTAAACATTAAAAACCCCATTATAAATTCCTACCATAGATTAAAGAAAAGCCTATTTAATAAAATATATATTATTTTAGACTTTTATCTATAATGCAGCTCTGAAAAAAGCATATAAAAGAAACTATTTGCAAGTTCAAATTTCGATTTGTGGCCACACTGAAAAAAATCGTCTGCCGAGAGAGACGAAAATAGTAAACACAAGCTGTAGCCAATCAGAGGTGGTGTTGATGACGTAATCGACAGCCAATCAGGAACGAGAACTTTCGCGCCCAAAATCTCACTCGGTCAGAGGAACCCTTCGGTTTATGGCGTGCTGTTTGGAAGAAAATGACTCAAAATTGTATTTTTTTTTCGTGTTTTCCGTTTTTTTTTATGTTTTTAGGGGAAACAAAAGAATATTTCAAAGGTTTTTTAAAATATATTTAAAAAGGGACTAATTTTAAAAGATACATTATTATTATTATTATTATTATTATTATTATTATTATTATTATTATTATTATTATTATTATTATTATATTTACAGCCAAATTAAAGAGAAATTAATCATTAAGTAAGGGGATATTTAACAGTATATAAGCCTTTTCAACAGTTAAAATTAACAGTTAACATAGCTTAATTCAACCTAAATCACGATAAAAACCAATTTACGTTATTTCTCACGAATAGTAAAGGCTACATGTTAAATACCAGCGTTAATTAACCACGAATAAATGCTACTTTACTTTACTTCTTGCATCTCACTAATGAATGGTGAATATCGTTTCAGTTGGAATTATACAGGTCACCATAGCCTGGCTAATCCAGTCTTGCCTAAGATATGCTAACTGATGTTATCCTAACATAGGCTACCTCTGTGCTTGTCTAGGCTATGATAACCGTCGCAGGTGCCTGCCAAGCTGATATTAGTTGGCATACGTTTCAGCATCAGATGTTATGATAACATAAGTTATCATAAAATATGTTAACATGTTATCATAGTTTAAGCTCAGCTTAGGTTATGCTAACCTAGATTTGCATTGGTTATCATACACTATGCTAACCAAGTGTTAGTATATGTTCTGTTAACCAGTGTTATGTTATCATAACTAGTGTTGGCATATGTTATGATAACAGTGTTACCATGTTATGCTAATTAGTGGTTAATTTATGTTACCCTAACTAGTGTTGGCATATGTTATGATAACAGTGTTAGTTTATGTTCTGCTAACCAATGTTAACTTATGTTATCATAACTAGTGTTGGCAAATGTTATGATAACTGTTATATGTTATGCAAATTAGTGTTATTTTAAGTTACCCTAGCGAGTGCTGTAATGTGAACAGCTTTTTATAGTATAAGTTGGAATATATTTCATAGTTCTTGATGCATAATAATAATAATAATAATAATAATAATAATAATAATAATAATAATAAAGCTTAATGGTTTGGAGTATATTATTTTTTTTTTGTCATATTGGGAATAAAAATTTGATTGAAAAAAATTCTAGTATATCAATAAATTTACTATTTGAAAAAATAACTTACAGAGAATAGTTACTTTGTATTTTCTGCTTTCAATTGCATTAAATAAACAAGATTTCAACTCAAAAAAATAAATTTTGAAAATTTTTAAATTGATTCCAGTCACCTAAGATTTTATCCAACAGCACAGCATAAGTTGGAGGAACCCTCGGAAAAAAACAGCTTTCTTGGCGGGAAAGTGTCTGCACCCTCATTGGTTACTGATGACATAATCAATACGGGCTGTGATTGGCTGCGGCTGATGTTGACGACGCTCTAACCGATTGTTGTCAGGTGTCACAACCCAGAAAGATTCCAGTGAGGTTTTTAAAAGTCGTTTTATCTTATTTCATTTAGTTTTCATTATTCAATTAATTTAATAACCAAAATAGAGTATAATTAGAACCTTTCAGAGTTCAATTATTCCCCAATAAAAGTTTAAAAACATATATATTAATTAAAAATATTACCAAGTACTCTATTTATGAATTATTATGCAGACGTAGAGTATACAGTCTAGCCTTATCATTACCATAAATACCTTAATTCGATTATTTTTCTGTCATCTCTTCGACAATTTCAAGTAATATTAACCATTGTTTATTAAAAAATAACTAATATAGGAAAATATGAATATCTGAATGATTTTATAGTGATTATTTAATTCTTCAAATGTATAGTTTCTTATTAGAAGGTAAAAAAAAACAGTGGTTGCCATGGAAACAAGTATGGTATTCCATTCACAACCTTTACAGAACTGCCAAACACAGCTTTAAATAAACCTTATATTGTCATATCTAATGTATTTCAAATTACGTTTTCGTATAGTGTAAATAGCTTTTTATTCTTAATTAAATAGATATATGAAAATATTATCGATTTTAATGGCTTAAAAGACAGTATAAAGGGGAAGAGTATTATAGATAGCTTTTATTTTTGTATGGACACTCTGCAAATGGCGTCTGTCGCCTGGAAAACCACAGACGATTCTATGTACTTTAAACATTAAAAAGCCCATTATAAATTCCTACCATAGATTAAAGAAAATCCTACTTAATAAAATATACATTATTTTAAACTTTTATCTATAATGCCGCTCTGAAAAAAGCATATAAAAGAAACTATTTGCAAGTTCAAATTTTGATTTGTGGCCACACTGAAAAAAATCGTCTGCCGAGAGAGACGAAAATAGTAAACACGAACTGTAGCCAATCAGAGGTGGTGTTGATGACGTAATCGACAGCCAATCAGGAACGAGAACTTTCGCGCCCAAAATCTCACTCGGTCAGAGGAACCCTTCGGTTTATGGCGTGCTGTTTGGAAGAAAATGACTCAAAATTGTATTTTTTTTGTGTTTTCCGTTTTTTTTTTATGTTTTTAGGGGAAACCAAAGAAGATTTCAATGGTTTTTAATATATATTTAAAAAGGGACTAATTTTAAAAGATACATTATTATTATTATTATTATTATTATTATTATTATTATTATTATTATTATTATTATTATTATTATTATTATTATATTTACAGCCAAATTAAAGAGAAATTAATCATTAAGGGGATATTTAACAGTAGTAGCCTTTGCAACAGTTAAAATTAACAGTTAACAAAGCTTAATTCAACATAAATCAGGATAAAAGCCAATAAAAAAAAGCAACCTTTACTTTATTTCCCACGAATAGTAAAGGCTACGTGTTAAATACTAGCGTTAATTAACCACTTTACTTTATTTCTTGCTAAATTATTATTTATCATTCGGTGCTTCGTCGGGAATCGAATTTATGAATGAAAAATGACGTCACTGGCCGGGAAAAGTACTCAATGGTTTCCATGGCAACCAGGGTTTGCTTACGGTTTACAAAACAAAGTCTATTCGTTTTTATGACAAAACTTATATAATAATAGTTAATTTATGTAGAAATAAATTAAAATAAGATTTGTCGTGTATTTCTTTATAGAATGTACTGTTTAGATGCCGAATTTATCAATAAAAATAGAAGTTTATGAGTTCGATACGCACGCCGTATGGTTATAATGCTGAATTGTGGCCTGCTTCAAAAAATACAGCAACTGGCAACTTTAATTCAAATCTCTCGTCATTTACGTTCGATAAATAAGTAATTTCAACGATTTACGTGACATTTTTTTGCAGGAATATTCATTAATATACATAGAAATATGGCAAGACGGATAAAATGAGATTTGATACATATCCAGTCTATAAAAGACGAATTTTAAAAGTAACTAAATGGCAACTTTTCTTTCCTCCTCACTAACTCCTCGGGATCCACCGACTTATGATTGGCTGTTGGGCCAGAAATTGCGTTTTTCGTTTGAACCTTTTGACCTTTTGAAATGCCTTCTGAAAAGGACTTTTGAATATGCCGTTT
>JANJGK010000051.1:14297590-14327820 GCA_039081455.1 Macrobrachium rosenbergii
AACACTTATCAAGAAAACCCTTGTAACATTCCTAAATAACTTTTTTCTTACATCGCATCAACCAACATCTAAAAACGTCGTATTCGACACATTAAAACCTTAACTCTTATGCGAAATGGGTCAGCAAACTCATCCCACCCACCTCTCTCCTCTCCTCTCTCTCCTCTCTCTCTCCTCTCTCTCTCTCTCTCCTCTCTCTCTCTCCTCTCTCTCTCTCTCTCTCTCTCTCTCTCAGGTTTCACAAAGGAGCGACAGGTCTGGTCTTCCTCTCTCTCTCTCTCTCTCGACTCTCTCTCTCTCTCTCTCTCTCTCTCTCTCTCTCTCTCTCTCTCTCATGTTACACAAAGGAAAGATAGTTCTGGTCTTCTCTCTCTCTCTCTCTCTCTCTCTCTCTCTCTCTCTCTCATGTTACACAAAGGAAAGATAGTTCTGGTCTTCTCTCCTCTCTCTCTCTCTCACTCTCTCTCTCTCTCTCTCTCTCTCTCCTCTCTCTCTTCTCTCTCTCAGGTTTCACAAAGGAGCGACAGGTCTGGTCTTCTCTCTATCTCTCTCCTCTCTCTCTCTCTCTCTCTCTCTCTCTCTCTCTCTCTCTCTCTCATCCTGCGCAAAGGAGCGAAAGTTCCGGTCACTCTCTCTCTCTCTCTCTCTCATGCCATACTAGACAGTAATAGTGCTAGCTTAGGTCCCGGCGAGAAAAAACGTAAAGATTTTGCTCTCCACAAAATACACCCGAGTTACTGCAAAAGCAACCTGAAAAGGATTTAAAAGGCAGCTGCAAGCAACTAAACAAGTGATAAACAAGTGATAAAACTGTAAAAGGACTCGTGAGATATTTCGTGATAAATAGTGAATGTGATAATCATATGTGTGGATGTGTTATGAAACATCTCAGCCTCAGGCTTTAACTTTTTTAATATTTGTTGATGACACCAAGTTAGTGAGAATTTCAGTGCCTTTGTGCCCAGGAATAACATATATCAAATAAAAAACTCCATCGAATGATTTTGTGGCGATTTGAAATAACAGTGTAACGGATTCTTTTGCAAAAAAAAGTAGAAATGTCATTCCCAATTTCTACTCTTTTTGCAAAAGAAATCGTTACACTGCTATTTCAAATGACCACAAAATCATTCGATTACAAAACTCCGATATTTCTTCAATGGAGTTTTTTTTAGGTGCTGGTTAGACTGGGCGAGTTTAGAAAGTGAAAAATCTGTACTAACAAGTATTCATAAACTTTGGACACTTAATATTCTGGAATTTAAAAAAGGCAATTTTATTTTAATTTTGGTAAATCGGCGGAAAATAATTTTAGATGAGGCAAATTCAGCCCCCGTGGGTTGGTCATTCAAAGGAGCAAGTGATTGTAAGCTGTCAACAAGACCACTCTCTCTCTCTCTCTCTCTCTCTCTCTCTCTCTCTCTCTCTCTCCTCTCTCTCTCTCTCTCTCTCTCTCTCCCTGTCATGCAACTCTAAAAGTCTAAATAGTAAAACTCAGTTTCAGAGTAATTCTAGAGAGAGGAAGACGTCGAACTTTGTGCTGCATAAAATTGACGATATCCTTAAACTGATGAAGAAGTTGACAGTGCATACAAGGAGCTCAATATTCAATAATACGTCTCTGGAGAAGGATTCACGAGATATTTCGTGATAAAATGTAACCACTGTTACAGGTAAGGGTAGTTAAGCAGAGCCATCATTCCTCCGTGGACTTGTGCTTGTCCAAGTGCTCAAATAAACATAACAACTAACAGGTCCAGGATGAAACTCTGTAGTTGCTGAGCGGCCGTAGCACTCTCTTTCTCATCCTGACGCAAATCAGTCATCATAAACAAATTTTACGAACGATTCTACGATGACTTCGACTCGACGTAAATTAGCTACCGACCTTGTCAAACACTTATCAGACACTTGAATCACTCGTAACTAAGTTTTTCTTACGTTTTTTTGCATCGACCAACATCGAATTACGTCTTAATCGAAGCATTAAAACCTTATCTCTTATGTGAAATGTGTCAGAAATCTCTCTCTCTCTCTCTCTCTCTCTCCCTTTCTATCTCTTGTTGTGACGCCAGTTCTAATAGCCATAATCAATTAATCTCTCTGTCTTTCTCACCCTGACGCAAATCAGTCATCATAAGCACATTTTACGAGCAATTTGACAATAATTTCGACTCTACGTAAAGCCCCTAGTCTTATCAAACACTTATCAAGAAACCCTTGTAACATTCCTTAATAACTTTTTTCTTACATCGCATCAACCAACATCTAAAAACGTCGTATTCGACACATTAAAACCTTAACTCTTATGCGAAATGGGTCAGCAACCTCATCCCCACCTCTCTCTCTCTCTCTCTCTCTTTCTCTCTCTCTCTCTCTCTCGTTTGACGCCAGTTTTAGTGTCCATCAACCAATCTCTCTCTCTCTCTCTTTCTCAGCCTGACACAAATCAGCGATCGTAACCACATTTTACGAACAATTTTACGAACAATTTTACGATTATTTAGAATCTTCAAACCCTTATCAAACACTTAAATAACTCCTAACCTCTCTCTCTCTCTCTCTCTCTCTCTCTCTCTCTCTCTCTCTCTCTCTCGTTGTAACGCCAGTATTAGTAGCCATCAATCAATCTCTCTCTCTCTCATCCTGACAGAAATCAGCGATCGTAACCACATTTTACGAACAATTTTACGATTATTTAGAATCTTCAAACCCTTAACAAACACTTATATAACTCCTGACTAACTTATAAAACACTTATACAACTCCTAACTAACTTTTCAAAAACTTATATCACACCTAACTTTTCAAAAACTCATTTCACACTTAACTAACTTTTAAAAACGTATATATCACACCTAACTAACTTTTCAAACATTTATACAACTCCTAACTAACTTTTCAAAACTTATATCACACCTAACTAACTTTTTCTTAAAGGTTCCGCGTCAACCAACATCTAAAAACGTCGTATTCAACGTCCAACGTAATTCATATTTCGCGCCTCTCAATTACAAAAGAAATATATATATATTTTATTCACTTTACGGGGTCGGGAACACTATCGCCACCTATTATCGAAAAAAGAAACGAAATTCTTCTTCGAGGCCCGGTTATTCAAATGTGCCTAAAATACGCTTATTACGAGTTATATGCCATTTCCTGCTGTAGCGTATGATTTTATATCGTATCTGACGTATTTTGAAAGAGATTGCGACTAAATTGCGTTAATATTTAAGGAGAAACTGCCATTTTAAAGTTTAAGCGTACCGAAGTCTTCGATTTAATTCAAATTCGAATGTTTAGGATGTTTATTGTTTTGGTCTGAAAACCAACGAATTCCGTATCTTATTTACCTTATTTACGCTTGATTTCGTCTTATTAAGTAAAGTTTAAAACCTACAATAACAGCAGCCTTTAATATTATTAACGAATAAAAAAAAAGCTACGTAACTTTTTTTTTTTATTTCACCGAGAATCGAATGTATGGATGAAAGATGACGTCACTAGGCCTCCACGATTACGTATTGGTTTCCATGGAAACCGAGGCTTGTACCCAAATTTCAAAACAAAATTTATCTGTTTTTGCAATAAAATGTGAAAATAAAAAATTAATATTCATATGACCATTTGAAGTAAATTTAATTCCGATTTTTATTGTTATATTACTCTTAAACTGCCTGATTTATCAAGAAAAATATAAAGTTATGAGATCGCTACTCACGCCGTATGGTTACACTGCTAAATTGTCGCCTGCGTCAAAAAATACAGCAACTGGCAACTTTAATTCAAATCTCTCGTCATTTACCTTCGATAAATAAGTAATTTCAACGATTTACGTGACAGATTTTTGCATGAATATTCATTAATATACAAATAAATATGGAAAGACGAGGAAATTGTGTTTCGTTACATATAAAATCTATAAAAACCGGATTTTAAAAGTAACGAAAGGCAACTTTTATTTTCTCCCCATTCATAAATTTCCTTAAAACTATAACCAAAACTGCATTGTAAATCACCTTACATATGTTGCACTTGATATACTTCAAAATAGCTTTCTGTACTATTTAAATAGTTTTAATTATTTATTAAGCACATATATTTAGATATTACCCATCAGAATTATTTAAAGGTGAGAGAAAAATAAAAGTATTTTGGATGGCTTCTCTTACTGCATGGATATACTGCAAGCAACGTCGTCTGGTAGAAAAACCAATAGACGATTCTATGTACTTTTAACACTTAAAAGACAATTATAAATTCCCATTGTACAATAATGAAAGCCTTTTTAACAAATTAAATAATTATTTTAAATTTTTATCTATATTAATACTCTGTAAAAAGTATATAAAAGAAATTATTAGCAAGTTCTTACTATGACTTGTGGCCACACTGAAAAAAATTCGTCTGGCAGAAACACGCAACGATAGTAAACATAAGCTATAGCCAATCAGAAGTGGTGTTGATGACGTGATCGACAGCCAATCAGGAACGAGAACTTTCGCGCCCAAAATCTCACTCGGTCGGAGGAACCCTTCGGTTTATGAGCCGCTGTTTGGCGGGAAGAACTCACTGGTTGCCATGGAAACCAACGTTTGCTAACGAATTTCAAAACAAAGTTTATATTAGTTTTTATGATGCAACTTATATAATAATAGATTATTTACATACTGTTATATCAAAATAAGTTTTATTATGAGTGTGTTTATAGAAATACTGTTTAAACGCCGAATTTATCAATAAAAATAGAATTATATGAGATCGCTACTCACGTCTTATGGTTACACTGTCGTCTGCTTTCACTCGAATCTATCGTCATTTACGTTCGATAATTAGGTTATTTTAGCGATTTACATTACATTTTTTTGCATGAATAATGTATTAATATACACAGAAATACGACAAGATGAAGAAACTGAGTTTTGATGTATATCCAATCTATAAAAAACGAATTTTAAAAGTAACGAAAGGCAACTCTTCTATTCGACTGTCGCCTCGGGATCCCCGGACTTATGAGTTGCTGTTGGGCCAGAATTTGAGTTTTTCGCTCTTATTTATTTATTTATTGCTACTTACTACAAGGAGATTTCAATATATAATCCCCCTTGGGATTATGAGAATTATTGTAATCATACAGTGGCTGTAAGTTACTGTAATGTAACATGAAAAATAAAAACTTGTATTATATACATATTACAAACTTAGTCTATGTAGTCTATGCCTATGAATTTACACACACACACACACACACACATATATATATATATATATATATACATATACATATATATATATATATATATATATATATATATATATATATATATATATATAGTTAATTGAGTGTGGTTTTGACAAATCTTAATAAATTTTCTTAGAAAAACGTATAGGATTACTGTAACTCATTATAAGGTTCTGAAAGGGGTGATTTTAAGGCAAACTGTGATTACTTACTTACTGCTGAACTTAATTAAGATAATTTACAAGAGAACTGGAAGCGAAAACTCAAATAACAAGTCGAGGGAACATGAGAAGATAGTGGGTTGAATGGAATAGTTGCCTTTCAGTTGCTTTTAAAATTCGTTTTTATAGATTGGATAGATATTAAAACTCATTTTCTTCATCTTTGAATATTTCTGTGTATATTAATAAATATCCATGCAAAACACTGTCAGATAAATTGCTAAAATAACCTACTTATCGAACGCAAATTGTAGTAAATTTGAATTAAAGCTGTCAATTTCTGCCTTCTTTGCGAAATGAAGCAGTCAGTTTAGCAGTATAACCATACGGCGTGAGTAGGAATCTCATAATTTTATATTTTTATTGATAAATTCGGTATTTAAACATACATCGTAAATTATTAATAAAAATAACTTATCTTGATATGGTGGTATATAAATATAACTTTTATTATATGTTTTACCGTTAAAACTAATAGACTGTGTTTTAAAATTCACCTACAAACCTCGGTTACCATGGTAACCGATTACGTAATCTTCAGGGTAGTGACGTCATTCATTCATAAATTCCGTTACCTAAATGATGTCGAGAAAAAGCTTTATAGGACGACTCGAGAAATCATCCCCAAAAGCATCTAAGTTTGAGGTCAAATCTAACTTTAAATTAATTTATCTGTTATGAATAATTAATTAATTCAGTTAGTAATCCTGCATTGCCCATTTAATGATCGATAAAAATTATTCGTTATGTTTTACTTTAAAATCTGCGTCAGGTTTCAAAGTTCATTTTTTTTTTATTTCTTAGTTTTAATCAAAATACTTCAACAGTGATAGGTTTTTACAGAAATAGAAATAAAGATATTATTTTTTTCTTATATGTCACGAAAAATTTAAATATAATATTTATTTATACGAATCAGTCAAAGCTTAGACAATAATTATATACTGCACGAAGCCAAACGTTGAATAGTTGCTTAACAATCTTTTTAAAATTATTTTTTTTGGCAATTTTAGTGAACACAAAGAATAATATTTAGGACCAGAGAAAATAAGAAATGTTTTCTAATCTATATCTTATATCAAATAGTTGAAATTCGTCGTTATTTACGTAAAATCGAAGGTTGAATGTTTATGCAAACAAACAAAGTTATCAGTAAGTATTTATTGTTCTTTTTTTGTAATTTTTTTTTTCAATAGGTAGCTATAGCGTCGCAGGCCCGGTAAATTTCGTAAATCAGATAAGCATGAAGTTAGTTTGCGAAGATAATCACTTTTAAACATATGTTGAATGTGATATTAAGGTTTGGATTCCACAATAAGCTGTAGGTCCCGTTGCTAGGTAACCAGTTAGTTCTTAGCCACGTAAAATAAATCTAATCCTTCAGGCCAGCCCTAGGAGAGCTGTTAATCAGCTCAGTGGTCTGGTTAAACTAAGATATGCTTAACTTCTCTATACCTATAATGTAAAGGTTTTGGTCTGTTTAATATGTGAATCGGTAATCTCAAGTTATGTGGTATTTGGAATAATTCCCACTGATTAGACTGCTTTATAAAACCCAAAACGATGTTGGTGTTCTTATAGTTCACGGAAAACTGCTGAGTGTTTGCGAGGTTGGAAATATGACAAGTGTGAAGTGGTGAGTACACTTGTGTGTCCACCCTGACCTGGTAACTATGCAAAGTAAGTTCACACCTTGAAAGATTCTTCAGACACTTTCACCTTCCAACAAAACGTGGAGGTGTCTCGATTCATCCAAATCCTTCGGTTATTAGGAATCACTTGCAGGACTGGATCTTTGGCACCGTGCCTGAAATCCTAAATTCATTCGGGATTTCTCTCAGGTTTGAAGGATTTTATTTTTGATAGGTTTACCTGAAGAATTTTTTTCCTTGACTTTAAAATGAGTGATAGGTTTCTATGGTTTAGTGGTTTCCTGTAGTACTGGAGTTGTGGGAATACATATATATATATATATATATATATATATATATATATATATATATATATATATATATATATATATATATATATATATGCAGCTTTCTGAATTATCGAGAAAAAATTCACAAAGCACCATATACAGTCACTGGAGTGGAGGGGCCAATACTTGACATTGCCAGTGATACTTTATGCCACTCATTTCCTGGATTCTGCTTAAATATGTTTCCCACTAACGTGAAGAACTCTTCTCTGTTTGCTCACCTCGATCCACTGGGCAAGTCGTTTGCATTCGTTTTGGAAGGTGCTTTGCTCTGTGAACCAGTTAAAAGACTTACATTGTAACTTTGCTTGTGGTCATCAATCTTGTATGGACAATGTCTGAAAGAAAATTTTTGTGCTTTCATTCATGCAGTCTTGATGAAAATGTTGCACATTACCCTTCAAAAAAAAAACCATGCTTTCAAAAACTCATTCTGAATTTATTTTCGGATGTTATAAAGGCTTTGCCTTTTACCATGAGAGCTATGACTGTGGGTCCTGGTGGTGGAATCTTGCAAACGTTAGATTCAGGTCGGACAGCTTCAGCATCTTGAAATTGGACCCTTCCTAATGACTCTAGAATGTGACATACATGAGTTTTAGAGGTTCCTATTCTCCTTGTAAACTGAGATAGGCCCTGAGGTTCTCCAAGTGATAAGGTTTGTAATTGAGTCAGACCAGGTAACTTGATTCCTGCGCAAAGCAAGCAGCTCCGGTGATTGTCCTCGAAGCCATTTTTGTATAATTGATAAGGTGGCTGTCAATGTATGCTAGGCAGATTGTAACTTGATACCTGTTCAGCTTACAATCTTTTGTTTTTAATGGAGGAACAGCGGATAATAGGCAACTACATTGGTGAGTGATGTGATCAGAAGAATGGCATTTCATCTCTTGTTATATTTTTAAATCTTATCTGTTTCTTTTGAGATCATGTGTCGGGGTTTATACAGGTTGTCAAGAGTCCTATGCATTGTGGTCTGTTTAGAAAATAGTAATTTCATAGTTTTTTTTTGTCATTGTTGTCAAGACTTAGTAATCTGAAGCCAGTGTTTATTTCAACTTTGTGTCCATATGGTCAGGCAGATTACAGATTACTGATGCATGAGCTGCATATAGAAATGTCTCGACGGTTTGAGGAGGTTGATAGGGGCTATGGTACCCTTTTAGTATTGAAATGGCAAGGCCTAGTTATGTATTAGTTGAATAAGGGTCGTATGGAAGATTGTTCTTTCTATTTTCCATAGTTCTTGTTGCAGGTTGATCAGGCTGAAGTTCATTGGTCTTAAATGTTGCACTGCTTGCCTAAACATATGATAATTTCCTGTTTTTAATGATGGTGTGGCTTCCAGCTTAACACTATTCTGTCTTTTGTTGTATAGACCATGTAGGAAATATCTACAATTTAGCAGTGGCCTTAGTTGACGCAGAGGTCACGTAGTCTCTGTCGAAGGGTTGGAAACCATTGATAAGTAGTAGCCAACCATCCTCATTTGCATATTATTAATTGGTCACTGAGATAGCTTCAGTTGATCAATTTGATTCAGTGGCTATTCTTGTCTCTTCTTATTTGCCAAATGAATCTTCTAGTCCTGGCATTTGCTGTTAGCTCAATTTGCAGCTCAGGGGAAAATCTTACGGTTTCTTCATACCTTTGAAGGAAGAGGAGTTACAGTAAATGTAGCCACAGGAATGTTAACATCAACTGCTCAGTGTGTGTGGTGGGTAGTGGTTACTGACGTCCTCAAGGAAGGAAGGAGTGCTGCTTTGCTTGATGTGTGTGTGTGTTTGTGGTGTGGTTGACAGGTTAGGCAACTGTTTTCCTGGTGTTGAAAACTATTACATCAGTCGAATGTTATCTGCAAGTTGGACAGCTGTGGAATCTTGAAACATTAGCCTTTTCAAGGAACGCAGAAGGAAACCGACTGATACTTGATTTTTATAGGAGCTTGTTCTTTTGAACTGACATGGGCCTTGAGATTCTCGAAGGTCTTGTGATTCTTCAGTGATACGTGTATGTTATTTTTAGTGTGTACTCTTTGAGCCAGGTGTGGTAATTGGATATCTTTGTGCAGCAAGAACAGCCATGCCCATGTTGTTCTCCAAGCCATGGTTTTTCCTACATAAAATCTAAGGTGGGTGTGAATTTGTTTGCCAGACTGATGACAGCTTCAGTGCTCAGCCAGGACTCTTTGCCCATAAATGGAACGACTGGAGATGTTATGGAGCTAATTGACAACCTGAGCAGTGGGTGGGCATTTGATCTCTGATTTCCTTTTAATCATTTTGATTTCTTTATGAAGAGGTCAAGGGTGTGTACTGTAGATTTCTACAGGTTATAAAGGGTCCAGCACATTGGGTGCTGTCTGGTCAGTAGTTGACTGCCATTTCATAAATCTGTTGGTATTGATTTTAAAGGCCAGTATTGACGCTTTCCCAAGCCAGAGCCAGTTCTCATATCATAACTCATGGGGATTTTTGATGCATCTTCACATAGAGAGGTCTCGGACTTCTTTGATGGGAGAGAGGGGTGCTAGATTTAGCATAAGTGTTGAAATGGAAGGATCTGAGGAAGCATTGGTTATGTACAGGTCACATAGAAGATTATTCTTTATCGTTTCCTTACGTGTTGCAGGTTGATTAGGTCATTAGTCTGCCTATTGCAGGCTTCGTTGGTGTCTGGTGATTAAAAAGTTTCTAACCTTCATTGCTAGATTCTATAGTTGTTATAGCAACAGCCTCTTCTTAGGTAGTATGTGTGAAGAACAGGTTTGGGACGTAAACTTGATCTATAGCTGGAGACAAAAAAAATTGCACTAATGCAATTTAAATAACCTGTTCTGTCTTTTGGTTTGAAGTCTAAAGTTTCTTTGTAGCGTCCCTTCAGCCCCTAGCTGCAACCCCTTTCATTCCTTTTACTGTACCTCCATTCGTATTATCTTTCTTCCATCTTGCTATCCACCCCCTCCAGTTTCACCAATCGAAGCTGCTTACTCAATTTCCTCTCCGGCGCTGAATGACCTCGTAGGTCTCAGTGCTGGGCCTTTGGCCCAAACTCTATATTCCATTCCATTCTATGCAAGAATATCATTATAGCATAGGTAGTCTTAGTTGAGGCAAAGGTCAGGTAATTGCTTTCTGAGGGACTGATCTTCTACTTGTTCCATTGGCAAAAATGACTCAAAGTAAAAGGTTATTTACCCAAAGATGTCTCAATAGAAGGGGTTATATCAAGGGCTGGTTTAGTAGAAGTCTCTGCTCAGAAAGTATGGAATTGTTGCTCCATTCAGATAATTTTATGAATGGAATTTAATGGTTGCTATGTACTGAAGAATCACGTACTCTGGAAAACTGATCATTTTGATATCTTGGTCACGATCTCTCGTATTCCAGGTCTGAAACTGGAATGCAGACACTTGCCTCTGGTTCAGCTTTGTCATTTTACATAATTTTCTGTAACAATATTGTATAATACCTGTACTTTGAGTATATATAAATACATAAATTCCTAAGAATATTTTTGTAACAGTTTTGTGTATATTTGAATGCTGAAAATAAAAATTATACACAGTTTTTACATTTGGTCTTTTATTAGCAATGTCTACTGAATTAAGTAGTTTGAGTTAAAAGGCTCTATGTTGGTGTATACGGCTTAACAGTTACTGTTCGTTCTTATACTGTAACCACAAACTTGTACAACAAGAAATACACAATAAAAAGGAATAATTCAAAAGTGGGTTCAAGAGGCCAAATACTCGTTTATTGAGAATTGTAATAAAAAAAAGTCAATCATTGAAATGACTCTTTGGCTTGAAAGAGCTGGAAATTTGCCACGAAAATTTTCTGAAAAAAAAAGATAAAAGCAAAGTGAAATAGTGATACAAATGAGTAACTATGTAATTAGACAAAATATATGTGGGTAAATAAAAGTCATTAAGAATCTTGCATCAAGTTGAACTAACATACATACAAGGAATAGACTGTCAGATGTTTGCTTTGTGAATCGAACACAGTAGCCTTAAGAGAAAATAACTCGTATTATCAAAGATCTTTGTTGGCAAAAACGAGGAGATAGAATGTAGGAGTTCCTTTTACACGCCCTAAAATATATAACAGTTAAAATGGCAACAATCCACTTATCGAAATCTTATGTCGCAAGAAGAAAAACTTGGGAAAATGAAATCTCTTAAATGATACTTGAATGTTTTTAGAATTATATACGCCACTGGGAGTGAGGACAGTGAATGTAGTATTTTACTAGGATAAAAAAAAGTAAACTCTATTCGGAAATTGAAAGAATTGGGATGACCATTTTTTGACAGATTTTGTATCGGCATAGGGCCTCTCTCTCTCTCTCTCTCTCTCTCTCTCTCTCTCTCTTTGTGCTATGAAAAGGAGCAATTATTGCTTGCGCTGTAGCAAGACTATTCTCTCTCTCTCTCTCCCCCACCAATGGGTTGGTTATTCAAAGGAGCAAGTGCTTACGTTGTCACAAGACCGCTCTCTCTCTCTCTCTCTCTCTCTCTCTCTCTCTCTCATGCAACTCTAAAAGTCTAGATAGCAAAACCCAGTGTAAGAGTAACTCTGGAGAGTGAAAGACCTCGAATTTTGTTCTGCACAAAAGTGACGGTATCCTTGAACTGTATATTAATATGGCTGCCAAACCAAACTCATAAAGAGGTTGACAGTACATACAAGGAGGAAAAGAATCAATAATACGTCTTTGGAAAAGGATTCGCCAGATATTTCGTGATAAAATGTAAACGCTGTTACAGGTGAGGGTAGTTAAGTAGCCATTATTCCTCCTTGGACTCGTGCTTTTCCAAGTGCTCAGATATACATAACAGTTAATAGGTCCAGGATGAACCTCGGTAGTTACTGAACGTTGTAGCCTTTTTCTCAACCCGACACAAATCAGTCATCATAACCACATTTTAGGAACAATTCTACGATTACTTCGACCCTGTGTAAAGCTACCTACCTTGTCAAACACTTATCAAACACTTACATCACTTGTAACTAAATTTTCCTAACGGTCCTTGCATCAACCAACATCGAATTACGTCTTAATCGAAGCAGTAAAACCTTATCTCTTATGTGAAATGTGTCAGCAATCTCTCTCTCTCTCTCGCCCTCCCTCTCCATCTATTGTTAAGATGCCAGTTTTAATAGCCATTATCAATCAATCTCTCTCTCTCTCTCTTCCTAACTCAAATCAGTAATCAAAACCACATTTTACTAACAATTTTACAATATTTTCGACTCTACACAAAGCTCCCGGTCCTATCAAACACTTATCAAACCTTTATAACACTCTTAACTAACTTTTTTCTTACATACTTCGCATCGACCAACATCTAAAAACGTCGTATTCGACGCATTAAAAACCTTAAATCTTATGTGAACTGTGTCAGCAACCTCATTCCCACCTTTCTCTCTCTCTCTCTCTCTCTCTCTCTCTCAATTCTTGGTAAGGTTCATCAATCTCTCTCTCTCTCTCTCTCTCTCTCTCTCTCTCTCTCTCTCTCTCTCTCTCTCTCTCTCTCTCTCTCTCTCTCTCTCCAATTCCACCTCATTTCAAGTTCTTCCTGTTTATTTTCTCCTCCCACTTCATTTCCCCACTTCATTTCATTCCCCCCACTTCATTTTTCTCCATTTCCACTTCACCATAAATCAATTTTAGCAAAATTGCAGTTCGAGCTTTTGAGAAATTCGTCTGCCCCCTCTATTACCAAAACATTTAGGGCAGAAAGCCTTTAAAATTATTTATTTTACAATAAAATTTGGTTTTATTTGTTATAAAATTAGTATTTATACATATATTTTTTATATATAAATCCTCTAAAAATAAAAAATTTACAATATTTTATAGATTTTAAGCATAAAGACAATAGTAATTTTTTTAGAATGCCCAGCAGATGACAGTTAACAGACAAATATTTTTAGGGTAAACGAACTTAAAATAAAAATAGCACAATGAGATGAAATCTTAAAAACCTATTACAATGATAACATTTTCATATAAATAAACGATCTTTTCCTAATTTGAGATTTAATACGGATTAGACTGACGGATTTTGGGATTAAATTATCATACATCGAAACCCTTTAAGTTGCGTGAATTGATAAGTTGCTATGAGTTATTTTATATATATATTTTATACATAGTTACAATGATTTTCGCTAATTACACTTAATAGCTCATGAGACTTAGATAATTCATAATTCATATTGAATATTAAACAGGGAGATATTGTACAAAATAAACTTTAAATCATGGATAATATTCTATATAATTACAAGACACTCCCATAACTTTAAAAATCATTATTTGAAGTAAACATTTTAAATGGCGTGGTCCTGACTCATTTGTTGGCCTACAGATATGGTTTTATAAATATTTAGTGCCAGTTTATTCCCAAATAGAATAAATTTTCTACGTGACGAATTCAATGCTATTTTATGCCAGTTTCCCATTCAATGACGTCTGAAAAATATTTTACAAGAAGACTCAAAGAAATCTCGCAAAAATACAAAGATTTAACCGTAAAATCTCAATTTTAAAGGTACAGTATTTATTAATACCTTATTTAATTTGATTCGGTATTCACAAAATGTTTATTTATTGAATTTTAAAATATGATTTGAGGTTTTATTTTAAATTTTCTGTCAAGTTTCAAAGATTGCCTGAATGTCTGTCTTACCAAACTATAAAGGGAGAATACCTTTTAAAATTCTAGTTTTCATCCAAAACGCTCCATTAATGATAGCTGTTGATATCATTTAACATAATATTCAAGTATTTTTATTTTATTTCATTTATTTTTTTTAAATTTATATTTTTGTATAACAATTGATAATGGTTATACAATAGTTACACACTGAAAATAGCCCGAAGTTCAATAGTTGCTCTATGATGATTTTAAAATCGATTTATTTTAGAGTTTTTAAACAAAATGAAGAATAATATTTGATACAAAAGAAAATAAGAATGATTTTCCAATATATATCTCATATTAAATTGTTAAAATTTGCCGTCATCTACGTTAAATCGAAGGTTAAATGTTTGTGTAAACAAATAAAATTTTCAGTTAGTATTAATATGTCAATTTTTGTTACTATAGTTACCAAAGCATTCAGAGCAGGAAGCCTTTGAAATGATTTATTTCACAATGAAAAATAGTTTATTTTATTTAAAAATTAGCATTTTAAAGTTTTTTTTAAGTAGGAGTATTTCTTAATAATAAAAAAATAAAGTATTTTCAGATTTTAAGTCAAAAGAGACCATAGTCCTTTACTGAAAATTCCTAGCAGACGACACATAATAGACGATGTTTTTTGAGGTAAACGAACCTATAATAAACATACGTCAATGAGATGAAATTTTGAGATTATGCAGTACATATATTTTTTTCATATAAATATAGGATCTCTGCTATATTCTAGATTTAATGGGTATTAGATTGAAAGATTTAAGCTTTAATTCATTACGTATCTAAAGCGTTGGAGTTATGTGATTTGTTAAAGCTGCCGTTAATTATTTTATGCATAATTTATCAAGGATTTTCTTAAATTCCACCAATCCTCCTTGATAGCTAATGAGTCATTATTAATTTAATATTTTATATTCTATATTAAAAAGAGAGATATTTCACAAATAAAACTTTAAATCATGGATAATATTCTAAATAATTACCAGATACAACCATAACTTTAAAAATCATTATTTGGTGTATATATTTTAAATGGCGTAGTGCTGACTCATTTATGGGCTTGAAAACATGATTTAATGAATATTTAGTACAATTTTTTCCCCAAATTGAATAAATATTCTACGTGACGAATTCAATGCTATTTTATTCCAGTTTCCCATTCAATGACGTCTTGGAAATATTTTACAAAAAGACTCAAAGAAATCTCTCAAAAATATAAAGATTTTTCAATAAAATCTCAGTTTTAAAGGTGTAATATTCATTAATACTTTATATTATTTGATTAAATCCTCATAAAATGTTTAGTTATTGAGTTTTTAAATATGATTTGATGTTTAACTTTAAATTTTCTGTCAAGTTTCAAAGATTGCCTGAATGTCTCTTTTACCAAACTGTGAAGGGAAAATACCTTTTAAAATTCTTTTCTTTATCCCAAATTCTCCTTTATTAATAGATTTTAATACTATTAAATATAATATTTATATTTATTTATTATTTTTAATCCAAATAATAAAAATAAATATTTTTTGTATATTAATTAGTAATGATTATACAATAGTTACACACCAAAAATATCCCGTAGTCTAATAGTTGCTCTATGATGATTTTAAAATAGATTTATTTGAGAGTTTTTAGCTAAAATGAAGAACATTATTTGATACCAAAGAAAATGAGAATGATTCTAAAATATAAATCTTACATCAGTTTGTTAAGATTCGTTGTTATTTACGTAAAATCGAAGGTGAAATGTTTACGTAGACAAATAAAGTTGTCAGTTATTATTATTTATTTGCTTTTATTTTTTTTTTTGTTATTTTAGTTACTTAAAGTGCCAATAGGAGGCTATAGCGTCGCGGACCCCGTCAATTTCGTAATTCTGACGAACCTAAAGTTAATTACGAAGAGTGTCAGTCTTAGACACAAGGTGAATACTTATTTACCATAAATATTAAATATAATAATAAATTCAATTAAAATTTATATGGAAATGATTCAGATACGAGCTTAGAGAAGGTTTTTTTTAGGTTCGTTGTCGCTGACTCGTTACGTAATCGATGCTGTCATTTTACTTAAGTCTGCCATCATACAGTTTTCTTTGATTTGAAATTCGAATTGAAAATAATTATTGTTTTACCGCAAAAACTAATTTTCAAATATGTTTTACATCTCGCAAATTAATTTTACAGTGCGACAAAAATATAGGCGTGCAAATAAACAGGTTATATATAGATATGTGCAAATATATGGGATGCAAGACGAAGGTGAATGGAAGGGGAACCAATATACTGAAGAGAAAGAGAAGAAGAGGGCTTAATCTTCCGCTAAAATAAGCCTAGAATCTTTATGCCTCTTTCTTTTCTTAATTTATGAGGTTTATTAGTCATTAATTGGTCATAAACTTCGTTATAATTGTTATTTATCGTCAATATTTCAAACTCGAAAGCTAGGAAGAACGTGGTCCTGCAGCAAAATGGATGGTAGCTTTCTAACGTTCTCGAGAAGTTATAGCGAGTTCGCGCCCCTTTTATGATAAAATACTTTTAAATTATAAATTTATTATTAGTTATTTTTTTATTATTTTACAACAAAACAGATCGGAATATCTTAATTATCGTCGTATTTTCTTTTGATTTTCTCTACCTTTGTACGAGAACTAGTGAGTGGTACGATAACATAGGGGGGCAATCTTTCTAATGTTCGGCTGAATGTAGCGTGTCCGCTCCTGCATACGTTTAAATATACCTAAGAATTATGATTATTATTAAATATTCGTTTTAAATATTATAGTTCATCAACTCTGAACGTCTTAATTATCTCTTGACTTCCTTTTTATCTTTCATGTGGTACGATAACATAGGGGGGCAATCTTTCTAATGTTCGGCTGAATGTAGCGTGTCCGCTCCCGCATACGTTTAAATATACCCAAAAATTATGATTATTATTAAATATTCGTTTTAAATATTATAGTTCATCAAGTCTGAACGTCTTAATTATCCCTCGACTTCCTTTTTATCTTTCATTTACTTTCAAAAGGTGTTCTCCCCCGCGTCTTCTCCCGTTGCCTAGCAACCATCTTCCCCCCTCGTGACGTCACGCTTTGTTTTGAAAGTGTCTGAACGCCTTAAAGACGAAGTTTCACCATTATTTGCCGCTATTTCGCAGAAAAAACAACCGTCATCAACAACCAAGTGTCTATAAACATGGCGGGATTGAATAAACTCGATGTCAGTGTGATAAAAATGACGTTTTTAGGCGATATGAGGCATAAAACAGCCGAGTTCGAGGAGACGGAAGGAAACATGGCGGTCCTGCCTTGGAGTATTTACGCTGAAATTTGTCGTGAAGTGAAATTTTCGAAGCGAATGACGGATGTAATTTGAGTGTAATTACGCGGGCGGGAACTCATGACGTTCGTAATTACGGCAGGTATGTAATTACCGTCCAGTTGGCTTTATAGTGTCGAGGATATTAAGTACAAAGCTCGTAGTGGGTAGTGTTGCTTGGTGAGTCATGCCTCAAGGTGGTCTTTTGACTCTCCTTCGTGTGTAAGGCGTCGTGAGTCATGGTGAGTCCCGGTTGTTGCGTCGTAAAAGCTCTTGACTCGAGTTGTCATGAGTAGGTAGTGGTGAGTCCTGAGTGTTGCGAGACGAGTCATGCCCTCCAGAGCCTCGTGACTCAGATTTCTTGAGTAAACTGGTGAGTCATGGTTAGTCCTTGATATTGCTTGAGTCATGCCCTCCAGAGTCTTTTGAATCCAGTTTTCTTGAGTAAAGAGTGTGATGAGCCTTGGGGAGCCCTTGGTGTTGCTTGGTGAGTCATGCCCTCCAAAGCCTCGTGACTCAGATTTCTTGAGTAAACTGGTGAGTCATGGTTAGTCCTTGATATTGCTTGAGTCATGCCCTCCAGAGTCTTTTGAATCCAGTTTTCTTGAGTAAAGAGTGTGATGAGCCTTGGGGAGCCCTTGGTGTTGCTTGGTGAGTCATGCCCTCCAAAGCCTCGTGACTCAGATTTCTTGAGTAAACTGGTGAGTCATGGTTAGTCCTTGATATTGCTTGAGTCATGCCCTCCAGAGTCTTTTGAATCCAGTTTTCTTGAGTAAAGAGTGTGATGAGCCTTGGGGAGCCCTTGGTGTTGCTTGGTGAGTCATGCCCTCCAAAGCCTCGTGACTCAGATTTCTTGAGTAAACTGGTGAGTCATGGTTAGTCCTTGATATTGCTTGAGTCATGCCCTCCAGAGTCTTTTGAATCCAGTTTTCTTGAGTAAAGAGTGTGATGAGCCTTGGGGAGCCCTTGGTGTTGCTTGGTGAGTCATGCCCTCCAAAGCCTCGTGACTCAGATTTCTTGAGTAAACTGGTGAGTCATGGTTAGTCCTTGATATTGCTTGAGTCATGCCCTCCAGAGCCTTTTGACTCCAGCTTTCTTGAGTGAAGGGTGTGGTGAGCCTTGGGGAGCCCTTGGTGTTGCTTGATGAGTCATGCCCTTGTGACTCAGATTTCTTGAGTAAACAGTGTGGTGAGTCATGGTTAGTTCTTGATAATGCTTGAGTCATGCCCTCCAGAGCCTTTTGGCTTCAGTCAGTGTCCTTTGCATTGAGTCATCATGCCCCCCAGAGCCTTTTTGACTCCAGTCAATGTCCTTTGCATTGAGTCATCATGCCCGCCAGAGCCTTTTGACTCCTCCAGTCAATGTCCTTTGCATTGAGTCATCATGCCCGCCAGAGCCTTTTGACTCCTCCAGTCAATGTCCTTTGCATTGAGTCATCATGCCCGCCAGAGCCTTTTGACTCCTCCAGTCAATGTCCTTTGCATTGAGTCATCATGCCCTCCAGAGCCTTTTGCCTCCAGTCAATGTCCTTTGCATTGAGTCATCATGTCCTCCAGAGCCTTTTGACTCCAGTCAATGTCCTTTGCATTGAGTCATCATGCCCTCCAGAGCCTTTTGACTCCAGCCAATGTCCTTTGCATTGAGTCATCATGCCCTCCAGATCCTTTTGACTCCAGTCAATGTCCTTTGCATTGAGTCATCATGCCCTCCAGAGCCTTTTGACTCCAGTCAATGTCCTTTGCATTGAGTCATCATGCCCTCCAGATCCTTTTGACTCCAGTCAATGTCCTTTGCATTGAGTCATCATGCCCTCCAGATCCTTTTGACTCCAGTCAATGTCCTTTGCATTGAGTCATCATGCCCTCCAGATCCTTTTGACTCCAGTCAATGTCCTTTGCATTGAGTCATCATGCCCTCCAGATCCTTTTGACTCTAGTCAATGTCCTTTGCATTGAGTCATCATGCCCTCCAGATCCTTTTGACTCCAGTCAATGTCCTTTGCATTGAGTCATCATGCCCTCCAGATCCTTTTGACTCCAGTCAATGTCCTTTGCATTGAGTCATCATGCCCGCCAGAGCCTAATACTAAATTAGGAGCAGTCCAAGGGTTAACGGTGCTGGTAACAAATATGATACATCAGAGGTGACAGAGACGAGCGTATTTTCTTTATTCCTTCATTTATCTGCTTGCCTGTTTTTCTTTTCTGTTCTGCCCTCATAATTCAGTTGAGGCGACACGGTGCCCATTAGTGGAAAGGTTAGGCCCTAGGTGGTTAGGCTGTTCCAGAGATACTTTAGGCTAGCGTAGCTACAGCAGACTTTCAGTGCCATGTTGCAGATGTCTCCATCTAATTGTTATGGTTGTCCACAGCCTTTTTTTTTTGTGGGTTAAGTTGTTTTAGTTTCCTGTTTAATTTTATAATGGTGTCAATAACCTAGATGCTGCGACACCAGTCTTTGTGCACGTTGCCCGTCAGTCGGAAGGATAGGCAGTGATATGTTGCCCGCTAGTGGGAAGGTTAGGCCTTAACATGTTGCCTATTAGTGGTACATTGCCTGTTAGTAGGAATTAGTGGAAAAAATAGGCTGTGATACGTTGCCGGCTACTGGGAAGGTTAGGCCTTAACTAGTTGCCTATTAGTGGTATGTTGCCCCGTTAGTGGGAATTAGCAGAAAGAATAGGCTGTAATATGTTGCCTGCTAGTGGGGAGGTTAGGCCTTAACATGTTGCCTATTAGTGGTATGTTGCCCCGTTAGTGGAAATTAGTGGAAAGGATAGGCTGTAATATGTTGCCCACTAGTGGGAAGGTTAGGCCGTAATATGTTGCCCATTAGTGGCCAGCGTTGCCAACCGTTCGTTTTGGTAGTTCAACTGACAAGATTTTACCTGCAGCGTTGGTAATGCTGGCTGTTAAAATTCCCACTATAGTGGGATGGGTAGTTGGGAGTTGTTCGGGCTAGTGGGGTTAAGGGCTAATTCAGGTGTTCAGGTAAGTATTACAATATTAGTTTTTTTATGAAAACTTCATTTTCAGTAAATATTAAAGTCAGTTTCCATAAATGTGAAGAATCAAGTCATCGAATATCATACCTTTCATGTTCTGCAGTGTGGGTAGTAACAGCTGCCCAGACTGTCACATAACGATTTAGTGGCATATTTATCTTTATCACTTCTTGTTTTCTTGTTTTTTTTTTAAATTTTAATCAGCTTCCTCCCTTCCAATATGGTTGTGAACATTTTCTCTTTTTTTCCCAGTTGTTCAGTTTTTGGCTCGAAGAACTTTCTGGTCAGTCCTGGAGAGAGAAGTCTCACTGCTCAGATGTGGTGTAAAGGACAGTTGCCTTACAACTGCCTGCAGTGCCTGGCGTCGTACTGCACTCTGACTTTAATTTTTCTGGTAAGGCTTGACTCTCGAGATAACTTTTGTCTTACCAGCAGACCCCACGAATGGTGACCGTCTGTGAATAATGTTTCATATGAGATGAACTCCCCTTTTTGGTATAAAGTATTATTAGACCTGTACAAATCCAAAATCCTCTCTGGTGGGAAGGTTTTTACTCAAATATTAACTGTTGACACCACTTGGGTATTCTGATCCAACTAGACACTCAGGCAGGAATAGAGAGTTTGTAGGACCTTGTATACGTTTGAAGGTGTCATTAGTTTTTCAGCTGTGGTGATGTGTTTATATATATATATATATATATATATATATATATATATATATATATATATATATATATATATATATATATATATATATATATATATATATATATATATATATATATATATATATATATATATATATATATATATATACTGTATATATATTATATATATATACTGATGCTTTATAAAGGAGTTTACAAGGGAGCCATGGCATCTTATAGTCTGTCAGCTAGATGGGGGTTCTCTTTGCACCCCCACCCCCAGGACTTGACTTTATTGGTAAGTTTCATACCTTAGTTCATTATAGACTGGGAAAAAAATGTTCCCATCAAAAAAAGTCATTGCACAAGTCCGGATGGTATGATTAAATCTGATCACCATTCCCTTCAAGAAACAGTATTCGATGTCCCCATCCAAATGTGTACTATTTATATTGAAATATGCAGAATAAATAAAAAGATTGTATTGGTTGAACTTCAGATAATCTTTATATACATACATTAAGTTTAAACATATCAACATACAGGAGAACATCATATTATATGCATTGATGTTGATGGAGTATTTACAGAATATTAACTTGTTATAAATCAAAATCAAATAGCTTATTTACCAAGAAAATCAATTAACTGCATAAGTTAAGGCATTTGGCAGTACTGACTGACTAGTATGTTTTATAAAACACTTTTAGAACTAAATTTGGGAAGCCACATGTCCTCATTACGATAGATAACAAAGTGGCAACTGGAAAACTAAGCGATGGGGACATTCTCTCATTCATCATCTTCACTCTTCGCCGACATTCAATTCACTTGTTTCGTGTTCTTCATCTGCCTGAATAAACTCATCACTCTCTCGGCCCTCTTCCTCAATTCCTTCTTCTAATAGATCCACTGAAGAGACTGGTATCACGTCATCTTCATAACAGTTCAAGATTTTCGTTTGTTCTCTCCCAACCGTATTTACATGGCCTTGGAACTTTCTGAACTGCAATATGAGCTAAGTTGCATATTCTGGTTTGGTAGTTGGCTCCCGTGGCGTGTTGTAAAAGCACAGACTTGCAGGGTGGCCCACATGCTAGATCAAAGTTAGACCCCTCCATCAAATCCCCACCCTGACGCGTAGCTTTGGCCACAGGCTTTAGATACCTTGCTCTGTTGATATCAGATTATTTCATCCATACAAAGAACACATGAAACGTTGTAAGCCCTGCATCAGATTTTGTGAGATTTCCCAAGCTTCTCCTAGTTTTGCAAACATCAATTTCACGGGTCTTATTTTACCTTTTCCTCGTATTGCACGTGTACTGTCAGCACCCATGAATTCGTGCAGGCCTTAGAATGCAGAACAAAGCTCCTGACCATATTCATTTGCCAATTTTGTGGTATCTAAAAGCCTCCTTTTGTTACCATGGCCAGTATCAAACAGTATCCTCGAATGCAAAGTGAAAAACACGTCGGTGTCAGGGCTTGTCACTCTCACCCTTTTGTAACCTTTCTTGCTGGCGTACAAGGTATGCAAAATTACTCGTTTGTCAGTTTCTTCTTGACCTGTTTACAGACCTTCAATTTCTGTTGCTCCAGTGTCATCCATTTCACCATTTTCTATTAGAAATGCATCCCCTTCTTTAATATAAATATTACTTTCCTATGAATTTTGCGAGCAAAGTCTTTGCTCGTCCAGACCTTGAACAGTAGAGCGATAAGCTGTTGCTTGTTTTTGTCAGTTTTGAGGAAGGCGTTCCAGTCTCGTGGTCTTCTTGTCTTCGTACCACTGCAACAAATTTATCACTCCCTAACTCTTCATTTCCTTTCCATTGACTTGACTGAGTCTTTTGCAAAGTGTCTGTACTGAATATTACATCACCTCTTGCACGTAAGTCATAAGTTTTTTCATTTATTTCAAAGGAGGTCCCTGGCTGTTTCTCACGTAACAAAACAGTGCTTTGCCATCCTCTGTTGTAATATCTACACACAGCAGTTCTGAAGCATCGAGTGATTCAATATTTTTTTTGAGAAAAGCAAATCCTTTGCTTTTGTCAGTTTTTGTTGGGAAGCCCGAGTTCGAGTCTCCAGCCGGCCAGTGAAGAATCAGAGGAATTTATTTCTCTGGTGATAGAAATACATTTCTCGTTATAATGTGGTTTGGATTTCACAATAAGCTGTAGGTCCCATTGCTAGGTAATCAGTTGGTTCTTAGCCATGTAAAATAATCTAATCCTTTGGGCCAGTCCTAGGAGAGCTGTCGCCAGAGGTGGATACTTTTATGTGAATATGAAAATTCCTAATGAGTAAAATATAGTTATAGTGAAATACTAAAAATCCTTTCAAAATATTTATATCGATACAAAAAATTGAGCACAGTGATCTCAGTGAAAAAGTTCACCTCTTTGAGGTTACAGCCACCATCACATTATGTGAGAATGTGTGTCAGTTTTAACATTGTATAAATGTTAATGCTTGTAATGTTAAAATAGTTATACAGGAATAACCTGGCAGCTTGACTTATAATGTTTATGATGTTAAAATAGTTCTACAGGAATAACCAGTTTGACATCCGGGTAGCTTGATTTATGTTTATAATGTTAAAATAGTCATACAGGAATAACCAGCTTGACATATAATGTTTATGATGTTAAAATAGTTATACAGGAATGACCAGTATGACATCCGGGTAGCTTGATTTATGTTTTTAATGTTAAAATAGTTATACAGGAATAACCAGTATGACATCCAGGGAGCTTGACACACAGCTGATTGCTTACTTTCCTGGACTGGGGATCATTTTTCACCCTACTCTCAAAATTGAAAGCCCCCATAGAGGGTTGTACCCACAGTACAACTCACTCGGTGCACTGTAGACATCACTGAAGGATGTTTGCAGCGTCCCTTCGGTCCCCAGCTGCATCCACTTCATGTAGCCTCTTACTCAGTTCCTTTCTTAGTACAGCTTTGGGGCCTTGTCCTAGTTCCACCTTCCATTCCTTGTAATTCATCTTCATTTTCTGGTTATCTTGTTACGTCAACGCCCTCTTTTTACTGTCCGAAGCGCTGAATTGCCCCCCAAGTGTCCCAGTGCTTGGTTTGACAGCCTCGTTCTCATGAAACCGCCATAAGTATACCTTAGTTTAACCAGAGCACCGAGGAGCTGATTAACAGCTCTCCTAGGGCTGGCCCAAAGGATCAGATTTATTTTACATGGCTAAGAACCAATTGGTTACCTAGCAATGGGACCTACAGCTTATTGTTGAATCCGAACCACATTATAATGAGAAATGAATTTCTATCACCAGAAATAAATTCCTCTGATTCTTCATTGGCCGGTCGGAGAATCGAGCGCGGGTCCAGCAGAGTGCTAGCTGAGACCGATACCCCACCCATCCAATGAGGAACTGAAACCACCATAAATCATTCAGAATTGAAATCTTGTAAATCTTGTCGTTAAAATTTAATACACCGAACAAGATAACAAAATAACTTTGAGAATGTGTGACACTGTGGATAGCTATGTCACGACCCAAAAAATATCCAGTGCTTCATATTATAGGATTCACTTGATATCTAAAACGGGTAAAAATAAAAGCTCACAGATTCATAATACCTGTGGCTCAGGATCATGTGCTGGAGATGTTTGCATTTGTTACGAAAAAAATTGATTGGTGAGAAGATATTCTGAAGGGGTGACTGGTATGTCTTGCAAGATTTCCATACACAGATCTGGAAAAAGTCTCTTTTGACAGTAATGACTCATGTTTAACTTGGTCTCTACGCAAAGATTATTCCAACAAAATTACGAGAAGGAAGACATCTGCAAGAATAGATCTAGATCTCTGACTATTTGCCCACATGACAAAGATCATCTATTAGAACGGTCTTCGTCAAGGGACAGAGCACGCTAGAAGAAACGAAGTTCCTTCGTTCTGCAGAGCCGGCCTTCTAGATTCTTCCAGCAGAATTATCTGCTGGTTGGCTTCTGGTGTACTCCTGGTTGCCTACTGGTGTCCCTCTAGTTGCCTTCTAGTGTCCTGGTTGCCTTCTGACTGAACAAGTCCTGGTTATGAGACTCCATCCGCCTGCTGAACTAATAGGGAACTCACCAGCTTTTGAATCTCTGTCTTTGATTTTCGCTGAGAGAGTTTGTCCTACCATTGTTTCCAGTTTGATGGCTTCGTGTCCTTTTATTTCACGTCTCCTCTTCCATCTCTGGCAGCTTCTTCCGCGGATGAGATAGCCTAACTGACCAGCTTGTTCACTGATGGTCGCCTGCAGTTCAAACATTTTCACTACCTCGCCTTGGCACCCAGACTGCTGACCATCCAGCTGCAGAGGCCACTGAAGGAGAGGAACCAGACATGCAACTGCGCATGCATGCGAGGCATCCCAGTAGTCGCCATTGCACCCCAGACCATGATTTCACCTCCTCACTGCCCCACCTGCAGTGAGGGTGTTGATACCACAGTTTGTGGTGCAGCGGCTCCCACTGTGACACCAAAAACATGCAGCTGCACTTCCTGCTCTAGTGCCTCCCAGGGAAGCCATTTGAGGAGACCTCTGGGCCAAGCAGTCGACCCAGTGTGCCCACCCACCACACACTAGGCCAAGCACTCGTCCTAGTGCCTCCCCGAAGGAGCCATTTGAGGAGAACTCTGGGCCGAGCAGTCAACCCAATGTCCCCACCACACACAATGGGCTAAGCACTTGTCCTAGTGCCTCCCCCAGTCGACCCAATGTGCCCACCACACACTGGGCCAAGCACTCGTTCCAGGTCCTCCCCAAAGGAGCCATTTGAGGAGGACTCTGGGCCACACACTGGGCCAAGCACTTGTCCTAGTGCCTCCCCAAAGGAGCCATTTGAGGAGAACTCTGGGCTGAGCAGTCAACCCAATGTGCCCACCACACACTGGGCCAAGCACTCGCCCTAGTGCCTCCCCGAAGGAGCATTTGAGGAGAACTCTGGGCCGAGCAGTCAACCCAATGTGCCCACCACACGCTGGGCCAAGCACTCGTCCTAGTGGCTCCCTGAAGGAGCCATTTGAGGAGAACTCTGGGCCGAGTAGTCGACCCAGTGTGCCCACCACACACTGGGCCAAGCACTCGTCCTAGTGCCTCCCTGAAGGAGCCATTTGAGGAGACCTCTGGGCCAAGCAGTCGACCCAGTGTGCCCACCCACCACACACTAGGCCAAGCACTCGTCCTAGTGCCTCCCCGAAGGAGCCATTTGAGGAGAACTCTGGGCCGAGCAGTCAACCCAATGTCCCCACCACACACAATGGGCTAAGCACTTGTCCTAGTGCCTCCCCCAGTCGACCCAATGTGCCCACCGCACACTGGGCCAAGCACTTGTTCCAGGTCCTCCCCAAAGGAGCCATTTGAGGAGGACTCTGGGCCACACACTGGGCCAAGCACTTGTCCTAGTGCCTCCCCAAAGGAGCCATTTGAGGAGAACTCTGGGCTGAGCAGTCAACCCAATGTGCCCACCACACACTGGGCCAAGCACTCGCCCTAGTGCCTCCCCGAAGGAGCATTTGAGGAGAACTCTGGGCCGAGCAGTCAACCCAATGTGCCCACCACACGCTGGGCCAAGCACTCGTCCTAGTGCCTCCCCGAAGGAGCATTTGAGGAGAACTCTGGGCCGAGCAGTCGACCCAATGTGCCCACCACACGCTGGGCCAAGCATGAAGGAGCCATTTGAGAAGAACTCTGGGCCGAGCAGTTGACTCAGTGTGCCCACCACACACTGGGCCAAGCACTCGTCCTAGTGCCTCCCCGAAAGGAGCCATTTGAGGAGAACTCTGGGCCGAGCAGTCAACCCAATGTCCCCACCACACACTGGGCCAAGCACTCGTCCTAGTGCCTCCCCGAAGGAGCCATTTGAGGAGAACTCTGGGCCGAGCAGTCAACCCAATGTGCCCACCACACACTGGGCCAAGCACTCGTCCTAGTGCCTCCCCGAAGGAGCCATTTGAGGAGAACTCTGGGCCGAGCAGTCAACCCAATGTGCCCACCTCACACTGGGCCAAGCACTCGTCCTAGTGCCTCCCTGAAGGAGCCATTTGAGGAGAACTCTGGGCCGAGTAGTCGACCCAATGTGCCCACCACACACTGGGCCAAGCACTCGTCCTAGTGCCTCCCTGAAGGAGCCATTTGAGGAGAACTCTGGGCCGAGTAGTCGACCCAATGTGCCCACCACACACTGGGCCAAGCACTCGTCCTGGTGCCTCCCTGAAGGAGCCATTTGAGGAGAACTCTGGGCCGAGTAGTCGACCCAATGTGCCCACCTCACACTGGGCCAAGCACTCGTCCTAGTGCCTCCCTGAAGGAGCCATTTGAGGAGAACTCTGGGCCGAGTAGTCGACCCAATGTGCCCACCGCACACTGGGCCAAGCACTCGTCCTAGTGCCTCCCTGAAGGAGCCATTTGAGGAGAACTCTGGGCCGAGTAGTCGACCCAATGTGCCCACCACACACTGGGCCAAGCACTCGTCCTAGTGCCTCCCCAAAGGAGCCATTTGAGGAGAACTCTGGGCCGAGCAGTCGACCCAATGTGCCCACCACACACTGGGCCAAGCACTCGTCCTAGTGCCTCCCTAAAGGAGCCATTTGAGGAGAACTCTGGGCCGAGCAGTCGACCCAATGTGCCCAACACACACTGGGCCAAGCACTCGTCCTAGTGCCTCCCTGAAGGAGCCATTTGAGGAGAACTCTGGGCCGAGTAGTCGACCCAATGTGCCCAACACACACTGGGCCAAGCACTCGTCCTAGTGCCTCCCTGAAGGAGCCATTTGAGGAGAACTCTGGGCCGAGCAGTCGACCCAATGTGCCCAACACACACTGGGCCAAGCACTCGTCCTAGTGCCTCCCTAAAGGAGCCATTTGAGGAGAACTCTGGGCCGAGCAGTCGACCCAATGTGCCCAACACACACTGGGCCAAGCACTCGTCCTAGTGCCTCCCTGAAGGAGCCATTTGAGGAGAACTCTGGGCCGAGCAGTCGACCCAATGTGCCCACCACACACTGGGCCAAGCACTCGTCCTGGTGCCTCCCTGAAGGAGCCATTTGAGGAGAACTCTGGGCCGAGTAGTCGACCCAATGTGCCCACCGCACACTGGGCCAAGCACTCGTCCTAGTGCCTCCCTAAAGGAGCCATTTGAGGAGAACTCTGGGCCGAGCAGTCGACCCAATGTGCCCAACACACACTGGGCCAAGCACTCGTCCTAGTGCCTCCCTGAAGGAGCCATTTGAGGAGAACTCTGGGCCGAGTAGTCGACCCAATGTGCCCACCGCACACTGGGCCAAGCACTCGTCCTAGTGCCTCCCTAAAGGAGCCATTTGAGGAGAACTCTGGGCCGAGCAGTCGACCCAATGTGCCCAACACACACTGGGCCAAGCACTCGTCCTAGTGCCTCCCTGAAGGAGCCATTTGAGGAGAACTCTGGGCCGAGTAGTCGACCCAATGTGCCCACCTCACACTGGGCCAAGCACTCGTCCTAGTGCCTCCCTGAAGGAGCCATTTGAGGAGAACTCTGGGCCGAGTAGTCCACCCAATGTGCCCACCGCACACTGGGCCAATCACTCGTCCTAGTGCCTCCCTAAAGGAGCCATTTGAGGAGAACTCTGGGCCGAGCAGTCGACCCAATGTGCCCAACACACACTGGGCCAAGCACTCGTCCTAGTGCCTCCCTGAAGGAGCCATTTGAGGAGAACTCTGGGCAGAGTAGTCGACCCAATGTGCCCACCGCACACTGGGCCAAGCACTCGTCCTAGTGCCTCCCTAAAGGAGCCATTTGAGGAGAACTCTGGGCCGAGCAGTCGACCCAATGTGCCCACCACACACTGGGCCAAGCACTCGTCCTAGTGCCTCCCTAAAGGAGCCATTTGAGGAGAACTCTGGGCCGAGCAGTCGACCCAATGTGCCCAACACACACTGGGCCAAGCACTCGTCCTAGTGCCTCCCTGAAGGAGCCATTTGAGGAGAACTCTGGGCCGAGCAGTCGACCCAATGTGCCCACCACACACTGGGCCAAGCACTCGTCCTAGTGCCTCCCTGAAGGAGCCATTTGAGGAGAACTCTGGGCCGAGTAGTCGACCCAATGTGCCCACCGCACACTGGGCCAAGCACTCGTCCTAGTGCCTCCCTAAAGGAGCCATTTGAGGGGAACTCTGGGCCGAGCAGTCGACCCAATGTGCCCAACACACACTGGGCCAAGCACTCGTCCTAGTGCCTCCCTGAAGGAGCCATTTGAGGAGAACTCTGGGCCGAGTAGTCGACCCAATGTGCCCACCTCACACTGGGCCAAGCACTCGTCCTAGTGCCTCCCTGAAGGAGCCATTTGAGGAGAACTCTGGGCCGAGCAGTCGACCCAATGTGCCCACCTCACACTGGGCCAAGCACTCGTCCTAGTGCCTCCCTAAAGGAGCCATTTGAGGAGAACTCTGGGCCGAGTAGTCGACCCAATGTGCCCACCTCACACTGGGCCAAGCACTCGTCCTAGTGCCTCCCTAAAGGAGCCATTTGAGGAGAACTCTGGGCCGAGCAGTCGACCCAATGTGCCCAGCACACACTGGGCCAAGCACTCGTCCTAGTGCCTCCCCAAAGGAGCCATTTGAGGAGAACTCTGGGCCGAGTAGTCGACCCAATGTGCCCACCTCACACTGGGCCAAGCACTCGTCCTAGTGCCTCCCTGAAGGAGCCATTTGAGGAGAACTCTGGGCCGAGTAGTCGACCCAATGTGCCCACCGCACACTGGGCCAAGCACTCGTCCTAGTGCCTCCCTAAAGGAGCCATTTGAGGAGAACTCTGGGCCGAGCAGTCGACCCAATGTGCCCAACACACACTGGGCCAAGCACTCGTCCTAGTGCCTCCCTGAAGGAGCCATTTGAGGAGAACTCTGGGCCGAGCAGTCGACCCAATGTGCCCACCACACACTGGGCCAAGCACTCGTCCTAGTGCCTCCCTGAAGGAGCCATTTGAGGAGAACTCTGGGCCGAGTAGTCGACCCAATGTGCCCACCGCACACTGGGCCAAGCACTCGTCCTAGTGCCTCCCTAAAGGAGCCATTTGAGGAGAACTCTGGGCCGAGC
>JANJGK010000051.1:14332920-14400420 GCA_039081455.1 Macrobrachium rosenbergii
TTCTTTACCAAAGCTTTCATATCATCCATCCTTTTATCATACTGTATTTGATATCAATATTTATCTTATTTTATGTACCCCAACTTAGTCTATAGACTATGAATTTTTCTGTCAGAAGCCTTAAAAGTGTCTTGTTGTTTTGTAAACTTCTATTTTTATTCAGAATTTTAAAATTGTGTACTTTATCAAAGAGAATAATGTTGCAAAGTATGAATATATAATATTTACTTATATAGTTACCCAAAGAGGAGGTGTTAAGTGAATTGATTGGTGCCTTGGGACCAGAAGGAATAATGCATTTTAACTAATTAGTTTTAATCTTCTTCTCATAGCATAATGCATTTGTTGGTTTTGTAATAATATTCTTACTGTATTCAGACTTAGTAAATGATTCGCTATATCAAAGAAAATAATCCTGCAAAATGGATATAGAAACCTATGTAGTTCCCCAAAGAGCAGGTGTTATGTGAATTAAGTTGGTGCATTGGGACCACAAGGAAAAATGCACTTTAATTAGGAAGTGGTGCATTGGGATCAGATACTCGGTGCATTCGGATCATGGTACATGGTGCAATTGAGGCAATGGTGCATTTAGTCCATAAACAATAGCCAGCCGTCGTTGGGTTGTTGTTTTACACCAAATTCTGACTTTTACCAACACGGTTAATCGTAATTAGGCAAAAGGTGTTTAATTCGTATCGAATTCTCTTTCCGTTTAGGTAACCTATTGCAATATCTTGGGTCGTGTTGTAATACTAAAATTTCGTTATGATTGAATAGGCGGGGAAAAGGGGTCGTTGTTTTCCGTATAATGAAGCCAGACATTAAAGAAAAATGGGAGAGAAATAAAGAAAAATGGGAGAGAAGAAGACCGAATTACGTAACAACTGCTTGAAATCTGCATAGTTTGGACGCGTTCAGATCCTTCAAGAATTGCTCAACATTGCTACCTATAAATAACACAATGTTCATGTTCCTGTTTAGTATCGAATTCTATTTGAACTAAATCATAGTCTTCGGTTCTATTACTTTTATTTATAATAGAATTCGATTCGTTATGACGTCCGTAATTCGATGCTGATATGTTTTATATTGCGTCGTCTATACTACTTAGCTAACTTGGTCCAGGGACACCAGAATGTATCAGAAAAACTTACTTTCATTTCGGCTTGTTTTTTCCATATAAACTACTATTTGTTCCTATAATTAAGCTTCATATAATTTGTGGAAATTTTCTGTGGGAATTCGAGTTCAGTTTGTGGGAATTTGTGGGGGGAAAAAGAGCAATTTTGTGGGAATTTGACTTTTGTGAGGTGGCAACACTGACACCGGTTGCGGCCTCCCCCCTCACTGCCTCAGTCGCTCTTTGTCTGTCGTACAGTTAACATCTAGTGAATTTCTACATTACCGACCGAAATACGGACATATCGTCGCCCTGGACATTACTATATTATGAAATATAGTATGAATAAGTCGTCCTTCAATATTTAAGGTAATAAATATAAGTTTAAATAGCAACAATAGTGATTTATTAGCTACAAGAACTTCTGCCGAGGCTGGAGAGTGCTTTTCCGAATGGCGACTAACTTTTGACTGGTGTCTTTGTTTGAGTCACGGTGAGTCCTTCGTGTTGCTTGAGTCGTGCTCTCCAATGCCGTTTCACTCGAGTCTTGACGAGCAGACAGTTGGGTGAGTCATGCCCTCCAGAACCTCTTGACTCGATTTTTCGTGTGTGAAGTGTCGTGAGTCGTGGTGAGTCATTGATATATTGCCTGAGTCATGCCCTCCAGTGATTTGACTCGATTTTTCGTATGCAAAGTGTGGTAAGTCATGGTGAGTCCTTGATATTGCCTGAGTCTTGCCCTCCAGAGTGTTTTGACTCACGTTTTCATTAGTAGAGAGAGTGATGAGTCATGGTGAATCCTTGATATTGCTTGAGTCATACCCTCCAGAACCTTTTGACTCACGTTTTCATTAGTAGAGAGAGTGATGAGTCATGGTGAATCCTTGATATTGCTTGAGTCATGCCCTCCAGAACCTTTTGACTCACGTTTTCATTAGTGGAGAGAGTGATGAGTCATGGTGAATCCTTGATATTGCTTGAGTCATGCCCTCCAGAGCCTTCCGACTCGATTTTTCGTATGTAAAGTGTCGTGAGTCATGGTGAGTCCTTGATATTGCTTGAGTCATGCCTTCCAGATCCCTTTGTCTCGAGTTTTCATAATTAAAGAGTGGTGAGTCATGGTGAGTCCTTGATAGTCTGTTGCTAGAGTCATGTCCTCCTAGCCTTTTGACTCAATTTTTCGTATGTAAACAATTGAGAGTCGTGGTGAGTCCTTGATATAGCTTGAGTCACGCCCTCCAGAGTCTTTTGACTCGATTTTTTTGTATGTGAAGTTTCGAGAGTCATGGTGAGTCCTTGATATTGCCCGAGTCATGCCTGGCACAGCCTTTTGACTCAAGTTTTAGTAAGTCAAGTGTGCTGAGTCCTTGATATTTCCTGAGTCACATCCTCCAGAGTCTTTTGACTCGAGTTTTCTTAAGTAAAGAGTGTGGTGAGTCATGCTGAGTCCTTGATATTGCTTGAGTCATGCCCTCCAGATCCTTTTGACTTTTGACTCGAGTTTTCATAAGTAAAGAGTGGCGAGTCATGGGGAATCCTTGGTGTTGCTTGAAGACTCATGTCCTCCCGATCCTTTTGACTCAAAGCCCAGGGACTGATGGTGGTGGTAACACACGTGAAAGGTTTTCCCTGTGGCAGGTTCCTGTGGATGTAGCAGAGGTGTCGGACACACGTTCATTTTCCTTATTCCCTCATTTATCGGCTTGCGTGATTTTCTCCTCTGTGTTCTGCATGCATAATTCAAGGACATGGCGCCCATTAGCGGGAAGGCTAGGCCCTGGGTGGTTAGGCTATTCCAGACGTACCATAGGCGAGGGTAGTTGGTGTAGGCCTTTGGTGCCATGCTTCAACTGACTTATCTAAATATATTTATCCACAGGCTTTTTTTTGTAGGTTTAAGTATTTTTTTGTTTCCCATTTAATTTTATTATGGCGTCAATAACCTAGACACTGCGACGCCGGTCTTACTGCACGTTGCCCATTAGTGGAAAGGGTAGACTGTGATGCTTTGCCCACTAGTGGGAAGGTTAGGACCTGATTTGTTGCCCACTAGTTTGAATTAATCAAAAGTAAGGCCAAACATAACGACACAGTTGACAGGATAAGTTGAAAATGAAAGAAAATGTCACACCATCATAACTGATCCGCCAAGAGTCAAAGAACACAATGAGAATGTTGCGACAACTGAGGGTATTACTTTCAAAGCCTCTAGATGAGATTAGAGCAACATGTTCAAGATGGCACAGTACTGTGTTGCTAAATAGGTCAAACATTCGAGCAGCCACTGAATTGGCTGTACTGTGGCAAGGGCAAGTGGACTTCTTAAATGGTGACGGTCATGTGTTCTTGTGCACGCTGCTTTTGCATTTCGAACGATTGTTTCATTGTGCAACTGCGAGTTTTTCCTCCCGTTACACATGTAAAACCTTCATTCTCAATTTCCCTTTCAGTGCTGAATGACCTCAGGTCCTGGTGCTTGGCCTATGGCCTAAATTTTGTAGCCCGTTCCAGCACTGTAGTCAACTTGAAGCTTCCTGAATTAAGTTAGGATGTTTTGGGTCTGTTTTTGAGGTAAATTTACAGAAGTAGTTATGAAGACCTATTGCCATCTATAAATTTTGGCTAGGATTGTCAGAGCTTGGAGCAGTCCTTATTGTTTTTTTCTGCCATTTTTGCATGGGGTTAAACATGAATAAACTAACCTTTTTTGCCTTTAGAAGTTTAAGCTTTAATTACTAGCTAGTCAAGATCTGTATCCAATCCCCTTTTCGTGATATTTTAGACCTTTCACCGCTGTTTTTTACATAGACTTTTTCTAACTAATGCACAGCCTTTCTCATCACTTCTCAGATCAATATAGCGTCAGTTTTCCAGTTTCCGAGGTCAGTCTTACAGAGTTATTAAATTTTGGGAGACTGGAAATAACCCAGCTTGGAAATATCCGATGAGTATTAAATGTGAAGTATGCATAATGTTTTGTGAAAAGTACAGTGCCGTAGTCTTTTATGGTAACCCACTGAGGTTCAGATGACTAAAGAATTCATTGTTTTCAATTTTTATTTTATTTTCCCATTTTTACAAGTTTTCAGCTAAAAAGTGATACCATAAAAAGCATTGAATCATGAAAAATTAATTTACTGCATGTCGTAAAGAAAAAGATTAATATGTAGTGAGTAGTCAGTGTTTTATTTGCTACAGAGGAGTTTTGGAATTCCCCGATATTTCCAAGGGTTATAAGATCCTTTAAACACTGGGAAAAACTATAAACAAAGCTCTGTAGATGATTTAGAGTACTGAAAGAGTAAGTCTGAAATAAAAAAAAAGCTGTACACTTTATAGCATAGGGTCCTATAACTTGGCAACTGTCTGTTCCATGAATTTTGGACCCTGTAGGAGGGTAGTGCTATCAGTGCCTCATGTGGTGCACTGTAGGCATTGCTTAAGGGTCTCTGCAGTGTCCCTTCAACCCCTAGCTATAACCCCTCTCATTTCTTACACAGTACCACCATTCATATTCTCTTTTTTTCTCTCTCTAAAAATTGTTTCCAAGTGCAACTGTGAGGTTTTCTTCCTGTTACACCTTTCAAACCACCTTACTGTCAGTCTCCCTTTCAGCGCTGAATGCCCTCATAGGTCCCAGTTCGTGGCCTTTGGCCTAAATTCTACATTCTAACTGTTAATGGCTATCTTTCTTCATAATAAAGTTCTTTCTTGTGAACGGTGCTTCTCGTAGCCGAGGGCAAAATGCCTTTGAAAACTGGTGGTGGCCATTTTCTGAACAGGTGCATTTCAGGCAGGACTTGGAAGATAGAATTTTGATAGCCAGGTTAGATTAGGGTATATTGTCCCCAGCAATCTTTTACCTCTCCCTTCCACTGGTCAGTCAACCTGAAGCATCTTGAATTAGGTTAGAATGTCTTGAAGAACTTGCCATCTGTAAATTATCTTAACACCCTCATAGCGTGGACCAGTCGTCCCCGTCACCACCATCATTGATGTTAAATCACCACACCACCTTTATTCCTCACACCGTTGGACTGTGGAACAGCCTCCCCAGAGGTTGCCGTGCAATTGGAACTGAAGAAGGTCAAGCGAAGATGCAATGCGTTACTGCCCTAATGCGATTCTCCTGGCGTTTTGTTACATTTTTTCTGCTTATTAATTTGGAAGCTTGAATTTCAAGTCAGTGGCCCCTTTGGTGGGCTTGTTCCATATGAATAGTTTTCATCTTCTGAATAATAATAATAATAATAATAATAATAATAATAATAATAATAATAATAATAATAATAATAATAAATACAGCTGACAGAATGTATTTGTATGTCATTAATTTGTACCAGCTCAAACTCTAACTGGGTCTTGTATGTTGATACGAATGTTGTGTACACTCTGTTGTAAAATTACCCTTGTGTAAGACTGGCTCACAAGCCTGACTAACTGTGGTCTTGTTAAGTGACAGTTGGCAATTCAAATTACTTGGGTTGAAAGGCTGCACAGTAAACCCCCCGTATTTGTGTTCTCACGATTCGCGGACTCATGCATTCGCGGGTTTCTCGTGGAAAATTCGCCCATTCGCGGTATTTTTAACAGAGAAATATTCACTAATTACTGTATTTTCGTATAACTTTCGTGAATAAATGCACTTTTTGTGATAAAACTATTAAAATACTCAGGTATAAGCATTTTTAGAGGGATTTTCTTGTGTTTAAACTCTCAAAATGGGCAGTTCTAAGTGTTTTTAGAGGGGTTTTAAGTATTCGCGGAATTTTGCTATTCGCTGGGGGGGGTGGTGTGGTACGCATCCCACGCGAATACGTGGGGTTCACTGTACAGTAATAGGAAGACTTATCATTTAGATTACACAAGCTGTCATAGGAACTTGAACAGTACCGTTTAAGACATTCTGTTTCCTATTTGCAGATGAGCACATGGGTGATTGGTGCATTCTGCCGCGTCAAGATGTAACAGCAGTGTCTTCTGATAACTGGACCTGGCGAATCAGGGACCATTGGTTGGACGTCTAGTAACAGGTCTTCTTCAGGGACAGGTGAAAGAAAGGTAGGTGTCGCAGATTAGCAGGTGTAGAAGAACCCCTCTGTAACAGGCTCAAAGGGCATTGGTAGTGGCTTTACGTGGAAAATTTGAATGAGGTTCCTTGTGTGTCCTAAGGTATTATGCTTATGCTGGCAATAGACTCCTCCGGTAAACTAACGGCACTAGATAAACAGTGTGGAAGATTGAAGATTGTAAATACCATATATTGTTTACCCTACAAAAATTTCTTTTAACAGATAGAACCTTTTCGTGAGGTTTGGTATACGACCGACAATGAATACTCATATGAAAAATGCATGCTTACACCGTAATCACAAAGGCTACAGTGGTAAATGCTCTGTATTGCTAAGAGAGCTAACAACTGATTATCACAGCAAGCCCTATGGTAGTCGAGAAGCACATTGAAGTGTCCTGTAAAAGTAATTTATAGTCATAATTCCCCAGCTTATCAGATGTCTCTGAGGCCTGTCCCTTTTACAAGTGACGAAAAAACCCACAGGGAACAGTAATGCCGTATAATTTCTAGCCTAAAGTAAACTATTTGACAGTGACACTCATCCAGTTGGGATGATCCATCGACAATATGCATCGCACTTGAAAGGCAGCCTGGCACAATCATCGTAATGATGTAGCTGATAAATATGTGTAATGATTTTTCTAGCACAGCTGCAATGTCTGCATAAAATAAGGGTCACTGATCAATGACACTCCATCCTAACATTCCTTAGGACAAAATTATCTCCTGTCGTGACTGTCTCAGCCAGATCAGTTCAGTCTTTTACCTTAACACAGCTTCTGTTGATTCTTCAGAGAAGTGTGCTAATGAGTAATGCCTCAGTATTTCCCTGTAGACATCCCGGGATTATGTATGTAATCAACGGATAGGTTTGCTAAAAGCAAACGGGTGTTACAGACTAATACACACACAAACAAAGCCACTCCAACATCTTCTAAAAACGTAACAGACACCTCACACGTCTCGAACTGTCGACCTAACCGCTCGGCTCTCCTCGCTGCTGGGAGAAAGGGAGCTGGGGATTTGGTACGATGCACTGTACGTTCGCTACAGGGGTCTAAGCGATGTCAGGCAGGGCAGCCGATCGAGACCACGGTCTACCCCACCGCCAAATCAAAGTCCTTCAAAAGAAGGCACCGTGCTTACCCCATATAAAAAAATGGGAAAATGCATGTTAAAAGAAGAAGAAGAAGAAGATGATTGCTTAGGTTGTGGTCAGATGTTCAAGAGGGACTAGTTGAGTTTGATTTGTAGGTCCCTTCTGCCATTTGTCAGAATAATTCCTTCTAGTATTGCATACATCTTAAATAGAGAGACCATTGCTATCAGAGACCTAGGAGTGACATTTCCCAGTGAATCTAGTGTCCTTTTAAGAGTGAGGTACAACTGTATGGAAGTGTATGTTCTGTGTGTGAGCAGTTTATGACTGAAGTAAGCTTTGTGGGATAAACAGTACTCTTGTGTTTTCAATGTTCCCTAGGTAGTTATAAACATAACAGGAGTTTTCGTCCCCTAGTGGTATTGTATAACGTCTAGGAAAATGCCATTGGATTGGTCGATATCGTTGTCGGCCAGAACTCTGCTGGGCCCACGTTCGAGTCTCCGGCCGGCCAATGAAGAATTAGAGGAATTTATTTCTGGTGATAGAAATTAATTTCTCGCTGTAATGTGGTTTGGATTCCACAATAAGCTGTAGGTCCCGTTGCTAGGTAACCAATGTTCTTAGCCACGTAAAATAAGTCTAATCCTTCAGGCCAGCCCTAGGAGAGCTGTTACTCAGCTCAGTGGTCTGGTTAAACTGAGGTACACGTAACTTTTCTAGGAAAATGCAAAGTAAACTTAATCATATATAACTGACAAGTGGTTGGAGATATTTGTAATTGTAGGCCAGTAAATTCAAGCAAAATATTTTTGCACAGTGTGTTACAAGGATGTATAATTTAGCCTAAATGTCCACCCTCAATTAGACAGTACACAGAAATAATTATCATTTTGTAATGCTGCACTTTTGTTCTGAATTAGTTTTAGCTACCTCCAAAATGGACTGTGCAGCATACAATTTCTGTAACCAAATCAGACAACCATTTCATTTAATGATCATTCAATATCACATAAACCTGTGATCTTGAATTTTAAGGTTTATGGCATATTGAACCTAATAACAAAAAGCAGCCCCAACCCTTTGTTGAATTGTGTTTTTTTTAATTAAAAAAGGCTTCTGAAGTCATTTAATCTCTCATCAAATTTGCCACTCTCGTATGGACCTTGTGTACTTAAGTGGTCCACATGGTTGGCCCAATCCTTGTATTACAAGAAATCTGGTCAACACAAAGTTATACATCTTTTACGTGAATGTCAAAATTTCAACAGCAAATGTCAAGTTTTGGAAATAAACGAATCCTTTGGGTCAGCTCAATAAGAGTTAGAATATTTTGACTGTGGTAGGTTAAAGTGCTAAATGATATTACAGTATCTGTAGTTACAATTGCAAGGATATTTTGACTCAGTGGTCTGGTTAAATTGCTAAATAACAATACAGTACCTGTATTAGCAATTGCAAGAATATTTTGACTCAGTGGTATGGTTAAATTGCTAATAATTGCACTAGTTTGTTTTGGGGGTCAGTATTTTGTAACCAAGCCTAGAATGCTACCATACTTCTGCACCATAGGTTTACGGTCAAGACATTACGTACAGTAATACCATACCTTTCTAATTCTAAGCAGTGTATAAGTAAACTGTCAAAACTGAAGCTTTAGACTAACTTTGCTATCCATTTTGATTTTTCTGTTTCTGCAGTAAGCCAGCAAATATTAGAAGTCCACATTTTATAGTTACTTTTGTTGCAGTACCCAGGACATAAACAGGACTGAAAGTTATCCTGTGCAAAACTTGCATTGACAATTTATACGCATGGACAGAGAATTGCAAAATTTAACTTTGTAGCATAATTTCAGCACTGCATTAGTGTAACACTAGCATGGAATATGCAAGTGCCTTGTGCGCGGCAATCTTTTCGGCACTGTATTTTATCTAGAAATCTTTCTTGTGCTAATTGAGGTCACTTTTTTTTGCCACAGGTACATAACCTGTATTCTTACGGATGAAGTTTCCTCTCTCTGATGGTCCCTGACAAGCCACAGGAGTTGGTTTTTTGAATATCATGCTGGGTTTTTCAGTGTCAGGCTGTAGGTAAGTGAAGTAAAGGTTTAGTAACTGTAGTTAGAGGAGAGTGCGTCCACAAATTATGTAAATAAAGCATTTTGTAGCGTTTGATAAGTTAAACAGTAGTACCTGAGCTCAACAGATGCCTTTGGCCGTCTGGCTTTCTGAGGTGCACTGTTGGCATTACTTAGGTTCATGCAGCGTCCCTTCGGCCCCTAGCTGCTGCAACCCCTTTCATTTCCTTGACTGTTTCATAGTGTAAATGCGAGGCTTCCCTCCTGTTACACCTTTAAAGCCTTCTACTCTTTAACTTTCCCTTTCAGCGCTGAATGACCCCAGGTATCACAGCACTTGGCCTTTGGCTAAATTTTATATTCCATTCCGTTTCTGATAGTAACAAAGACCCTTTACACAATTGAATGTGTTCTGGGTAACTTAAAGGTAACAGCAGTTCCTCATGGTTCATAAACTAACTTGAACTTAACACTCAACATTCAGTTTAAAAGATTTACTTAAAAATGTGTCACATCTGAAAAGGTAGCCTAGCAAAAAATAGCAATGGTGCTGATAAGTACAGAATTTGAGGTCTTAGTGTATTAAATCTTTGCATCGTTAAGTGACACACTTACGATGTCTATCCAAACCAACCTGAGAGTCATTCGTGATACACTGATGTGGCAGACTTGAAATCTTGCATAAACAAATTTCCTTTAGTCATCATTTTGTACCTCCTGACGTCCCTTTGTCATTAAGTCCAATTCTAAGTCATGAAATCTCTAGGTATATCCCCTGTTGGGTTGTAGTGCCGTCAGTGCACCTCATGCAGAGTGCTGTAGGCATTACTTACGGTCCTTTGCAGCGTCCCTTCGGCCCCTAGCTGCGACGTCTTTCATTCCTCTTACTGTACCTCCTTGCATATTCTCTTTCTTCTGTCTTACTTTCGACCCTCTCCTAACAAGTGATTCATAATGCAACTGTGAGATTTTCCTCTTGTTACTCCATCCAAAACCTTTCTACTGTCAGTTTCTGTTTCAGCGCTGAATAAACTCACAGGTCCCAGCACTTGGCCTTTGGCCTCAATTCTGTATTCTATCTATCTGTCTATCTATCTAGGTATGGTAACTACTGTAGTCAGTACAGTATATGTAATCGGCACAGTGAACAGACTTTATTTTGTCCAAATCATTTGAGCTCTGTGCAGTGTATTCTGTTTCATGCACCAAGTAGGAATGCAGACAGAAAATGCCACCTCATGTGGTGGTATGTTGGCAGTTAATTAAGGTTGTTTGTAGTTAGTGTTCTTTCTCTCTCCTATTTCAAGCTTTGGTTCTCATTGAAGAACAGATCCAGTGGATGACCAGTTTGGAAGTCTCAAAATATCTCCTCTTCTCAATAAACTTACATCTTTGGAAGCTTGAGTTTCAAGTCAATGGCCCCTTTGATGGGCTTGTTCCATATGAGTTGATTTCATCTTATGAATAATAATAATAATAATCTGATAAAAACAAATGCTGTTTTTTAATTACTCAGTGTATAAGGTGCCTAATTTCTATCACAGGTAAAGAAGCTTTTGAGTATAGGTATTCATTTTCATATGCAAAGCAGGTTAGTTTTTGAACACTTACTTTTTGTGTCAATGGTTAGGTATGTTAAAGTTCTGAGATGTGTTGAAGGGGCCTCATTAACCAGATCAAAGCTTTGATCATGGGAGTTATAATGACTAATGGAACTCTAGGTTCGGTCTCTTTTAGCTGTCATGGGAGATTCCTTACTGTCTACCAGACCTCATTACATTTTAGAGTGCTCTGTCACAAAGTACAATATTGCTGGATACTTTGTCAAGTGTTGTCAATAAAAAGTTTGTGAATTTATGCTAGTAAATTATATAATACAGTGAAAGAAACGTAGCATAGTACGCAGAGACATGGCACACCTTCAGACATTGCAGTTTATTTATCTTTTCCATAGATTCTGTTGATCGCTCCTTCACTGCTGCCAGGAAGGAAATCCTCCTTAATTTTTGTTCTAATGGGAACACGAATGGAGTACGCAGCACACTTGTGACCTCAGGTGGGGTAGCTCTCCCATTTTTTCTCAGTTGTCGTAGTGTGCAGTTTGTCAGTACATTTCTCTCATGCTAGTTGAGGGTTGCCTTTGTTCAGATGATGTACAGTAGTGTGTGTTTTACCAAAGTTTGATTCGTTGTTGTGACTGTTATTTTTGGATATTCCATCTTTAATCATGCTGCCTTAAGTTACAAGTACAGTTTATGGTGTCATGTTCAAAGTGACACCATAAACAGCATTGCATCATGAAAAATAAATTGACGATTCAGAATAGAAAAATGATAAAATACCCATAAGCAGTCTGTGTTTGATTTGCCGTAGAGGAGTTTTTGAACTCCCCAGTTTTCTCAGGAGGGTTCAAAGATCCCTAACCTGCTGCAGATCTATAAATAAAGGTCTGTTAAAGGTTTAGAGTATTGAAAGAGTGATTTGAAATGAAAAAAAAAAAGGTGTACCTTCTATAGCCTTGGATTTCTCAGCTTGGCAATTGTTTGTTTCCTTCAGTTGTAGATGTTTGGAATTCCCTTACTGCCTCTTTTACTGAATCATACCCTCCCATGTTTTTCCCTCTACCTTCTGTTACTTGTTTCGAATGAACACCGTAACCTTCGGAAGCTTGAATTTCAAGTCAGTGGCCCCTTTGGTGGGCTTGTTCCATATGAATAGGGTTTATCTTCTGAATAACAATAGTAATAGTAATAATTTTCACTTCCTTTTCAACATTTTTCTCAGGACTATGCTAGGAAAAGGTATGAAATCACCTTAACAGATCAGAATTTACATGAGTTACAGTTGACAGAATGTATCTATATATGTCGTATGCATTAGGTCTGGCTCTGACTGAGTTGTGTGTGTAGATGATGATGTGAGTGTTGTCTCGTCTCCCTGTTGTAAAATTGCCATCGTGCAAGACTGGTTTTTGCAAGCATGTCTTTTTGAATCGTGTTGAGTGTCGCTTGCTAAATCAAAATACTTGCATTGAGAGGCTTTTTTTTGTAATACTTGAATATTTTACATCAGTACCTTAAAGTACTCGAACTTATGACAATAACTTGAACAGTAGAGTTTATAGTAATTTGTTCACTATTTGCAGATGACTTCATTGATGTCCTACAGTACTGTGTCAGTATCTGAAATTGCAAGAACTTCCCGAGAGCGCTTGGGAAACACACCTCCTTCAGCAGCGTATGTCATGGAACAGCAGGTGTTAAGGAACTTCACTGACATTAGACTCCACCAGTGAACTAAAATCACAAGGTAAATGGTTTAGAAAGGGAAAATTGTAAATATTTTTTCAATTGCAAGAGTTGCTTTTGACAGGAAAAGTCTTAGTAGGTATACAGTCCTGTAGTGTATTAATGATAGTTAACAAACTTCAATGAAAAATGCTAGTGTGCAATGTAATTACAAAGGATACTGTTGTTATTAAAATAGTTTAACCAGACCCACTGATCTGAGTAATGGCTCTCGCAGGGCTGGTGTAACAAAGGATGTAAATGATAAAATTACTCCCTGTAGACATTACTTAAGGTTCTCTGTAGCGTTCCTTCAGCCCCTAGCTGCAACCCCTTTCATTCCTTTTACTCTACCTCCATGCATAATCTTTCTTCCACCTTAACTTTGCACCCTCTCCTAACAATTGATTCATAGTGTAACTGGAAGGTTTTCCCCGTTACACCTTTCAAACCTTTTTACTGCCAGGTTCAGCTTCAGCACTGAATGACCTCATAGGTCCACGTGCTTGTCGTTTGTCCTAAATTCTGTATTCTCGATAAAACCGCTTTACTGTGAATAGGCTGACAATACAACCAGTCGATTATCACAGCAAACCCTCTGACAGTCTAGAAGCATGATGTAGTTTCCTTTTGAAGAATTTTATAGTAGTATCCCCTCTGCTTACCAAATGCTTCTGATGCCTGTCCCTCTTTATGGAATAGATTTACCTACAGCTAACGATGATGCTCTATAATTTCCAGCCTAAGGTAAACTGTCATCTTACAACTACTCACTTTGAGAAGTTTATCAGCAAAATGCATTGCGTCTAAAAAGCTAGCCTAGCTAAAACCATCTAATATCATGTAGCTGATATGTAATATTGTATGTCATGATTTTTCCAACACAGCTGTATTGACTGCACAAGATTAAGGGCATCCCTTCCTGACATTCCTCAGTCATACAGAACTAAATTAGGTCCCCCTCTGACTTGTCTCATCCAAATTAGTTCAGTCTTTTTTTCGTAACACAGCTTCCGTTTATCCTTTAGTGAAGTTTGTTGATAAGGAGTGCCTCTGAATTTGACAGCTTCATTCCCTAAGTTGTTTCGTTGTCTAATGAGTGTCTAAAAGAGGGTATTTGTGTTTGATTGTAGGGCCCTTCTGTTATTAGAATCATTCGTTTTGGCTTTGCTTGTGTCATATTAAAAACTGTTGCTAGCATAGAGCCAAGCTAGACTTTTCAAAGCAGTACGTAGCTTTAGGAGTGACACTATGTCTATGTCTGACGGTTTATCAAGTATCCCTTCTTTCGCTATTAAGCATTCAGACGGGATTTCCAAATCACTTATATTTTAGTTAAAAATTACAAAAGTTTAAAAGTCTATGTAATGTAAAGAGGGTTAATTGCATTTGTCTCAATATTATAGCTGAGGGAAAATAAATGGGTTTTCAATAGCTTTTTGAACTGAAAGATATTTTCAGCACACTTAACTGATACCGGAAGTTGATTATACAATCTAGGAGCACAGTGCTTAAAAGTTCTCGTACCCACAGTGGTTCTCCCGTGCTAATAGCTTGATGTGTTAAGACGCAAAGTTTAAAAATAATCCTTGCTTTGACTGGTAACCAGTGTAATTTAATTAAGGTTGGAGTAATATGTTCTCGCGGGGATATACCAACAATTAGTCTAGCAGCTCTATTCAAAATCATTTGAAGCTTCTTAAGTCGATAATTAGGTAAGTTGTAATACAACGAGTTACAATAGTCTACTCTACTAACTACCAAACTATTAATTAGCAGCTTAGTGGCATCTTCGTTAAGATATTTTCTAATGGATGCGATATTCCTCAGATGATAATTTGCGGTCCTAACCACATTGTTAATATGTTCATCAAATGTCAAAGAACCATCAACTACTACCCCGAGATCTCTGACTTTATCAGTTAACAAAATATTCTCCTTATTGATGGAGATGCTATTAACGTTATCAAACCTTCTTAAGTTATATTTAGTGCCAATTAGAATACATTCAGTTTTATTTTCATTTAGTTTCAGCTTTTTCTTTTGCTTCCATTTCGAAACATCTGCCATGAGTCTATCAATAACAGCTTGATCTTCAATAATGTCATCTACTATTAAATAGAACTGGGTGTCATCAGCAAAAAATTTACATTGAACGCCATGTAATTTAAATATCCAAGACAACTCGATTGTATAAATACTAAAAAGAACCGGGCCAAGTACGCTTCCTTGTGGAACACCCGTGGTGAGCTTTCTACTTTCAGAAAATCTATCTTTAACCTTCACCTTGAAAGATCTGTTCGATAAATAGTTATTAAACCATTTAAGAGCATCCCCATCGATCCCAATAGCAGTCATATCCTCCATTAACACTTCATGAACCACTGTATCAAAAGCAGCGCTAAGATCTAGGAGAACAAGCAAGCTACATTTACCGTCGTCTGAGAAACCTAACAAATCATTAATTACGGCACAAAGAGCTGTTTCAGTAGAATGGAATTTCCGATAAGCCGACTGATCTTCAGGAATAGCTCCAATTACTTTCAAGTGCTGACTGAGTTGATCTAAAACGGAAGTCTCGATCATTTTTGACAAAAGAGACAAGTTAGAAATTGGTCTGTAAGATTTCAATTCTTGATGATCAAGGGATCCTTTAAGAGATGGTTTAATGATAGCAACTTTTTCAGAGGACGGGACTAAGCTCTTAGTAATACTCAAGTTGACTATTCGAAGCTGCAATTGCAATAACCTATCTATGTTCGGGGCATCGATGACCTCATTTATTGGAAAAGGATCGTTACTGCAATAAGAGCGGCCAGAACTAATGAACATAGTTTTGTAAGCATCGAGTGAAATTGGCTCAAACTGCAAAAACTTTGAGAAAGGAAAATCAGGAAAGTAAGGATAGGGGCAAGAAACATCAGTTGTGAAGTTGCAAAGTAAACAGGCAACCTTTGACTCAAAGAATTCAGCAAATTCATTTGCCAATTCAAGCTCAGACCTCCCGTCTGGTAAAACATGCCTCTTAATTTTCCCTAAAAGTTCATCGAACACAGAATACAGCCTTTTGATATTGGACCCAACCTCAGTTACTTTTTCATTATAATATGTCTTCTTTACATTTCTTAATAATCTATTTACCTCATTCCTAGCCTCCACATATAACATTCGATTTCTCTTTGTTTTATGCTTATGCCAACGTGACTCTGCCAACCTCCGTTTTTTCCTAGCTTCCCCAATTGCAGCATTGAACCATGGGGAGCTGTCTCTTATAACAATATCTTTCTCTACCACAGGGCAATATTTCTGCTACTATTTAAGTCGGTACATCCACAGGGTTCATTATATTTTTCTTCAATAACAGTAACACCCACATCTATTAGGCATTATAATGTCCAGAATAGTGAGGTACTCTGCATGGAAGTGTTCTTTGTATCAGCAATGTATGATTGAAGTAAGGTGTTTTGAAGTATTATTATTGCTATTCAGAAGATGAACCTTATGCATATGGAACTAGCCCACAGGGGCCATTGACTTGAAATTCAAGCTCCCAAAGAATATTATGGTGTTCATTTGAAAGAAGACAGAGAGAGATCAGTTATTAGAAAAACATAAATTGGCAATTTAATAAGTAAAAATGTAAGTAAATTATTAGAATACAAGGAAAATTGTATTAAGGTAGTAATGCATTTCATCTTCACTTGAATAAACACCACTTGTGTATTTTTGATGTTCTCCAGATAGTTATAACGTAACAGTGGTTGGATTCCCCTACTAATATTGTATAATTTCTAGAAAAGTTCAGAGTAAACTGAATCACATAAAAATAACAGGTAGCAGGTGATACTTTTTTTTAGCTATAGGGCAGTGAATTCCAGCAGTATTGTACGTAGTTATAGAGTGCGTTATATGGCTGAATTATTTGACCAAGATTTCCACCCTCAGGTAGGTAAATGGGAAATAATTAGCTTGTTTAATGCTGCAACTTTTTCTTTCTGAATCAGTTTTTCCTCTTGAAAATTGAGTGCCCAGTTTGCAACTACTATGACCAGATTAACCTAACCTAACCCATTCCTGTGAGTGAATACATAACCTCTGATAGTAATGGGATAATGAATGTGGTAACCAAAAGCAGTTGTAACCCATGAGGGTTGAATTCTGATATTCTACAAACTAGGAAACAATGCCCCACTGAAGTTAGTAAAATTTTCAAATTGGCTACACTTATGCCTTGCTGTGGAAGTTGTCAGTTCCAGAGGTCCTTTATTCTTCACACCGTCGTACTGTGGAACAGCCTCCCAGAGAATGTCGTGCAATTGGAACTTTAGAAGTTCAAGCGAAGGTGTGATGCGTTACTACCCTAATACTCCTCTTCTTGCACTTTGGTACATTAATATCTATTTGTCAGTTTTTTTTAATGTGAGGTTACTTTCTGTATTCTTGTTTACCTCCTCTTACTTCATCTTAATGAACACCTTAATATTGTTTGGAAGCTTGAATTTCAAGTCAATGGCCCCTTGTGGGCATGTTCCATATGAATAGGTTTCATCTACTGAATAATAATTATATAACCTGTGTCTACTTAACCCTATATGCAGAGAAAGGTCACATCTCTTATGTGAATGTCAAAAGTTCAACCAGCTACAAAGGTCCAGTTTTGGAAGTGAGCGAACCCCTAGGGCCAGCCCACTGAGAGTCAGATATTTTGATTTAGTGGTCAGGTTAAACTGCTTTTCCCACTAATGATAGTAAGCAATGCACAACAAGTTCTGGTTTTGGGATCGTTCATGTGTCAGTAAACTAGGAATGCTACCTTGTATCTCTTCCGTAGGTTTAATGATGATAATAATAATTTATATTTGTATATATATATTTATTAATTTGTTAATTTGTTTTTCTTCTCTAATAACTGATCTTTTCTATCTTGTTCCATATGAATAGTGTTAATATTTGGAATAATATTATATTCAAGACAATGCAGTAATACTGTACGTTTTAAATTCAACTAAAGCCTAGGAGTAGGTAGCTTCACCGTCTATATTTTTTTATGTTCTTCGTAAAATTAACGAATGTAAACATTTTTCAGGTTCTGTTCAGGGAAGGAGAAATGGAATGGGAAAAAGTGACTTGAGCAAGTTTGTCACAGACATTTGCATTAATATATGCAGTAGGTAAGTGAGAGAAAAGTGTAGTCAATGAAGAAGGAGTGCGTATGTCCATAAATCATTATGTGAATCATTTTGTATTGAGTAAAGGGTATATTAATCTTCTGGATCATTAAGTGCCACTGAATGCATCATTCAAAATCGAAACCGGAAAGTCATTATTGGCACTGACTTGGCGTTTTTTACCATTTTCGACTATTTGCTTTGATGTTTGTCAAATTAGAAGTATTCTGCTTTAAAATGACACCAGAATGAGTGTCATAATTTGAAGTCTGACTTCACAGAGAGAATAGACAGTAAAATGTTGCTTATCACATCTCTGGCTCTGGGAAGACTTGGTGACTGACAGTGCTGAAGGAAGTCAGGATCAGCCGAGTCCTGGGGGTTAGTGCTGTCAGTGCACCTCATGCAGTGCACTGTAGGCATTACTTAAGGTTCTTTGTAGCATCCCTTCGGCCCCTTTCTGCAATGTCTTTCTTTCTTCTTACTGTCCTGTACTTCCATTCGTGATATCTTTCTTCCATGTTACATTCCACCCCCCTCCTAGCAGTTGTTTCATAGTGCAACTGTGAGGTTTTCTGGTTACACCTTTCAAACCTTTGTACTCCTGATTACATTTTCGGTGCTGAATGGCCTCCTAGGTCCCAGTGCTTGGCTTTGCCCTAAATCTTATATTGTAATTCTAATTGATTGTCATTTTTATGCCTCCATGCCTCCAGAGGTCCTTTTAGCACTAAGCCCAGTTCTGTCCAAGTCATGTAGTCTCTAGGTATAGTAACTAGTCAGTGTGTGTTATCAGCACAGTGAACAGACTTGTGGTGGAAGATGGTTATTTTTTCCGTATCATTTGAGCTCCTTCCGTTGTATTCTGTTTTGTGCATTTTTCTGACTGCATTCTACCAGACAGGAATGCAGACAGAAAATGCCACCTCTTGTGGTATTTGTAGTGTTCTTTCAGCTCCTCCCTACCTGCACCCACTTTTCAACCTTTTGATTTGCCTCCATTCCATTTCGTTTCTTCAGTCTTCTGTCCAACCTCTGTAACTCCCTCTTTTCACCGTGATTTGCTGAAAGTACCCCAGAGCATGGCTTTACTCCCGAGTTTTCACAAATCATCATCGTTCTTATTTGGTCGATCCAGTCACGTCTTTTCTCCAAGAAAGCGGAACCTTCTTGCTGGTCCTTTTTCTGCTATGTGCATGTATATTATTCCTGCATAACTGTTCCTCATCTCTTGTCCAAACCATAGAGATCTTTGAGATCAGAGTCTGTTTTCCACTAGCTGAGCAGCCCCCCTTCATTCTTGATATGATTCTCTCACGCACTTGCCTTGAATCTTATCAGTTGTCACCCTTGCAGGGAGACCGTGCCTTCAGTGCACCTCATGAGGTGCACTTTAGGTATTAACAAAGATTATATTCAGCTTCCTCTTAGCCTCCAGCTGCACCCATTTTTTAGCTTTTTACTTTACCTCCATTTCAGCTTCCTAACTTCAGATTCCACCTTTAGATCATTTATTTTCTGGATTGCTTCATCTTGCTGTCCAGCTGCTCCAACTTCTTGTTTTCTCTTAAGCTCTGAATGGCCAAGAATATCCCAGTGCTTGGCTTGGCAGCCTAAATTTCATAAAATCAAATTTTTTGTTGTCACTTGCTCTCAAAGCACTAATCTCCCTTTTCTTTGTAAGTGCCACGTTTTCATTGCCGAGAGTAGCACGGGGCATTTGCATGCATTCAGCAGTCTTTTTACTTCATTGTAGCCGCTGCTATTGCCCTGTTCATACCGGCTTCACAGGCAGCATTTCTTCAAGGCTGATTTGACATGCAGTTTCAAATTCAAAATATGCATTTGGTGTTTGTATGGAATCCATCAAAAGGCCTGCAATTGCTTAGTGAGCTTACACACTGTTGAATACCAGCTTGAGAAATTGGAAAGTAAAACGTGGGTACAGTAGCAGAAACCAAATATAATCTGTAGAAAGAGTGAAAATATAACTAAATCAAGAGATAAAAAAATGAAGATAAGCAAAAGTTGTGCTTTAGTAAGAACAGACCAAATGTGTGACTGTGGAAGAAGACTTTGATCACGGGAGAGAGGCTGACGCAGCTTTTTATGGTCATTGTAAGGCAACAGATTAGGCATCTGGGATGACTCAGTTTCGGCGGGCTAATTATTGCACAGTGGAGGGTGTGGCCATAATTTCTGAAAATCTTAATAGTAGCTTGGCCTGGTTCTTCATTCTGGGTAGAATGAAATGAGTTTTATATACTGTAGGTGTAGTGCTGAATAGCTGAATTCTTGTCACATAGCGTAAATTTACAGTAAAAATACTTAATGAGTAGGTTGAAGTATAAATGACAGTTGGACGCATGTTTGTCATTCCTCAAGTTAATGGATGTTCTGTCTTCGGGAACAGGTAAACCGTTCATGAACCTACGTACCCTGTAGGGGGGATAGTGCTACCAGTACCCCTCATGTGATGCACTGCAGGCATTAAGTTTCTTTGCAGTGTCCCTTCAGCCCCTAGCTGCAACCCCTTTCGTTCCTTTTACTGTACCTCCGTTCATATTCTCTTTCTTCCATCTTACTCGCTACCCTTTCCTAACAATTGTTTTAGAGTGCAACTGTGAAGTTATCCTCCTGTTACACCTTTCAGACTTTCTTGACTCAGTTTTTCTTACAGTGCTGAATGACATCGTAGGTCCCAGTGCTTGGCCTGAGGCCTAAATTTTACATTCCATTCCGTTCCATGACCGTATGTAGCATGCTTTCATGGCACTGAAACCTTGTATGCAAGGTAAGGAACACAGAAAGTAGTATAGTTCAAATAACTGCTGTACACAAATTTTTAGTCAAGATTTTTAACAAAAGACAGTGAATAAAACTAGTAATTGAATAAAAAACTGGATATAAAAAGCAATGCATGATGTTTGAATTTACTATTCTAAGCCAGGTTATTTGATGGCAAGACAGGGAAGTCATGGTTCAGAGGCTGACAGCCTCTAATCTTTCAAAGTATTGGCTTTGTGGTCATGAAGTGACAAGAATTAGACATTTTTTGATAACCCAGGGGATACAATCAGGCAAGTAATCTTCAGGGTTTTGGATGTATGCCAGTAATTAAATGAAAATGGCTTTAGTAAATTTTTAAACTGAATCTTCACCTAGACATCAACTTCCTCTAATGCACACTGAAAAAAATTGGGTCATTGCATAACCTTGGCACCTGAGGTGTACCTCAGGTGTAGATAGCTGAAAAGGCAAGTTTTGTTGCATGCTTAATTAATGTAATTATGGCTACAGCACCCACAGCCTTTTTTAGTTGTGTAATGTCCAAAAAGCAGTACAGTAGTAATATTTACAAGTTGCACTTTTTGAGTTTTTGTCTTTAAAGGTAAATGAAATAGTGGGTTGTAGAAAATTACTGCCATTTTCCAGAAACAAAGGTATCATGGTGTTTTGTGAGGAACAACCTCAAATGTCAAAAACATTTTTGAGATACTGCACGGAATGAGAGAATTGTTTTGGAATAGTTTAATGACTAGATTTCTGCTTATGCGACCCACTTAGGTATTAATTTGAGGGATAGGATGTCAAACAGCAGAATTAGAGGTGTAAAGGCGGTGCAGCCGGTAGGTTCTCACGCTGGAAGTGGCTAGGCCGTGTGTACAGAAGACGGAATAGTACGAGATACACCAGGGGTGGGTTGCCCTTGGGGGAAGAGGTAGAGATAGGCCAAAGGAAACGTGGCTGAGGACAATGAGGTGGGATGCTGGAGATGAGTGTTGAGGAGGTCTTGAGGAATTAGCCCAGGACAGAATGTGGTGGTGTGGGTTCATCGAAGCCTTATGCATCCCCTTGGGTGCCACAGGAAATGATTGATTGATTGATTGCAAAGCATCAGTGTCCTGCACTTGTTGAGGGAGTGATGTGATGCACTGGCCAGCACTTTCCTCTGTTCATGTTTCAGTAAAAGTGCTGGATGGTCTTGTTGCCTTTCAGTTGGAGAGGCTGTTAATATTGAAAGATGTGCGCATGACTGCCATATCTTTTGATATTCATGTTTATTTGCCATTTGTGTATACTGTACTGTGCATGTATCTGTAAATTGTTCAATTTTGCACTGTAGGCATTACAGTACTTAGGTTCTTTGAAGCATCCCTTCAGCCCCTAGGTATAACCCCTTTCATTCCTTTTACTGTACCTCCATTCTTATTCTTTCTTTCATCTTACTTTCCTTAACCCTTTTCTAACAGTTTCATACTGCAACTGCTTTGAGGTTTTCTCTTTGTTACACATTTGTAAACTTTTACTCTCAATTTTCCATGGGCCTAAATGGTATACTGTACTGCATTGTGTTCTATTCTGATGTGGCTGTAGGTGTTCATGATTCAAGTTATATTATATGGCACATTTGATTTAGCCAGGTGTCTGACCCTTGGATATCATTAGATGAAGACTGCTTGACCCAGTCTCCATTTGTACAAATATATCTAAAGGACATTTTATTTCAAGGACTTCTGATTGTAGCCACCAGCACAAACATTAAAGGAAATTTGTTTAGGCTTAGTTTCATGAGTAGCTGAGGATTTATAATGAATTTACTTTGCATTACTAGATAAGATATTAGTTTTTCTTTAAAGCAAATGTTTTTTAGATGGCTCTGCCAGAGCTAAGGGTTTTAACACTAGTAAAGTTGAATTATTCACCAACAATAAGTTGTAGACTTTTGACACTTGTTTAAAATATGCTCTGAACTTCCCTTTTCTATGTGGTTAGGGGCTGCCCAATTTAAGGTTCCTATCAGTGCCTACTTGCCCCCCGTTCTTGATGTGTTAGTGAACAAGTTATAGTCCTCTTCAGTGCCGTCATTTTTAGCCACCTGATTACCTGAATTCCACGTTCTTATGTCAGCTTTTTTTTTTGGACCGTCTTATATATGACTATTAGCTTTTCTGGTGATTCCTACCAAGTTCAGTTTTTATTTATGTGCTTTCCAGTAAATATTAAAGTAAATTTCCATATATCAAGAGAGTCAAGATCTTCGAATATCATGCCTTTTTGCCTGCAAACTTATTTATTTCTCCATAGCTTTCTCTTTTTATCTTTATCACGGGATATCTGTATACTTTGAAATGAGTTCAAATGCTGTGTTAAGTATAGAAAAATATGTAAAGTGTTCAGGTAACAGACATGCATTGTATACTCAAGTATGCTTTTTGTTTTCCAGGTATGTATGGAAAGGACAGTGTCAACATCAAGACCAGTCGCTGTGTGGTAGACATCGCACGTTGCAAGTTTGAGTACGGGTGAGGGAATATAAGAAGAAATTCTTAAAGAAGCCGCTGAGGAAACCATCGGTTACACGGAGAGCACACGTAACGAACATCGGTTTGATGATGACCGCAGGCGAATGGCGGATGAAAGGAAACAAACAAGAACAGAAGCCTTACAGAACAGGAATAACTTGGCACCAGGAGAGAATTTTAGGGAGAAAAGAAGGGGAGAAATGAGAATAAACAGAAGAAAGAAGAGATGCATTAGGTAAGGAACTGGAGGACATGGACAGACAAGGCTATAGAGGGGTGGAAGAACTATTTCTGTGAGCTGCTAAATAGAGGTGACCCAGTATAAATCCTATTGAAGGGATGCATATGCAAGCACCCGATTTGAGAGTGGAGGAACCAACACTGATAGACGTGAAGAATGCAATCAATGCCCTGAAGAATAATAAGGCACCTGGTTTAGGTAACATACCAGCGGAGCTCCTTAAGAATGGCAGCAAGATGTTCCACTCGGAAGATCTTGGAGCTTCTGATAATGATCTGGAGAACAGACGAGAAGCCAGTGACCTGGGAAACGGGCAACTTTATCCCAGTACATAAAAAGGGAGATAGGACAGTCTGTGCTAATTATAGAGAGATTACACTTCTGCCAACGAGCTATACTAGCCAAAATTATAAAAGATAAATTAGAACCTTACATAGAGACAGTATTGGGCGAATATCGTTGTGGATTCAGAAAAGAAAGATCAACAATTGACAAGATTTTCATTATTAGATAATGGAAAAACACTGGGAGTATAATAGAGATATGTGGCAGGTTTTTATAGACTTTAAACAAGCGTACGATAGCATCCGTAGACCATCAGTGTGGAATGTTACTAAGGAATTTGGTATACCAGAAAAGCCTGTAAACTTGGTAAAAGTATGCTAAAGGAATAGTAAGTAAGAGTTGTGTCCAGGGAGAGAAAATTACATTGCGGAGTATCGAGGAAATTGACGGTGGGGTCATCTTGCGAGATACAAATGCCCAAGTCCTTGCATTTGCAGATGATGTTGATTTCTTAGGTACAGATATACAAAATATAGAATGTTTGTATATACCATTCAAAGAGACTGCTACCAGAGTGGGACTGGAGGTCAGTGAAAGTAAAACCAAAATGATGAGATTGTCAAGGAGCAACCAACAACAAACAGCAAGAATTTACAATACCATTATCAAGCCGGTAGTACTATGTGGTTGTGAGATCCGGACAAGAACAGAGACTGCTGGTTGTTTTAAAATAACATTTAGCATAGAATAACAGGTCCCATTTACGATATAAATGGTGTTTGGAGAAGGAGACCCAACAAAGAAATGAGAGATTTTACCAGGCAACTGCTAATAACTTAATAAGATCGCAGAGGATACGTTGGGCTGGACGTGTGGTTAGAATGGAAGAGGTCAGAATGCCTAAAGTGGTTATGGAAGGATCATTAGAAGGGAGAAGAAGACTGGTTTGGAGACTGAGGATGAGATGGAAAGATACTGTGTTCAGAGATCTAAGAGAACTGAGAACCTTGAATGTGTTTTTTGTATATATGTGGGTAACTGTCAGCTATCTCGCAAGACGGGTGAGGTTAGGAAGAGGAATACTTCGAAAGCTGTTGAAGTTTCTTTTTTTTTTGTCAAATTAAAAATTGTTTGTGTTTGTAAATACCTTTTCAGTGCTGTTCTCTCTTGAAATCAAGAAGTTAAACAAATGGGTGAAAATGGAGGTAAAAGAGAGAGATAGTGGGTATACCTTTCCCTGTTTCGAAATCCCTTATTTATTTTATTTTGTCCAAGTTACACCTAGTTCCGTATCAGGTTTTTGTCTACTTCATGGCCGGACAAAACAGAGGTTGTTTTGCATATATACATTCATTGTTGCCAGGTATCAGCTTCCTTTCATGTCGTTTTGTTGTGATAACTAGTTTCTTGTGATAACTAACCAATAGGTCATTGGTACTTCAGCAGAAACACCCAGTTTCATTTTTTCATAGCTCTAATGTTTCTGCTTTCTGAGGTGGCTTTTGCAAGTATCCTGTTGTAATCACTCGGGTATGAGAAACCTTGGCTGTTGATTTATAGTTTTCCATTTTATGGAAATTATATGGTTAGACTAACCATATAATTCACTCGCACTGTTCTCTTGTCTTTGTAGACACTGAAGCTGACTTGTTCCTTGTGTTTTGCAAGTGATTAGTATTTTTAAAACGTCCTTTTTGTATTCAGAAGGATGGACATCCATGTATGCTGTAGGTTTGAAGTATAGCTTCGCTTTTGTCAGAGTAGCAGTCTTTCCTGCTATGTTTGCTTTGAATTTGTCAATAATACTTCAACCACTGTTGAAGACTGCAAATCCTTTCAGATGACGTGGCAGTCTTTTGGTTTCATGGTTTTTGGTGCCTGGGTTTATTTTGTAGCTTGTTTCAAGCCCTTTAGAAGGAGAGAAGCATCCTAGTTGTGCAAGGTTAAGAGTCCCCCTGTGACTAGGAATAGTTGCTTAATCTTGTCTTTTAACTGTTCCTGTAGACCATGAAAGGTAGGGTGTTCCATAGCCCATTGACCCCAGGGCTTCATAATTTGCTACCTTTCTGCTGTTCAGGAACGTGCTGAAGTTGGTAGATAGTGCCTCCTATTATCCAGTGGACCTTTACGTATCTGGCTGATTTACGATATGTTGAGGTCTTGTCTGAATCCATTTATGGTTGATTTTATTTTCCATATTTTGTCCTCTTGAATGTGTAATGGTTTGAACATATGGACAGTATTTTGCCCTAGGAGTGTGTGGCCTTTTAAGGACATTCTGCAAGAATGTTCTGTAGGAAATTAATGATAATTGAAGTAAAGTACCCGCTTCCCACTATCCAACAAGTGCTGGTCTTTGTTGAATAGTAAAATCATTTGTGTTTGCATCTGTCATTAGATTGCTAGACCTGTAACTCTCCTACTCTCGTTGACTCGCAGTTTAGAGTGCCACACAACTTAAGTGCAGTGTAGGCACTAGCCACTGTACTCATCAGTATCGTACCACGTTTTGTCCAATGGTCTTTGTCCTGGATAGATTTTACTTATTCAAACAGCTATCTACATTTCTGAGTATACCATGAGTGATAACGGTTTGTAACAGGTCTCGACACAAAGATTCAATGAGCCTTGTTGTTTTGTGGGTGTTCTCTGCTCATGCTTTCAGGAGGCAATAGAAAAGAAGGGTTTTCTAATGGATTAATCTGGTCATAGGGGTGTTTGTTGCTAGCAGTTATCTGATTTTATATTAAAAAGGCAGTTTTTGCACATTGTGTTTAATAGCAATTTATTTTCACCCCCACCAGCTCTGATTCATCATCTTCCTCTTTGAGACATTTGAGCTTTCAAGAGCTATTCTGTAACTTTGTGCCCTCTGCTAGAACTTGGTTCTCGGCCACAGCTGTATGGTTGACCTGACCGAGGACCTTACACGCTGCTGGACCTCTTTCATTCGTCATTGGCATCGTTTTGTTTTCCCTTTATAACCTTGTCAGGAATACCTAAATGCTAGGTCTTGGATTACCTTTCCCCTACACTTTGCTGTAGACATTAATTAAGGTTCTTGCAGCGTGTCTTCGGGCCCTAGCTGCAACCTCTTTCGTTCCTTTTACTATACTGATTCATAGTGCAATTGCAAAGTTTCCTTTCTGTTACACCTTTCGAACCTATTATTATCAATTTCCGTTTCGACGCTGAATAACCTCACAGGTCCCAGTGCTCGGCCTTTGGCCTAAATTCTGTATTCAACTCGACTCCGTAGTTATGTCCTTGTTTCAGGCTGCCGCGCCAAGATTATCACTTTTACTAATGAAGGTTGTATGGTACCGTCAGCTGCCCTATTTTGTGTCTGGATTTTGTCAAGTTCTCTCTGTCAGTGGAGGGAGTATAGTTCATGTCGTGCCAGGATTGTTTTACAATCATCATCACTACAATACTAGCTTATATCTCTCTTGTTAAGAGTGTATTGTAATAAGGTGGTTTTTGCAGAGCGAAACTCGTTCGTAGGACGTTGCCGAGACAAAAGCTTTGCCTGTAATGTTGAAGTATTACACCTTTTAGATGTTGATGGGGCCACAAATATGTCTAACCCTACCTGGTCTTTTTGCGCAGCCCTACGTACCTCGATGTGCATATGCTGTTTTCAGTAGGTTTTGCCTAGTAATTGTAGCATGACCTTGTCTGTTTCTGAATGCAGCAAGTTGACCTTAGCTGTATGTAAAGTTATCTTCGTTCATCCTGCATGTATCACAGGTGAAACCCTTTTAATCACCTCTTGCATCAGTAACTTTCTTGTCTTTTGACAAGGGATGGGTCTCTTCTGGTGAAAGGTTCGAGTCTTGCCAACTGAGAGTTCAGTGGAAGGAGATGAGTTCATTTTATTTGCTGATTAAGGCTCCTTGGAAGACATTTTCAAAGCTGACGGGTGTATGCAATTTTGAAACGGTTTGAAAGTCTGTTTCTTCTATCTAAGTTTGTCAGTGTTTTACTCAGTGATAAATACTAGTGGAAAGTCAGTGGTAAAGTGGCATAATTAAGTATAAAGCTTAAAAAATATATACCAGGTTCAAAGATGTAAGGTCCAGAAAGTATGCTGCTGTAAAAAGTGACCTAAAAGTTCATGAAAGTATAAAGAAACATCTCTTGAAGGGTAGCGTATTTAAGTATTCAGAGCCAGCATAAAGTTCTGGTCAGGAAGATTTGCACTGCCTTAAATTTAAGGCCAAATAGATTAAAGCCATTTTATTAAGTAAACAGAACCAGTAAAAGAAAAAAAAATGCCAGAGATTTGCACTACGGTAAATTTATGGCCTAAACTAAGGGTAAACTGCCCCAAAAGTAAAGGTACATTTAGCATGTGAAAGAAAGTAAAGTCGACAACAGAACTGTAAGTTCACGAACTTCTGTAACTTTTGAAGTACATGAAAGAAAATGGGATATCAAAATTAAAGGAAGATAAACTAGAACAAATATTAATAGAAAAAGTACCTTGGTGACGTCGTGACGTCACCGTGCAGGTACGTATTGTAACGAATGTCGAGGGTGAAGAAGTCATAAGATGGCCTTTGAAAGAAAATGGTCATATAGGAGGACGTCATAACGTCACTGTACACCTGAAGGTGGGAAAAATTTGGGCACCTGGTTTATGACGTCACTACAGTACTGTATAAGGTGCCGTTTTCATGTGACGTCACCGAACTATACAAATGTGAGCCCCTTTTCATATTACGTCATTGACGAAAGGTAACCCCCTCTAATGACGTCATAGTTACAAGTAGATACCACCAATTTTCACATGACGTCATAATTGTGACGTCTCCAGGCAGGTTGTATAAAGTTCTTAGAACCACTTGTGACGTCACTAAAAGATGACGTCATAATTACGTCACCAATCAGATGTACAAAACCGTTTTTATATGACGTCATAGTGACGTCGCCAAGCAGATTAGTGTATAACCAAAGAAACCTTTTCATGACGTCATAATTGATCAAGTACGTCAAGTATACAGGTATAACTTTGTCACAAAGTACTTTCAGTATCCCATTTCAAATGACGTCATAGTTGACGTAAACATTCATGTATAGGCATTGTGTTAATGTACGACATAGAAAGGAAATAAAAACTCTGAGAATCGGACGTTCTTTTATTCAGACCCATAGAAATTAAGTTAATATATAGAGGAGATTACTCGTGATAATGAAAAAAATCTTAAATTTTTTTATTACTCCTTGGAGCCAGCATTGCAATGCCCCGAAGGGGGGAGAGCGCCCTCAGCTGGGGGCAACGAAACTCGTCTGTTGCCAACTTTGAAGAGGACCCAAAGGGCTCAAGTTTTCTAAGCTGACAGCTTAAAATTGGCCGAGATGGGGAAGGAGTCCCGTATATACTTCCCACGTGCTTTCCAAGATGTCGGCCATGTTTCTGTCGCTAGGCAAGATCTATTAGACGCCCTAAATGTCACTGAATGATGTTAAGTACAGTAATCCTATGGTGGGCGTGGTATGGTTACCAGTAAGACAAGCCTAGACTTAACGTTTAACCATGGCGTTAAATTCCCGTATACTTTAACCACCAGAATTTCGTCCTGAAGCATAATGGCCAACCCCGAAAATATTTCCAATCCAGTTCCTCTATGGATGACTCGTGGATAACTCTACGGAGTGTTCACTTACATTTTGGCATTCTTCTCTCCCTTTTGCGCTGAGATTTCGAGTCTTTCAGCTTCTCTCACGTCTTCTTGTTAGAAAATGAGTATTTTACTATAATTAAACCTCATATAAAACTGAAGAACAAATAAGAAAATGACGGTAACGAAGATATATATATCTCGAACGTTTTGGCCATCTGACATTGACTTAGTACCCGACAGAATTTTTGACTTTGAGAGCTGTAGAGGATAATTTTCCTTGTAAATATTAATTGATAAGGCTAATTCGACCTCATTTTCAGAGGTGTTTCTATATGGAACTGACTTTAATCTTTTCAATACGGATTTGACTAAAATAACTTCGTATATTTTAAGGGTCTCACACGGCCTGTCACCCTGGCATATTTCAGCATTTTGACGTCAAGTTTGATATCAAAATGTCAATAATGGTGGCTAAATTGAAGTCTGGTCATGAAATAAAACATGACACTTGAATTTAGCCATAAATATAGCCATTTTAATGTCAAATTTGACCTCATAATGCAAAAATATATCAGAATATAAGATCCTGTAACACCCCATCCGATGCAGAAATGCTCTAAGTGACTGATTTCAAATTCGTTATTTTTCAAATTGGTCTCATTTAGCTGAAACTTTTGACACTGAAATGATCCATTTTAACATAATTCTTTTATCATTAGAAATCGTTCCTTCAAATACCTTTGTCTGGCTAACCTTTTCATGCAAATTTGATGATACAATGCATTTAATCATATTTTGTAAGACAAAGTTCCATAATCTTAAGGTCATTTTTTAATCAGAGAAATGTACGTTCACATTAAATATTTTTATATTTTTACAGCATTTTATGCCAATTAGTTTCAATTTCTCTTAAATAACAACGTCGTTTTTATAAATTTGATCACATTACATTTTATAATTAAAAATTTAGCTTTATTTAAATGATTTCAGTTACATTTTCTAGGCTTAGCCTAATAAACTGGATATGCACCACATTACTAAGTTATTCAGAACTGAATCTCCAAGTAACTTCGAACTCACGTCATTAATTCAAGACTTCTAAACGTTACCTACTTAATTTGGTGCCATTTTCAGTTTACGTGATATTTCCGTCTACAAGATTTATTTTCATGGCATAGAATATTCATTTATATTCTCAGACGTCTCTCTGAGCAAGAGAATTACAGGAATTTCAAAAATAAACCAAAGAAAATCTAACTTTATTTTACTTCAAATTACAAGTCATCCTCCAGTCTCTTGTTACAACAAAAGCAATTAATTAAACAAAGACACACACAGTCCCCCCAAAAGCAGACAAGTGGCCCAGATACCTTCAGGTGGAACAAGTGTGCCTTGAGGCACTCCCCCCTACCCAAAACAAACCACCTATTCGTCTTATAGGCCCAATGCCACCATTCAATGTAAGTGATTGAGTCAGGTAAATGGTAGGAGACGTGCAAAGCTAATATCCTCCTGCCCTGAGTTCTTCCTCCCCCAGCAGGACAGCAGGTCGGACTAACGTCAACCTTCACCGTACACGCGGACCACCGGGTCAGTTTAGGTTCTGTGTGATACGCCTTGCAAGAATCCACCCCATTGCCAGGTAATTAGGGAACAAATCAGCCTCATTGACAGGTGATTCAGTAGATAAATCAGCTTCTTTAACAGGTAATTATTTTATAGAGAGAAATGATCATCCCATTGCCAAGTAATTACAGAGAAATTAGGCTCATTTGCAAGTAATCTGGTAGACGAAACCTAACATTAACATGGAATTTGGGCAAGAAATCAGCGTCTTTAACAGGTAATTATTTTATAGAGAGAAATGATCATCCCACTGCCAGGCAATTACAGAGAAATTAGGCTCATTTGCAAGTAATCTGGTAGACGAAACCTAACATTTAACATGGAATTTGGGCAAGAAATCAGTGTCTTTAACAGGAAATTACGCAGGTAATCAGGTAATTTGGTATTAGAAACTTAACATTAACATGGAATCTGGGCAAGAAATCGTCCTCTTGAAGAGGTAAATATCTAATTAGGAAGAAATAATCATCCCACTGCCTTGTAATTAAGGGATAATCTGCTTCATTAACACAATTATGGAGCAAAAGTTCAGCCCCATTAACAGGACATTATGGAGGAATGTCCAGCACCTGCTTGGGATGTCTTCTCAAATCTCTTCAGGTTCGAGCTTTAACAAGACTGTGAAAGCAGTTTTGTTCTGATCACCAGAACAGGAATGAAGATTTTAAAAAATTGTTTTATACAGCTCACCAAATCACTGAATAAAAAGTATTTTTTTTTTTGTATTGCTTAACAGAATAGGGCCACGTGGCCAAAAATTGCCTAAAAATGAAAATTGCTGTTTGATATGGCACATATATTAAAATCACTGTTTCACATACCAGAACAGGGCTACAAGGAACCAAAACCTGCAACTTTGTATTAATCATCAGTACAAGGCTACAGAATACTGTAGTAACTGACATTGCTTTTCTACATCCACTGCTACAGGGCTACTGTTGCAGACATCACAAGCAAAGAATGAATACTGGTAAGGAAAAGCTTCATGGAAAGTTGAGTTCTTTTAATCTGGACATTATGCCTCAAGATCTACCTTTCAAAAGCTAATACCAAACCACAAGTTTCAGTAGACTTCAATTTTGTCAGGATTTAGCCCACCCTTTATCTTAATGTTTTGTCTTAGTCTTGATACAGTATTCATCTTTACATCCAGAATTTTCAAAGGAATAATAACCTCTATTTTTGTGAGTTCTGTTGGGGGAAAAAACACTAAAACTGACATAACTTCTGGGCCTAAAAACCCAACACTTTCTGGAAAAAAAAAAAAAAACTCTCCCAACCGACACAATTTGTCGCCAAAACTCTCCACCGAACTGACTCGTACAAAGATCACACTCTAGATAAAAAGAAATACTTCCATGGGCAGGATTATTATTATTCTGAAGATGAACCCTATTCATATGGAACGAGCCCACCACAGGGGCAGTTGACTTGAAATTCAAGAAGCTTCCAAAGAATATTATGAAAATGCAATGAGAATAGTATTAGGGTAGTAATGCAATGCACCTTCGCATGAACTTCCCCCTCCGTAGGGAGGCTGTTCCACAGTCCAGTGGTGTGAGGAATAAAGGACCCCTGGAACTGAGAAAAGAGCGCAAACTAACCTATTAGGCCAGTCTCCATTTCCTGGACAGAATCAATTCCGGCTCCCACACTGACAAACTTAGTCGGCAAATGGACTCCAATTTCTGTGGTCAGAATTCCACCGACACTAACAAACTAAACAAAAACTCTCAGGACAAAAAGAATAGAACTTGCTAAAAGACTTCGCGACCAAGGAAAGAAAATCGATTTACTGTGCAGAAAACTTGCATACCAACACATTTCCAAGCCAAAAAACTTACTATGTACAGTAATAATTTCCAGTCAGAATAAAAACCTCCCTTGAATCGACAGACTTCCTTCACAAAAACATTCCCCAAACTAACGCTTTTCCTAGTAAAAAAAAGCTTTCCCAAAGTAACAAACTTTAAGCAAAGAACTCTGTCATCTGACACAATTTCTGGGCAAAAATGAGCTCACCCAAACTGATAAAACTTCCTAGGTAGGAACACTTTCAAGAACCGACACAACGGCCGAAAATAACCTCCAATTCACTCATTTTCCAGGTAAAAACGTCCCCGATGAAAATGACTGGGTAAGACTTAACATTTTTGGGCAAAAGTTTCCTGCAAAGATACGAACATTTGAGGAAAAAGTCTCCCAGATGGACACAAACCCTTTCCAAGCAAAAAAGAAAATGAAAATTTTTGAAACGACCCACTTTTTGAGCAAAACTCGCAGAACGTAAAATTCAGAAAATGTAAGAAGACACTTTAACCAAGTAACCCGTGAAGCCTCCTCAGCGAATTCTCAGACCGATATTTATTCTAATCAACAACTCTCCCATAATGCAAGCCAACAGACATTCTGGAAACACGCAAAACAACAGACTTTACAGCCTAGACAAACTCCCTAACAGACTCTCTTCCCATAAAAAGTAACAAACTACTAAATCTTCCAGCCATAAAAACCCAAGCTAACAGATTTACTGTATAAAACAGACAAGCAAGACTTCTAAGAATAAGGAAATAACAGTAAGCAGCAGAATACCAACAAGATTCACGAAGGAACGGAAAATCTCACAGACCTTTTCGGCAAAAACCCACGAACCCTTAGCACCAAAGTTAACAGATTCTGTGAAGGCATACCATAAAGGTTCACAGACTTCCCTGAAGGGAAACCACCACAGATTAACAGCCTACATGAAAGTAAAAAGCAACACACAGACATTTTAAACGGAGATACGCCACGGCTGACAGACTTACTTTGGAGAGAATCTCACAAGTTACTGTACAACCTAAACCTAAAAGTATTACAAAGCAAGAGACAACCTGAATGCAAAAAATATCAAAAGTAGACTTTCTGAAAGCGAAGTAGCCATGGAGAATCAGACTTCTATAGACTTAGTTTCACAGATCGACTGACTTCCTAAAGGCGAAATTATGCCACAAGGACGAACTTCCTAAATACAAGTGTCACGACAAACTTCCTGAATGGAAAACATCACAAGAAACTCCCCCAAACCTTCTGACAGGGAAATATCAAAGTATCACAGACTAACACTGTTTCTAAAAACCAAAACTATCATCAACAAACACAACAGACTTTCTAAAAACCAAGACACTTTCTAAACCAAAATCTACGAGGAGCAAAGACTTCCCGAATCCTAATTGATCTCGAACCAGTATTTTTCCTAAATATTGGACTTGTTTCAAACACCAGAAAATATATCCTGTGCTTTCAACTTTGCATCACGTATTCAGATGGCACTGATGATGAGGAATCCCGATTCTATCATCAAGCGCAAAAAAGGCAGTCCCAGATTATCACAAGCAAAGGCTGGGGCCTGAACTCCACTCACTGAAATAACAGGCTATCACAAAAAAGTAAGTAATTGTCTAACACCATATCCTGAACTAATTCCAACAGTATTCCATTCTCCATTGTCCTAAATCATTCTTTTGAACAATCTTTTAAACAATCTTAACACCTAGAGCAATCTTTATTCCATTCACCATTGTCCTAAATCATTCTTTTAAACAATCTTTCCATTCTCCATTGTCCTAAAACATTCTTTTAAACAATCTTTCCATTCTCCATTGTCCTACATCAATCTTTTAAACAATCTCAACACCTATAGCAACCTTTATTCCATTCTCCATTGTCCTAAATCATTCTTTTAAACAATCTTTCCATTCTCCATTGTCCTAAATCATTCTTTTAAACAATCTCAACACCTATAGCAATCTTTATTCCATTCTCCATTGTCCTAAATCATTCTTTTAAACATTCTTTCCCTTCTTCATTGTCCTAAATCAATCTTTTAAACAATCTCAACACCTATAGCAATCTTTATTCCATTCTCCATCGTCCTAAATCATTCTTTTAAACAATCTTTCCATTCTCCATTGTCCTAAATCAATCTTTTAAACAATCTCAACACCTATAGCAATCTTTATTCCATTCTCCATCGTCCTAAATCATTCTTTTAAACAATCTTTCCATTCTCCATTGTCCTACATCAATCTTTTAAGCAATCTCAACACCTATAGCAATCTTTATTCCATTCTCCATCGTCGTAAATCATTCTTTTAAACATTCTTTCCATTCTTCATTGTCCTAAATCATTCTTTTAAACAATCTCAACGCCTATAGCAATCTTTTTTAAATCTTTACCCGAGAACCTTCATGAACAAAGTCAACAGTCTTACATAAATCAGCTTGCAAAGAGAGACAAGCTATTGGAGAAGGTGATGAATAAATGATTACGAAGGAATAGAGAATAAAACCGATTCAACTGAAATTCAGGAGACGTCAGCAGCACCAGAGAGCAGGAATGAATTTGGTCAGCATGCAGAGAGAGAGATGGAGAACAGAAGATTCCATGACTGCAACAAGAAAACTATTCTACATTTCAGTTGTAGCCAAGATAAAACTCTCAGCAAAACCCTACCAAAGGTAGACATTATCGAGGTTTCCTGTACACCAAAATTTACTGCTTACAAACTATGAAAAGCTTAAGCACAACTCTTAACACTAACCAAACTTATTTTCAGCAATGTAAACACCAAACTTCGATCTTTCGCGTACTCCAAACCTTGACAATCGTGGAATAACACTTTGAATCCCAAGGCATTACAAGTAAGGGCCGGATTAAACCAAAAACCAACATCATAAAAAAAGGACTTATTTAATCCAAAACTACATATCAGCATACTTCCTGGATGACATTACTGCATCAACACTCAGAGAACCCCTGCGCAAATCCACTGACATCTAGAAAGGTAAGTTGCACATCAATATAAAACCAAAGACGTTTCTAACCTACATTGTGAACAGTCTATTAAGTTACCCAAGATCAGGTACATTAACTGTGAAATCAGCTGACATTTGATTGACTTCTCAAAGTACCATGACTCAGTAAGTCCTGCCAAAGCCATTTTGGAGCAATGAAGAGGCTACACTTGTGTCTCAAGTTGCCCAAGACCAGGGTACATCAATGTAAAATCAGTTGATATTTTAGTGGCTTCTCAAAGGTACACTGACTCAGTAAAGCCTGTCAAAGCCATCTCTGGAGCAATGACAATGCTGCACAAGTTATGCATCTGAATGTCCACAATGCAATAAAATCAGGTCTCAGATCACATCTCCCATCAAAAAACATGATCTAAAATGCACTATACCGCCTTTACTTAGGCACATCACACCAGGGACATACATTTTCAGTTCTACGAGCCAACACAAAGCTCATCAAACCAATATGACACTTTCATAGTCTACCAACTATCGGAGCAAACCTGTCAGCAGCACCTGGAGCCACTAAACCGTTAAAAACTGACGTAAACATTTCAGAAACTGGCACCGAAATGTGCTGCATTTTCTGTAAGGGAATGACAACTAGCTTCTCCATAGCATGAATCATCTGAATCCTAACCTAACTGTTCATGGGGTTACTTTCTATATACATTAAGCTTTACATTAGAAAGAAAAGCTATGGACAGCTTCCTCAGCTCACTGTATGACATGGAAAAACCTTTGTTTTAATCCGTCTGTGATCGCTCACAGCCTCAGAATCTCGGCATGTTATGGTCAGGTATTTGGTGGAAGCAGACCTTTAATACCCTTTCTAGTACGTATATCAAGAGCCACATTATTACACACGAACCTTTTTACAAAGGCTTCCACAAAACTTTCCTCCGAGATTAACACACCCAACTTTATCTGATTACCTGACGATGTTATGAACTTTGTAAGCTTTCTCACACAGAATTCTAAACTGTTCTTCGTAGTATTTATCCCTCCTTTATTTCAAGTACACGAATGAAATGCTGGGCGTAAGAGTGAAGGCGTTTGAGCCCCAAGCTGGTACCCCCTTGTGGAACGACGGCGTGTGCCCGAAACATAATCAAAAGCTTTGTTATAAACGTGACCGAAAGGACAACTTTTAACTTTCAATGTTCTGATAGAACTACGCCAGATCTTTTACGACAAATTTTCAACTTTCTAAACGTAAAGTAAAACTTAACTCGATATCTTTTAAGACACCTGGCAGAATATAAATGGTATTCTGTACTTAAAAATAACAATCTTGTAGAATAGTTTCACATAAACTACTGCTACAAAAACAGTCAATTAAATCCAACATCAACAAAAAAGACAAAATCTGATACAGAAAATAAATTCTCTAACCTAGTTAAACATTACTGTACTCTAAAAGTAAGAATTACTCCATTACACCACAAAATGAACATGAATTAGGCCAGCAAATGGTATTTGAAATAACAGTATCTAATCATCAAGTGATTAGTAAAATGTGACAATTCAGGATAAAAACTTCCCCAAAACAGAACCTTTTTTTGAAAATAATCGAAGCCTTTGAAGTCATACATATAGAGTACTTCTGCTTCTCCCTATACAAAATAATTTGTGTCAGCTATCCATAATAAAACTGAGTCAGTTTCATATTTAAGTACCTCTGATGAGATAAAGCACCCCTATCCACAAATGTTTATAAGTGAATTTATACCCACAGCTCTCGGGAAATAATTCTGACAGATACAAAGCCAACCATACTATGGCTAATACATTCGAAAATATATATACATCATGACCACAAGCCTTCTACTTAATGTTCCCGATTTTCTACGAGATTTAACATAACATCAAATTCTGTACCAAGTCGTGGGAGAAAACCTTACATGAAATCTCAAGAGAAAACAGAAAACGGATTGACAAAATGTATAAAAACCGCAGATTTTCTTACAAGTTATTCACAGAAAAATGAGAAGGGACTTTTTAGGGGGCCATTATACTCGTTTGATGCAAAATTCTGACAATAAAAATATACAGGGTCAGTCACCCAGTTCATAAGACACTACGTGGCAACCATACATTTGCTCGAGTACCAATACAGTCGTGAGAGTATAATCGTAAGTCAAGGACTGTCTCAGAATTAACCTTATCACATCCACCTTAGGCTTACTGTACATAAACATCATTCTTTAACATTTGGGGCCTAACATATCTTTCCTAGAGACATAGAAAAATGACAGACATCTTGGAAAGCACGAGGGAAGTACATACGAGACTTCTTCCCATCTGGGCAATCAGCTTTTGTGAGCTCAGAAAACTTAAGCCCTTTGGGTCGGCTTCAAAGTTGGCAACCGACTGGTTTCGTTACCTCCAGCTGAGGGCGCCCTCTCCCCTTCGGAGCACTGCAATGCTGGCTCCAAGGAGTCCTTTATTTTCAAGTCTTTTTCTACAATCTTTCCAGTTTTGTGTTCATACAGTTTACATATATATATATATATATATATATAATATATTACAGTAGAAGACTTCTGTACTGCAGCTTACGTTCCTTAATAATAAGCAAAAACTCACAATTTCCTTTAAACTGTTCAGGTTTGCAGGTTAACGTTTAATCTTTGCAGACACCGCTCTCGCTCTCATTTTGCACTAAATACTAGAAAGAGTCCCACCTCTTCAAATATTCAGGTACTATGAACCTTCTAAGTTAATCACATTACAAAACATTAACTAATCAAAATTTACGACAAAAAACTATACAATTCCCTTAAATTCAGCGATAAGTCCAATGTCTTTGTACCCAAAGATTGACCTCAATTTCATACACTAACAATCAAAGATTGAAATAGTATCTGCGATCAAGGAACAACCAAACACCTGAAGGTGTTTAGAGGAAGAGTTTTTGAGTGCGAGAATGTTTAGAGTGAGGCATCTAATTCCTGTGTCTAGAAGTAATGGAATAAGCACCTTTGAAGGTATACATAGTGTGAATAACTGGGATTCAAGCATCAAATGTGTAATGGAAACAGCATCTTTGAAGGTATACATAGTGTGAATAAGCTGGAATTCAAGCATGAAATGTGTAATGGAAAAAGCACCTTTGAAGGTATACATAGTGAATAAGCTGGAATTCAAGCGTGAAACGATACTTCAGAAAACCATGAAAAGGCTTTGATGAGGCGAGAGAGAGAGAGAATGAAACTCCCTTGAAGCCAAGTATGCAGAAATGTGTCAATACATTGTGAGGGGTGTTTTATTATAGCATGAAAAGTGAAAGTGTTCAATTCTGCAGCTTACAAGCTGTGCTGTACATCTGTCAAGTGTTTCTACGAAACAGCTTTAACAGGAGACTGAAGAAATTCCCTTAAATGTGAAATGTGTGATTCCAAGGTGACAGAAAGGGAAGTCTAATCTGAATGGAAGGTTAAGAGGAAGACTTAAGAACAATGTCTAAGCTATTAAAGTAAGTTTACAACAATATCTCGTTTCCATAACTAATAACACTGCAACATATTTTTGCTATCTCTGATTATTGCAAACGTTGCCCAGTTGGGAAAATCTGCATAGCTATGAGTCTCCAAATTTAGCTCATCAAACCTACATTACAATGCCTAAACGATATACCATAACTAAGGAGACACTGGATATTGTTATAACTTTCTTGAATTTGTTTTTGGTACTAGAGTATCTTCAGTAGTTTTTAAGCTTATTTAATTCTATTACGACCTAGCAAAGGCCATTTTTGGATACTCTTTCTTGCTAAATGAAGCCTAAGACTTGGCGAGAACTGAGCAATAAGCTGAAATACACAAGTTCTTGTACAAACAATAAAATCAATTTACAGTTTGGTATTACAATACTTTTCCCGTTATTCAAAGTTTAGAGTTAAATTTTTAACATTAACAGTTAAATTTTCAACTATAACAGTTAACTGAACCTTGACCTGATTAATTTACATTCAGTGGGAACTCTGTGCAATAATTCAACACTAAAAAAATCATTATACCTTAACCTAGAATTCTCCAAACTCTGTGCAATAATTCCACACTAAAAAAATCATTATACCTTAACCTAAAATTCTCCATATGTCAAGACACTGCTGCAATTGTTGTTCTAAAATCGACTAAACCTACAACTCAGAAAAAATTGAATTCATCAAATAATTTATGTTTTAGAGTCACAAGTAATTGAAGACATGCCTTCTTGAATAACTATATAAATTCAGAAATGATTTAGGTCCTAAGCTTAGACAGAACTCTTCTGTCGAGATTCAATTTCTAGCAAATATTCTTGGGCAATTTACACCTGAAGTGGAAAACCTGTCCCTTTGTGAAAACTTTACAAGGAAAGAGATATGCGCAACTTGCTCGTCTCCCAAAACAGGTTGAAAAATAGTATTCAGTGAAATGGCAACTCTCCTAACAGCTAAGAAGTCCGCTAATGATGAATTTCCCTTTCGTAGTTAATAAAGGCCTGGAAATATCACTGACTAGTTCTCAAGGCAATTTCAACCTTCCCAGGGTCTATCAATGTAACATATGATGAATAAACCCTTCTCAGATATCGATCCATATGCTTTAGATACCATCGTTAACAAGACAACCTCATTTAAAGTTATGCTTTAAAATCGAGTTTACTTACTGATTCATTTACCTACAACATAACATTCATAAAAATCCCATTATCCACAAATACCGCATTCAGTAGGACAGAATCATTCACCTAATATACCGTTAGTAATAGTGCCAATGCTCGGAATTTGAGTTTACTTATTATCTACAATACATTTAACAATTCCAAGCTGACCTCAAAGTAATCTCCCCATACCAGCAGTGTCTTGAAATACGCAGAGATGCCATGACAATAATGCTCTTGATAAGGTACTCTCCAATATTTACACAATTAACCTCTAAGTGGTGTAGTTTCATGTTAATCAAGAAGCACATTTTCACGGCAAGCTTTGTACAAAATTCACAGAGCATCCTTCAATTGCTTGAAAATAATGATAAGTTCTTCTTCATCTCTCATCAAATTTGAGATAAGACTAATTAAGTTCTGAAATACCTCGTGTCTTAACAGTGCAAATGTGTCAATGCTTCAAGGAAGAGTTCTCTCTCTTGTACCAAACAGAGGCTTTCAGTAACCTAGGTTTTAAAAGATTACAGAACTGATTCCAAAGGACATCTGATATAGATAAATAAAGTAATAAACTATGAATGAAGGCTACGAGGAACATATAATAAGCTTATCTCCAAGTCCCTGCTATGATGGAAGCCAGTTTAAGATTCACTGAGGAAAGATAACAAAAAATCATTTGTACTTTTGCCAAAAACATGACCTATTCTATAAAAATTAACACCTCACAGGTCTGAATCCACACAGCTATTCCTAACTATACTGACCAACACGAAGATATTGCATAAATTCAGTCAAACCTACTGTTAGCAACTGTTAACTTTTTACTGTTAATAGCTTTTGAACCTCAGTTAGTTAGTTAGTTATAAATGATTTGTTTAACCAGACCTCTGAACTCTTTTAGGGTTCTTCTCGGGCTGGGATTTGAACCTCAGGAAATGACTGAAAATAATATGCATGACCTACTATTGACCTCACGTGACCTTTGTACCAAAGCAAGCATACACTGAACAATGACCTACTTGATACTGCAAATCACAGCTAAATTGATGGAAAAAGTGTCCTTAAACATGCACGACTTCTCGATATAATAAATTTAAAATGTAACCACGGCTACCTAAAGCTTATATTGCACTTATGAGAAATTTATGGAGCCTGAAACATCCTCAACTCCTTCATAGATGATAGTAAACTAATGATAACTGTAGGTAAAAATTATTTATCTTGAAATGTACTAAGTTACTGGTACCTGATGTTAACACTGCTTAGAAATTTAAGTGAAAACTGTGTATCTTGAGACTACAAGTCAACTAATGAATTATTTAAATAACATGTTTAGGTAAACAAAACAAAGGCTATGTTCCCTGAAACACACTGGGGTTTTTGATGGCTAATTTTAAACTGCCATGAATCTTATGTAAAAAAAAAAAATGCATGTATCCTGAAAGTTGCCAGATAGCTAATACTTTACACGAAAACTGAATGACCTATGTATCCAGACACACTGAGCTATTTGGGATTGATATTAGACTGACACTACATTCCATTAAAGCAAAACTATGCATCCATGTATCCTGAAATATACAGAGTTACGTGACAGCTAATATTAAACATATAAAGAATTCATTTTTAAAATCTATGTACTCTCAAAATGATTGAGCTGATAGTCATTTTCAACTGGTAAGAATGGAAACAGAACTGTCCTGAAGTGTACTGAAGGACTTGACATAACAAACTTATGAATCTCAAGTAGCAAATGCGTCCTGAAGTATACTGAGGTACCACATGGCTATTGTTTGACTGATAAGAAGATAAGTTATCAATATACAGTATATTCTGAAACACTGAACTGCTTACTAGCAAATAGAGAAATTTACGCGGAAAATAAACGGTGTGTCCTGAAATGTGCTGAACTGACAGCTGGTCTTAAAGTGATACTAGGTAAATGCTTACTAGATTAAATTAAACTGACGTGAGCTTTAGGTATAAAATAAGTCTATACATCCTGAATAATACTGCGCTACCTGATAATAACATTCAACTGAAAAGAAATAAAAATGGAAACATTTATTCTGAAATATTAAACCAATCTGTAGCAGGTTTCAGCAATAAAACTTATCTCCCGAATCACAGCGAACTACCTCATATGATAAAGACTCTCACAGTTCCTATTTAGAAATGACAAGCGGCAGCTGAACTCTACTCAATTGGACTTTGGTTAAATAAGCACTGCTGTGACATTGATCAACTAATACTTGTGCATGACTGCAAACTTAACACACACAGTTTCAATACTGAGGTCAAAAGAGGTAATATTTGTAACCTTTCCAAGATTTATGTTTGGTGGGACCATTTTTTCCATTTCTTCTGGCCATAGGCAACTGTTGACACAGGTGATTAAGCACTACTTTCTAAAAGTTTGTTAAATCTAATAATTGTAGGCCTGTCTTGAAGTCCAAGTTCTAAGTTCGTAGAGGATACTTGTGGAGTTGCGAGGTGAGACTGGAGTGGAGTCCAATTAACTCGTTCCATTTATGCCTCTTCAACTTGTCCCATCTATGCGTGGTGGCTGCAGATACCTTCCTGAAGAAATAAGGAAGAAGTTAATGACATCATATCACTGAGATAGTTTGGCTTACAAAGTAATGAAAGATAATTCGTTATAACCAGACTTCAAGCATTCTATATCCAGGCCCGTTTTACTAAATGGGGCACAGGTGAGACAGGGTCTTTTCAGGCCAGTCATGAGCGTCTGTAGTGTTTTATGAAGGACATCTTAACGAAATTAAATTCCATTTGATCACAGCTAGTGTAAATGATAATTCAAAATTTAATTGCAATGCAAAACTGGGAGGCTTCTTAGCCTAAGTTCCTATCAGTAAATCACAGTAAAATGTTCATTATTTTGACTTGCCTTATAATTGTTATTATATTTTTGTTATGATTATTATTATTATTATTGTTATTATTATTATTATTATTTTTTGGTCTCTCACAGTCATCCTATTCGACTGGGTGCTTTTCATAGTGTGGGGTTCTGGGTTGCATCCTACCTCCTTAGGAGTCCATCACTTTTCTCACTACGTGCGCTGTTTCCAGTAGCACACTCTTCTGCATGAGTCCTGGAGCTATTTGGGCATCTAGTTTTTCCAGATTCCTTTTCGGGGATCTTGGGAGCGTGCCTAGTGTTCCCGTGATTATGGGTACAATTCCCACTGGCATATCCAATATCCTTCTTATTTCTATTTTCATGTCTTCATACTTATCAATTTTATTATTATTATTATTATTGTTACTTGAGTCTGGCTATAACATACATAAAATCATTCAACATTTTCCTGTAATCTGGCAATATTTTTCAGTGCTAACATTGTCCTAACCCCTCTCTAGTTTGTCCTAAATCATCCAAACACTCGCATGGTTGGTTCAGTTACTTTCAGAAAAGAGCCGGTTACTGCTCTCACCAACTACATATCTCAAGGTACACACAAAAAACCAAACCATTTCGCATAAAAAAACCTAAAATTGACCCACAATCATTAGAGAACAGCAGGGAAAATTTAAACTAGTCACGCACAATTTCAAAATTCCATAGTACCAAGATATTTTATGTAAAAGTTGCTAATACCTGAAATAAAATGCAGCCTTTCATTATTGATAGCATCTGATGAGAAGTATTTTCCCAAAAGTGTAAGATCTGAATGTTATATTACACCACAAACCTTCTTTTACCTCGTATAGTGCATCACTCATGCGTTTTGACCAACAGTCCTAACAATCAGATTTTCAACATTTAATCATGGAGTATTTTAAATTAAGGAGAATTTTATACCAGCCATTACGCCCTTTGTTGTGGAAATACTTTGTCCAGATATCAATAACGGAGTGAAAAAATGTGGTTACCTATTGCATCAAGTTGGAAAACTCCCAATACAATTACTGCAACACTTGGAAATCTGACTTAACATAAACTTTAGCAATGAAACACTATTACCCTGAATATCAAATGTAGTTTTGCTTCTTTTCTCAATAAAACTCCCTTTAATACATCAAGTAACAGAGTAATAAATTAGCCATGTCTCAACATTTACAAAAATATGCCCTGAATACCAACCAACAATACTGCATTGAATTCTTAACGCTTCAGTATGAAACATTCAAGGTAGCCCAGTTACAATGTTGTCCTAACTCCCTAATTCAGTAAAAAGCCATTGGACGTGAGTTTTATACTAATGCCCAACAGCAAGACTGTAGTCTCGGCTCTGTTTCAGTAAAAACACACTGGACGTAAGGCAGTCTAGATGATACTCTTTATTGTGCAAAAATAATGTGGTCTAGTCTCTTGAATCTGTACAATCACCCTGGACATTAAAAGCAGTTCAGGAATGATAGAGGCCTGTCTTTTAGTTGTCTGAAAATGCAGGGAAATGCGAAGTGGAGTAAGTCAGGAAACAAAATCCTATGGTAAAAATTCAACAAATCCTTCGCGATAGTGTTAACTGGGTTATGAAACGCAGCCGAAACCTTAATACTGGAGAAACCACAGACAAGGAAGTGAAGTTTTAGTTTATTTTCCAGATTTATGCTTGGGAATCTTGCAAGACAGACCGATTATCGCTCCAGAACATCTTTTAAACAATCAACTTTTTTCTCTTTTTCACAGTCACATGCTTTGATTCCGTGGGCTTTTATACTTCATCATTTTTGGTATTTTCATATTTAGCACTTTGATTACGACCCACTCGGGATATTTTTTGGGTCGGGACGTAGCCTTCCATCCAGTCTTACGCTGTCAGAGTTCGCAGTTGCTTCTGTTATTTGCTAAAACAAAAAAGTACGTGAATTTCTTTTTTCTGGAAAGTTTGCAGTTTTAATATAAGGTTCAAAATGATCCCCAGTCCAGGAAAGTAATTCATCAGTTGTGTGTCAAGCTACCCGAGTTGCATACTGGATATTCCTGTATGACTACGGTACCTAGTCCATTGGACATTAAACCGAAAGAAAAATTGTTGAAAAAACACAAATCTAGCAAGCACTGAGCATTAACTTCATATGCCAAGTTAACCCTTTTGCTTATGACTCTTATGACAATTACGTCTGTGGCCAGTGTCAGTGACTCCAGCGGTAAGCATGAAAATGTTTATCCCTTTATTTGTTCAAAGATGCCTCATATCTCCCACAGCTTTCGAGGTAGCTCAATTTTGTTTCGTTTTGCAGCCGATTACATATTCTATAAGCGATCTTTTTTTTTGACGTTCGGGTATGTCATCAGTAAGCGAAGGACTTAAATTAGGATGACGTTCACATACATCATTGGTAAGAGAAGGACTTAAAATTGGATGGCACATACGTCATTGGTGAGAGAAGGACTTAAAACTGGATGACGTTCACATGCGTCATGGGTAAGCGAAAGGGTTAAAATTGGCACAAATTCTCACAAAATTAAGTGATGGTTATTATAACTTTAAAAGTGAACTACAGTATTTCATTTACACTAAGGTGCTAAATTTTTATACTGTTGTGAACATTTTCGATGGCCATTCTAGTACAGAGTTAAGTTATTTCAATAAAATCACATTTCACTCCTATATCAATGGTATAACAGAGAACCAATTAACCACAATCTCCTCCACAGAGCTCGACAAGACTTCTGGGATTCTTCAGTTAGAAAAGCAAATGATACTTCACATTTACACTCGGTCTATTAAGACCCCTTTCTCCACCTTATTTTACACGTCATTATTTCCGTTCCAAATCCATTTATTTCTTGATACTGTACAAGTTCTGACAAATGGTTTACCAAAAACCTTTACCAGCTCACTTTACTACGGCCCACAGCTCATCATCAAGTTTCAAATACTTCGAAAAACCCTTAAATTAATTTTTTATATTATGGAATATTATGCAAAATAATCACTTTGAAATTTTCAACTGGTGTTCCTGAAAAACAAAAGTGCTATACTGTATACTGCATGAGATTTCAACTCTGTAGTCAGTCAAAGGCAGTAAAGCATTTCTAAATTTACCAGTGTCTTACCCTTACAGGTCAAGGATTCAGCTAACTAACCGGGCTTAGTCCACTCTAGTATACTATGTGTAAGCCTCCTCTCCCTTCATGTCCTTACGTATTGTGGCCCGTTCTCTGAAGTTGTCAGCCTGAAATGAAAACATTTAATCAGATACTGTAATGTCCTTCTATTTTTCAATTCATATCTAAAGTAATGGGTCAAGTCTTCCTAATACATAAGCCGTATGAAAAACTGATAAAACTTTCCAACGATAACGTCGAACGCCCTGTAAACTTATTTACGAAGCTTCAATATAATTTTTCATTGATATTACATATTTTTAAAGGCGTATAGCTCAAACAGATGGTTTCTTTAAGTCATACAAAATATCTGCAAGTTGTTGTTACTTTAAAACACCTTCTCTAGCCCTGTTGCAAAGATTAGTTGCCTTATCTAGATCACATTCACATATAACAGATTTTTACATCCGAGCTCTTACAAGTTACAGCAGCTTTTGCAAGTACCCAGACCTCCCAGTTTACCAGAACTTCATACGAGAACAGCTACGTCATCTTTTCTTCCTATTGCAGTTCTTTCAACGAGTGTTAATCTAGCCAATTCCTGCACCTCATACAAGAACAAACTTCCTGTCTGATCTTGTACGAGATCAAATATAAGCCGTCTAGAATAAAACGAAATGTGTTTCCAGCAATTCATTCCATCTTATTCTCAGAAATGAGATGGCCATGTGCAGGAACTCCTCAGGCCCCTTCAGAAGGAAAACTCTGCATATCCTTTACAAAATAACGACCGGTACCACAAATGGGAATACCTAGATACTTCAGAAATGAAAAGGCTTTCCAATTCAACGACTAGTGTACTGTTATTTCTCACTCTTTGAATAATCCAATACCTAAAATGATATTCCCTATGAAATATTTCATTTTGTCTCTTTAAGAAATTCACTGAACAATACTTAGGCTTAACAGTAAATGCAACTTTTAAATTCTTGAATATCTTTTAGTACTAACATACACGGTTGACTACAGTTTCATAGTTCTCGGCTAGCACTCTGCTAGGCCTGAGTTCAAGTTTCTGGCCGGCCAATGCAGAACTACAGGAATTTACTTCTGGTGATAGAATTCATTTCTCGTTATAATGTGGTTCGGATTCCAAATAAGCTGTAGGTCCCATTGCTAGGTAACCAACTGGTTCTTAGCCAAGTAAAATAAGTCTAATCCTTCGGGCCAGCCCTAGGAGAGCTGTTAATCAGCTCAGTGGTCTGGTTAAACTAAGGTATACTTTACTTAACCTAAGCACAGGATAAAGAACTTTAAGAGTGTTACAATCATTACTCGTTATCTGAATGGTCTCCTAAAAATCTACAACAGAATTCCGTACTCCTAAATACTTCAAGACTCACCAACGATAATCCAAGGATTTGATGGCATAACCCAGCAGTAAGGTTTCTCCCTTCGTGTTAAGGCAGTTCCTCCTACTTGCCCTCATCTGGTTCATCAGGCAGGTCCTCTCGCCAGGTTTCGTGCATTGTTCTCTTGAAAAACTACTTCTCCCGTGTTATAAAATTCCTTGGTATCTCCGTGTATTCACATCTCCTTAGTTATCGCAGCGACTTGGTAAATGCAGTCTTCTGATGACTCCTGCTTCAAACATTCATTTTTCTAATTTCTTGATTGCAAAATGGTTTCACTATGTGTAGACATAATAGGAAGCAGTTTCTTAGAGGCAGATTCATAAATATTTCCGTAAATACCCTGCTTGGTATTTTCTAGTTATTTTGGATGATTCAATATTCCTACGCGGCCATGTTTTCGTTTCAGTTCTTGACACATTAAATTCCTGTGTAGCCATAACATTTCATTCATGGGGAGTTGCTACTCAAACAGGTGCCCACTATTTGGGTCGTAGAGATCCACGCGTCAAGAATCTGTTCTTTTAACAGTCTAGCTCTCACTGGTTGACCGTCAAAATACTGTAATCAAATTTAGAGCCGTTTCCATGCTTCTGTTTTTAGGCTATATTTTTCCCCCTGTGAAAAGCAATTAATAATATGCAATTACAGTTGTAATTATAATATCTCAATCCATGGTTTTTTCACAATTTTCTTGTAATTATACCATCGCAGTATGTGGTATCTGTCCTAGGCAAGGCACTTGCAGCTTCGAACGCATTTATTTTTGGACAATGAAACTTGGCATACCTCCGTTCATGGACAACGTTCTGGTAAATGGCTGGAGTAACTGTAGTTCAGGCCTTTTAGTCATTTCCATAGCAGAATAACAGCTTGCCAGACCCACTGACTGCCAAATGCCACCCAGGGTCTTACTGTTGCATTGCACTGGGACGTATTGATTCTTATATCGGTGTCACCCTGCACAAAAGTTCGTAACTCAGGTGATGGGATAAATGCTAGTGGCCGCTGTCATCCTTGAGTGGAGAGGGCTGATGTGCCCATCAGGTACTACAGGGAACAGGATGGTATCCCCTAAGGAGTATTTGTGCTCCATGAGGAGTGTGCTTGGTGTGGTGTGAGGTTGGGGGTGTGGGGGAAGTGACACCTGCTTTTGCCCATACCCCCTGGATTATACTAGTTGTACAAAATCCGTCTGCTGATTGTGGTCTCGGATCCCCAAACACTCCGCTTTTTTAGTTTAGGGTCCACATGCCTTTGGGAGGAGTGGTCATCCAATGGGACTATTGTGAGACAATGAAACTGTGGGTCGCTGCGAAGGAGAGAAATTGATTTACAGCAGTAGAGAAGCAATGCGCAATAATTCCAATAACCAAGCTACCCTTGTGCGATTTGCTCTACCTGATTGCAGGGTTGGGTGGAGGTGGAGGTGGAAGGGGGAGGCATACTCAGTGAGAAAGGCAGGGTATGTCTTTGTGACTGTGGCTTCCCAGGAATAAGGCTCGATTGTGGCTTGTCCAATGTTTGGTGTACCCCCAGCAGACATAAGCCATGTACTCATTCTTGCAGTGAAATGGACCCAGGGGATGTCAGCAAAACCTTGATGGTTTCACAATGCAATGGTAGCCATACTCATCATCCAATGAGTGACATGCATGATTGGGATAATGAGATTCCTAGCATTCCGAACTACCATCTTGTGAACCCAGAGGCAGGGGAATGGGCCTCTACACAAAAAGTAGAGAAAATCCTCTAAAGCTTCACTCTAATCTGATGTTATAGACAGCCATCAGAGATGTCGCCTAAACGGGAGGCAGCATGGCTCATGCGTCTGACAGTGAAACACCCCTCACCTGTTTGTTTCTCTGCTTACTAAGCAAAGTGTAACTGGAGCCTTGCTTCTACAGAGGGCCACACAGTTGCTGGCCAGCCAAAGCCTTGGCGGAAGCTGAACAGTATCAAGTGGGGAGATTTTACTTAGCACTCGCAGCTTGGCACAACTGATTTCTGTGTTACTGATGTATGCGTTATCTCAGTGGTGACTTTCCATCACCCTTCTTGCACTGATTAACTTGCATCTGACTTTTATGTTCTTCATAACAGAGCTATCTGATGTCACAGCCTATGATTCTGCTTCTTTTTTCAGCAGCAGTAATTTTGGCGGTTGCCTTTTCGCCAAAATTGTTTTAAGTTCGCAGAATTTTTGTTTTGCAAAAATGCCATGCGCTGTAAATCGTCTTCTGCCAGATTTAAGCATCTTCCGACTCGTCGAATTTCCGAAGCCTTCTCATTCCACTCAATTACGATCAGTGATGAACCTGCAAATGAAAAATCTCTGTATAGAAGGAAGAACTTCCTCAAATAAGAAATGGTACTGTAGCCTATAACCTTCCTTTAACGAGCTGATCAAGATCTAGTTCTCCTGACTTTATGTAGTTTAGTATGAAATACTCGTATAGTTGACAAAGATAAAAATGGGAAAAATCCTAGTACAAACCAAATATATTGTAAAATCAGTACGCCTAATGGAAGATTGCTAATAAACTTTCATTATATGGTACAAAAGGAAGCCTGGATTGCCCTGGAATCCATTTGCAAGGGCTAAAATCAATATTACAGACTCCATGAAAACCAACTCCTTTCAAAACACAGCATTCTATGCAGGAGGGCTTTTGAGTATAGCGCTGTCGAACATGTCAGATGACGTCACTCTTATCGAAAGGTTTAATCAGTTGTTCATAATCAATAATATTATTGTAGAGGACTGCAGCTGTTAGACAAAAACTTGTGACTTGGAATGTCAGTTGGTTACAAAAAGCATTGAAACAAATCCTATTCTTACGAACTGCACATGGCTAACATATGCCTTGTTAGTTCCAAGCTCATTAAATTATTGCAATAATTCCTTCCCCGTGAATAATTAGACCCATAAATCATGAGAGCAATCCCACTTTAGATTAATCCAATATTCAACTACTTTTTTCTTCAAGAAATCTTTTGAGAAAACGAACATTTGGCTGAAATATTGGATACTAAAACGACAAACTATTTCTTGAGCTCCACCCAAAAAGCTTCAGGGATTCTTGTAACACGTCAGTGTTCATTGTGATGAGACATGGGACTCCATTACTGAGAACTAGACTAATGAACAAATAACTAACTATATTAGTTTTTTATTACTCATATCTATAGTTACACTGTATGCAAAACATATGCTTCCTAATCGTTGATCAGGCCAAAAAAGTGATGTGCATATTCCTTACCAACAGAGAGTAACTGGCTGTTCTGTTACTGCTGTGGCAAAACTGAATCTTGAAACTGCGATGTCGTGGATGTGATGTAATCAGTTGTTCGTAATGTCGAGAGACCTGAGAAACACGAAATTAATCATTAGTGTGGTTTGGGTTGAATCTTACTGAACCACTGCAGAGGGGTTAGACCTCAAGTGGTATTTGGAAGTTAATAATCTTGAGAAATAATACAAGAAAAAGGCCTCCTAATCCTTCACTGGTCAAATGGGCTGACTACAGTGAACCCCTGTATTCGTGGGGGATGCGTACGGCCTCCCCCCCCCGCCCCGCGAATAGCTAAAATCCATGAATACTTAAAACCCCTCTAAAAACACTTAGAACTGCCCATTTTGATTGTTTTAAACACAAGAAAAACCCTGTAATAATGCTTATACCCAAGTATTTTAATAGTTTTATCACAAAAAGTGCATTTATTCATGAAAATTATATGAAAACACAGTAATTAGTGAATATTTCTCAGTGAAAAATACGGCGAATGGGCGAAATTTCCATGAATAATGGGTAGATATGTTCCAAAGATAAACCCGCGAATGTGTGAGTCCGTGAATCGTGAGAATGCGAATATGGGGGGTCTACTGTATACAGTATAGGCTATGTATGACACGTGCAAGGCAATGATAGTACTGTGCAGTTATGTAATAAGGGTGGATTAATTAAGCAAGTACTGTAGTGTCACTGAAAAAACATAATTGAACTTCACTGACAAATGTATAATGACTTGAGTGAAGGAGGGGGCCACTTAGCCTATTAACATGATGGGAGATCAGAAGGTACTGTCAGGAGCAGTCCCAGAGTGATTTTTGGAAACTTTCAGTGCTGCAACAGAACCTTTCAAAAACTGCCATGGCTTCAAAGTCTGGTTTATCAGGCGTCGAATGTCAGACGGCACCTTCGCTCGGAACAGAAGTCTTTTTACCTCTAGAAACCAACTGATTACCTGTTTTGTGTCCATTTTATGCAAAAAATTTACTAATTTTATGCAAATCAATAGGTAATGTAAACAAACCAGATGCATACCTTAAATATCTGCATAAAACATATTCAACACACAAACTAACTTTCAGCATCAAACCAGAAGTTGATCATGAAATCTAATTTTTGTCCATTCAGCCAACACTGGAGAGCATTTCATGGAAACAAACTCCGAACCTTCATATCACTTTTGACTTAAAAACTATACAAATTTGTTGGTAACGTAAGTTCAATTAGATTTCAGTCCATGTCTCACTCATTTTAAAGACAAAAAAGGCATTGAACGTCAGTCCAATCATTTAGAAATAGAAAACACTTATACGGCTAATCTGATACATGCTAGAAATGAGTTTGGGACAATTAGGCCATATTATTTTCAGCTGTGAACCTGTTAGGCCGTCACAACTTTAGGCCATGTGAAGTTTAGGTTGTAAGACATGGCGGAAAGCTCCTAGGGACTCCATGTTTAGTACTAACCCCTCGGGGATCAAAGTATTATATACACCAATTTTGGCTGTTTGCCAATTTGGATATTATTGCCTAAATCACTTAACGGCCGAAACGACTACAGCATAACTGAACTCTCCTTATTAGAACATTGGTATACATTTCTTAACACATAACATGCAGGACCATGACTTTGCTAACCATCTAATAACCTCTTTAAGTATATTCACCTCAATTCAGCTTTGATATATGTAACCTAAACTGAGCAGAACATGTCCAGTCACTTTGTTAAAAATGCCTGCCTTTTACCCAAAATTTTGTATGTGGATTTGCCAACCATCTTTTACCAAGCATTCCACACCCTCTACGCTTTGCTTGGACTGAAATAATACCTACATCAGTATCTTGATTTATTTCCGTAATGAAACAGAGTAATACCTTCTGTCCTTAGCTGTACTTGGGGCTATTACTGATTCATTATTTTCTGAACTAAACTTACACTCTCGCCCTACTAAGAATGATGCTGTTTCCTCCAGCCTCAAATGAAATAATGAGCCAGTTATTTTAACGCCGCCCATAGCTTGGGATCTGGTATTCTGAATGCATGCTATGTCTACCAAAACTCTGGCTCTAACAATGATTAGTTCCTCATTGGACGGGTTGGTATCGTTCTCGGCTAGCACTCTGCTGGGCCTGAGTTCGATTCTCCAACCGGCCAATGAAGAATTATAGATATTTATTTCTGGTGATAGAAATTCATTTCTCGTTATAATGTGGTTCGGATTCCACAATAAGCTGTAGGTCCTGTTGCTCGGTAACCAATTGGTTCTTAGCCAGGTAAAATAAATCTAATCCTTCGGGCCAGCCCTGGGAGAGCTGTTAACCAGCTCAGTGGTCTGGTTAAACTAAGGTATACTTAACTTTCTATCAATAATTTGATCATCATTCTGGAGTACCTTACAAATCTTCGAATAATAGCATGGGTCCCTATCTGTCATCATACCGCCTTTGGTGACATGCTGACAGGTAAGGAAGCCTACAGTTAACAACAGATTTAGCTCACACAACACAACCACTCTGCAGTTACTGACTGTCACAATAAATATATCCAAAGTAACAACCACTCTGCAGTTACTGACTGTCACAATAAATACATCCATTATGAATTATCAGAGATACCCTCATTAATTTATAACAACATTATGAGAACTAGTTTTGAGATGAAACGTGAAGAAAGGAATGGCCTCATTGCATCCTAACTTTGCTGGAATGCTTTCAATATGGTGTAGTGAGCAATGACACCATTATTTCTCTGACCTGCGAGCTTTCTAATACCTAGGCCTCATATTTTCACAATCAGGAGTGTACTATAAAATTTACATTCTTTTGTAGTAGTGGACCCGCGATTTTCGAGTTTCGACTTCCGCAGTCGAGCCTAAAAGTGAATGGAGTGTTTGGGTAACTATGCATAAACAATCGCGGGAACTATATTATCCCACGTCCTTAAAACAAGCGTAGAAAGCCCATTAAATGACAGACTTTAAATGGCCTTATAGTTGAATTGAGTTGAATTTAGAATTTAGGCCAAAGGCCAAGCACTGGGACCTATGAGGTCATTCAGCGCTGAAATGGAAATTAACAGTAAATGGTTTGAAAGGTGTAACAGGAGGTAAACCTCGCAGCTGCACTATGAATCAATTGTTAGGAGAGGGTGGAAGGTACGACGGGAGAGAGAATATGAAAGGAGGTACAGTAAAAGGAATGAAAGGGGTTGCAGCTAGGGGTCGAAGGCACGCTGCAAAGAACCTCAAGTAATGCCTACAGTGCACCGCATGAGGTGCACTGATGGCACTAACCCCCTATGGGGAAGGCCTTATAGTGGTCAGCATAGGCTAAAATTCCAGCTGGATTCTGTTATGAAATGCAGTACCACAAAGTAAATGTTTGGCGAAGAGTGAAAACCGCTCACCAATTTCAGCCAAAAACAAGAATTTCAAACCACCACGTACGTACAATAGACCCAGTCTGCAAAATGACAGTAATTCTTGTACGAGAGAGAGAGAGAGAGAGAGAGAGAGAGAGAGAGAGAGAGAGAGAGAGAGAGAGAGAGAGAGAGAGAGAGAGAGAGAGAAATGATGTCTAAATTTTCCAGTTACGAAGATGATTGTCGAATGGGGAGACCTTTCTGCGGAGTGCCGTAGCCTGATCACCCTACCTGACTTGCACATAACCAATATAAATATATAAACTTGTTTTGTTATATATACTTCTATAAACAACAGGCCCCCACCCCCAGTAGGCGTAAAAACCACAACACCAGATTTATAGTTACCACAGTGTGCTGTAAGGATACTTAAAACACTTATTTCCACATACTAAAATATTAAAAACAACTTATTTCCTTTTTAACCTTCCATAGCAAAATTCCACAATATTTTTCCTGATAAAACATTCAACTACAATAATATTCACAAAGTATACGTCTGTGCTCATTACCAAAAATTATGTATAAAATCTTCAGCGGCACCAACATTCATGGTATTATCATTTTGAAATGCCACAAAATAAAGCGAGCTCTTTAATACCATCAACCACCATAGGAACTTCAAATCACACCAAAGATACATTATCCCAGATGGAGGAAAACTTCTTCAATTTACCTCCGATCACTGAAGCTTAAATACGTGGGTTTAATGACTGATTTCAGCAAATAGCTTTCCTCACCTGAACACAGCCGCACTTGTAGTGTGGTTTAGAATTCAAGTTATAGAATATTCCCTGTAAGTAACTTATATCCATGCGATAAAAATCTTACTAGATATTAAAAGTATGGAGACAGAATACACTGCAGTTTTGGAGTCAATAAAAAAATTGCAACACTTTTGCAGAGCAAGACAGCCGCTACTTCAAACTAAACTTGCTCGTAAAGGCAAGTAAGCAGAAATGCTTCCGTTTTCCCACGTTTTCAGGTAGCACCCAATTCACAGGCCTCCCTGGATAACGAGTTAATGTCATAAAGCTAAAACCCACAAATCTGCATATATACCGTAAGTGTGAACAGCAGGTATTCCTTTCGATCTGTCCTCAGTCATATTCGATGGCAATTTTTCCTGGGAAACGGCTTCATGCATTAACGTGACATCCACAACTTTCTTAGATAATCCACACTGAAATTACCACCAAAATAAGTTACATTCATCTTATTGTGTCCCGAGTGTCCATAGGAATTGTCAAACCACAGTGCTGCAGATATCCAGTTATTTGCATTTGAACACCTGATACTTACTTGGCTTTAATTCCTTGGGAAAGGCTCTTTACCACAATTTCCTCAGTTTACTCAGCTGTAAATGAGTACCTTTTCCTGATGGGGTAGGGTCCGGATATGGGTTAAATAGGAAAACTCAGCAATGATGGAAAGAAATGAAAGATTAAATGGCAATGAAGTAAATGGAACCTCTGGCAACAAAGAAGCTTCGTCCGGCAGCCAGGTATTCAGCCCAACGAGTGGAGAGGACGGTCAGGTACTTCGAGGTCGTCCTCCAGCAACTGACCACCACAACGACAGTAACCGGCGACCAGAGACAGGAACTACAGAGGCAAACCAAAAGAAGGAGAAATGGACAAGAGAAGAAAATAAGGAAATATGGAGATGCTACATCAGAAGCAACCAGACAGAACATCTGAAGTGAGAGAAATAACACCCCTCAAATAGAAGAGGCTGGCAGACCAAGTAAGAAACACAAAGATAAAGAACTGGCTCTCCGCAACAGAAAGAGAGGCACTGGAGGGAGAAATAACACCCAGCAACGAAGGACAAGAAGACGAACTGAGAGGGGATACCGACGAAGACGACAGGAATGATGAGCCACCAAACAACGGCACACAAGGAAGTACCGAAGATGTAACAGAGAGGTTGGAATCGGTGGAGAAGATCAGGCAATGGATGAAGCCAGGTAGCCTACAACACAACGAAACTATAAGGGAGATAACGAGTGAACTTAATGAAATAATGAGACTGATAAACACCACCAGTATCACAGCAACAAATAACCTGGCATATGCAGCAGCAAGACTAGTAGTAGAACTCATGGGGATACAAACACCAGCTCCACCATCTCAACCAACCCAACAGAAACCAAAATAGCAACAGCGTTTGGAAAAGGTGCTTGGAAAAACAAATCATGGTGATGAGGTCTGACTTGAGTAAACTGAGACGGCAGAAAAGCGGCTAAGAAGCAAGAAAACAAAGGAGGAACTGAACGAGAAATACAAAGTGCAGGAGAAGGGACTAAACAACAAGATGGAAGGTATAAAACAGAGGCTTAAAGCCAAAGCACGTAAGGTCCCGTGGTACATAAAGAGGAATAATGGATACCAACGGAACAGGCTCTTCGGAACCAACCAGACTAAGAGGAGATGACAACCACCACGAAATTCCTGAAGCCGAACCAAGTAAGAGACTCTGGGACAACATACGGAGCAATCAGGTGTCACACAACAAACCTGAGACTCTGGGACAACATACGGAGCAATCCGGTGTCACACAACAAACCTGCAACATGGCTCCAGGGAGCCAAGACAGATGAAATGGGGAGAATAAAACGTTTCACTGAGATCACGACAGATGCAGTCAGTCAGCAACTGAAGAAAATTCCCAACTGGAAAGCTCCATGTCCTGATGAAGTCCATGGATACTGTCTCAAAAACTTTCCTGAAGAAGTCCATGAATGCTGTCTCAAAAACTTCAAGGCCCCACACCCACGCATAGCACAACAACTCCAGCTTTGTATCACAAACCACCAAGCGCCCAAACGGATGGACCACGGGGAGGACACCTTAGTGCAGGAAGACAAGAACGAGGGAAATATAGCACGTAACTACAGGCCTATCACCTGCCTACCAATAAGGTGGAAGTTACAAACGGTATCATAAGTGAAAGGCTATACTGTACAACTACCTAGAGGATACAAGCACCATCCCCCCACCAACAGCGAGGCTGCAGAAGGAAGTGTAGGGGCACAAAAGACCAGCTCCTGATAGACGAAATGGCAACGAAGAATAGTGAGAGAAGGAGAACCAACCTAAGCATGGCATGGACTGGCTACAAGAAAGCCTTAGGCATGAAACCGCTAATATAATGCCTGAAAATATACGGAGCAGAGGAAAGCACCATCCGCTTCCTAAAAAATACAATGCACAACTGGAATACAGTACATACAAGCTCTGCGGTAAGACTAGCAGAGGGTAACATCAGGAAATGAATCTTCCAAGGACACTCACGGTTCCCATTACTCTTCATAGCAGCCATGATTCCCATGACAAAAGTACTGCAGAAGATGGATGCCGGGTACCAACTCAAGAAAGGAGGCAACAGAATTAATCATCTGATGTTTATGCACGACATCAAGCTGTATGGTAAGAGCATCAAGGAAATAGATACCCTAATCCAGGCTGTACGGATTGTATCTGGGAACACCAGGATGGAGTTTGGAATAGACAATAGATTGAAGGGATAAAGCTACCCAGCACGAATAGCATCAAACACATAGATGAGACAGGATACAAATACCTGGGAATAATAGGAGAGGATATAAAACACCAAGAGATGAAGGATATGATCAGGAAAGAATATACGCAGAGACTTGTAAGTCAAAACTCAACACCAAAAACATGATAAAAGCCATAAACACATGGGCAGTACCAGTAATCAGATACAGTGCAGGAGTAGTGGAGTGGACGAAGGCTGAGCTCCGTAGCATAAACCAGAAAACTAGGAAACTCATGACAATACACAAAGCACTACAGCCTAAAGCAAATACAGACTGACTCTACATAACACAAAAGGAAGGAGGGAGAGGTCTACTAAGCATAGAGGACTGCGTCAACATCGAGAGCAGAGCACTGGGCCAATACCTGAAAACCAGTGAAGACGAGTGGCTAAGGAGTGCATGGGAAGAACGACCGATAAAGGTAGAGGAAGGCCCACAAATGCACAGATACAGGAGAACGAAAAACAGGACAGAGGAATATCACAGCAAACCAGCGCACGGACAGTACGAGACAGGCTAAAGAACTGGTCAGCAACAAAACATGGCAATGACTGCAAAGGGGAGAACTCAAGAAGGAAACGGAAGGAATGCTAACAGCGGCGCAAGACCAGGCCCTAAGAACCAGATATGCCCAAAGAACAATAGGTGGAAATAACATCTCACCCATAGGCAGGAAGTGCAATATGAAAGACGTTCCTGCAACGTGAAAGACGAGACCGTAAACCACATTGCAAGCGAATGTCCGGCGCTTGCACAGAACCAGTACAAAAAGAGGCATGATTCAGTAGCAAAAGCCCTCCACTGGAGCCTGTGCAAGAAACACCAGCTAGCTTGCAGTAATAAGTGGTATGAAAATCAACCTGAGGGAGTGATAGAAAACGATCAGGTAAAGATCCTCTGGGAATGTGGTATCAGAACAGATAGGGTGATACGTGCAAATAGACCAGGCTTGACGCTGATTGACAAAATCAAGAAGAAGGTATCACTCACTGATGTCACAATACCATGGGACACCAGAGTAGATGAGAAAGAGAAAAAACTGATAAGTATCAAGACCTGAAAATCGAAATAAGAAGGATATGGGATATGCCTGTGGAAACTGTACCCATAATCACAGGAACACAGCCATGATCCCAAGATCCTTGAAAAGGTATCTGGAAAGACTAGATACCAAAGTACCTCCAGGATTCTTGCAGAAAAGTGTGCTACTAGAAACAGCGCATAGTGAGAAAAGTGATGGACTCCTAAGGAGGCAGGATGCAACCTCGAACCCCACGCTATAAATACCACCCAGTCGAATATGACGACTTGGATACAAAAAAAGAGAATAATAATAATAATATAATAATAATGTCGTGCAAATGGAACTTCAGAAGTTCAACCAAAGATGGAATGCACTTGTTCTTCAATATCTTATTTGAATTTTTTTATATTTATTTGTTAATTTATCTGTTCTCCTAATATCTGATCTCCTGTTTTCTATTTCCCATTTTTATCTTCTGTTACTTCTTTTAAATGAACACCATATTCTTTGGAAGCTTGAATGTCAAGTCAATGGCCCTTGTGGGCTTGTTACATATGAATAGGGTTCATCTTCTGAATAATAATAATAATAATAATAATAATAATAATAATAATAATAATACAGGCAGTCCCCGGTTTACGACGGTTCCGGCTTACGACGTTCCGAGGTTACGACGCTTTTCAAATATATTCATCAGAAATTATTTCCTGGCTTACGACGCATGTTCCGGGGTTACGACGCGTCGTACGCCGATCCGACGGAAGAAATATGGCCCCAAAATGGCAGAATAATCATAATTTGAAGGTTTTTTTGATGTAAAACTCAATAATAATGCAGTTTACATCGTTTTCAATGCACCCAGAGCATTAAAAGTAAGGTTTTCTTATGATTTTTGACGATTTTCGACGATGTTCCGGCTTACGACGATTTTCGGGTTACGACGCGGCGCAAGAACGGAACCCCCGTCGTAAACCAGGGACCGCCTGTAATAATAATAATAATCTTTCCCATTCTTTCTCAGAGAAAGAGGGAAAAATGATAAGTATCAAGACCTGAAAATGAAAATAAGAAGGATATGGAATAAGCTAATTGAAGTTGTACCCATAATCATAGGAACACTAGGCACGATCCCAAGATCCCCGAAAAGGAATCTGGGAAAACTAGATGCCGAAGTAGCTCCAGGACTCGTGCAGAAAAGTGCGCTACTAGAAACAGCACACACAGTGAGAAAAGTGATGGACTCCTAAGGAGGCAGGAAGCAACCCGGAACCCCCCCACACTATAAAAACCACCCAGCCGAATAGGATGACTGTGATAGACAAAAAATTAAAAATTAAATAAATAAATAATAATATATAATAATAATAATATTGAAGGATTAAAAAGATTTTTTCAAGAATAACAAACCAAATAACAAAAATATTCAAAATTATTCACAAACTTACCAATTTCAACGGCTGACTCCAGTCCTGTTGTGAGGGTTGAACATCCTCTAACCCAACATCAATTTTCCCTTCTTGACATCAAAGTGGGGGTCTGATCGCTTCGCTACGGAGTCGTTTCTACCCAAACCGAGGCGAAACGAATGTAGTTTTTGAAGCGAAGTCTTGTCAGTAAACCTGAAAAGGAATGTATATGAATTATTTATTCAAAAAAGATTAGATACAAATCATTATAAATAAATAAATCTTCAATTGTAAGGGTACTGCACTGTGCAGATTGATTTTGTCTAATAAAATCTTTAACAGCTATTTGTCAGTTGAAACAGCACCACTATCTTAAACTTCAAGATATTCAGGCCTACTAGCCTATAGCCTAATATAGGGAGTACCTTCAGTAATAAAATTTGCCTATTAGGCTATATTTATTCATGTAATAACCTCTAGAATATAGGCCTACATGGTTTAATTAATTTTCTGGTATATTTATCTATACATAATTAAAAAAGTAAGTATTTTGGTAATTTAGGCCATATTTAAATTAGGATTAATGTGCTTATTCCAATGGATGGAATGCAATGGAATACAGAGTTTAGGCCAAAGGCCAAGCACTGGGACTTATGAGGCCATTCAGTGCTAGAAAGGAAACTGAGAATAGGTAGGTTTGAAAGGTATAACAAGAGGAAAACCTCACAGTTACACTATGAAGTAATTGTTAGGAGAGGGTGGATAGAAAGATGGAAGAAAGATAATATGAATGGAGATACAGTAAAAGAAATGAAAGGGGTTGCAGCTAGGGGCCGAAGGGTCACTGCAAAGAACCTTTAGTAATGGTGCACTGACAGCACTAACCCCCTGTGGGGTTGTGTCCAAGATTACCCAGCTAGTTAATAAAAATAATGTTCAAATCTAAATGAACTTACAAAGTTCCACTGCGAAGGGTGAATACACATCGGTGAAGGGGGTCCGACCACTTCACTACAAAGTTGTTTCTGTCCAAACTGCGGTGAAACGACCACGGGCCTTGAAGTGAAGCCTTGTCAGTAAACCTGAAAATGAATCTATATAAATTACTTATTCACTGAAGATTGGATACAAATACTAATAGATAAATAAGTCATAAAGTGCAAGGATTGACTGATTGATTTATGGTCATTAAAACAGGTTTCGAAACTGCAAGGAAATTATATTTTGTGATTCCTATGAGGCAATGATAATCACTCACTGCTGTTTGTTGTATGGTGATGAAAAACTCAATTATTATGTAATTTTTCAAGACTAAAACAAAACATTACTGCTATGCCTTTCCATACAAAAACACATTTACCTCAGCAAAGTTAAGTTAAGTATATCTTAGTTTAACCAGACCACTGAGCTGATTAACAGCTCTCCTAGGGCTGGCCCGAAGGATTAGATTTATTTTTACGTGGCTAAGAACCAATTGGTTACCTAGCAACGGGACCTACAGCTTATTGTGGAATCCGAACCACATTATAGCGAGAAATGAATTTCTATCGCCAGAAACAAATTCCTCTTGTTCCTCACTGGCCGGTCGGAGATTCGAACTCGCGACCAACAGAGTTGTAGTTGAGAACGGAACCCGCTCACCCAGCAAGGAACTTTTACTTCAGCAAGGGTCCTAAATGCCTCAGAGAAAATTTTTAGGGTAGAATGCAAAGTGAGGGGTCGCAACTTACTTGTGGGGGGTGGGGGAGGGGAGGGGGTTTCCAGGGAAGCAAAGGCCACGTTTGGGCATGGTGTCCAAGGTTAGGTCAAGTAAAGGTGAGTCTGGTTAGGTCATATTCCCTCTGAAATACCCAATACAGTATCCCTGACCCCTCGCTTTACATTCGCTGCAAGTTTAGATACCCATCGGTAATGCCCAATGCAATTACCAATAATTAGCCTAATCTATTAACAATTTCTGACATTAAATAGCCTACGATCTTGAATTTGTTCACTAAAAACTTTCTAACATTTATCTGTCAGTTAAAACAGCAACCTTAAACCTTAAACTTTGCCTATCAACCTGTTATACCTAATATTCATGTAATAACTTCCATAAGGAATTGAATTGAATTGAATATAGAATTTACGCCAAAGGCCAAGCACTGGGACCTATGAGGCCATTCAGTGCTGAAAGAGAAATTGACATACAAGGTTTGAAAGGTGTAACAGGAGGAAACGTTGCAGTTACACTATGAATCAATTGTTAGGAGAGAGTGGAAAGTAAGATGGCAGAAAGAGTATATGCACCGAGAGGCTGAAGGCACGCTGCAAAGAGCCTTAAGTAATGCCTACGGTGCACCACGTGAGGTGCACTGGATGCAGAGTAGGGCGACAGGGGTAGGCGTGAGAAATTCTAACCTCTCCTTGAGTGCCGTGTCCTGATCTACCCAGACCTTACCTTCCTAACCTAACTTAGGGTGCCGTGCCCTGACCTTGCCAGGGGGTGGGGGGGGGGGGGGGGGGTTCGACCCACAGGACACCCCACCCCAAAGCAACACCGAACACTCCTGTCTCCATTCCCTGCATAATACTCAAAACATCTAAACGTTTTAGTAATTCAGGACAGGTTTTAAATATATAGGAATAACTTTGGCCATGTTTAAATTCGTCACTTGTCCTTGACTACGATTGACCACTAAAATGCCCCCCTAAGGAATTAAGACTAACTGTATTGACATTTTTGCCATTATAATTTAAGTTATGAGTTAAAATAGAATATAATTTAGCGTTAAATACACCCGTGAGTCACTCGAATCATTAATTAACGTCTATTTTACGTCACTCGTCATTGACGGTGAACCCAAAAATCGACTACGATTGACCACTAAAATGCCCCCCTAAGGAATTAAGACTAACTTTATTGACATTTTTGCCATTATAATTTGAGTTACGAGTTAAAACAGAATATAATTTAGTGCTAAATATACCCTTGAGTCACTCGAATCATTAATTAACGTCTATGAGGGATGTTTGCATCCGCCACTTGTCCTTAACCGACTGACAAACTAAAATGCCACCTGGGCATTAATTACACACCTGGCGTAATTACAGGTACAATAAGTTCAAATTATACTCTTGGGTCTCTTCATAACTGCACACGACGCCCACTTTACGCTTAAATAAGCCCTTAAATAAGCCCAGGACAGCCCGGGCGTCCGGGAAGACATCTTGGAGACACGGCTTCCTCAGTCCTCGCCTCCTCTAACTCGGCGCTTTTAGTCCTCATGTCACTTAAATAAGTAATTTTTAACTTATTTTGAACTTGTGTAATTAATCCTGCCATTTCTATATACTTGAAAACGTTAATATGCACCGGATTCTGGAATAAATAACGGTAAATGCAGTCAAACTTCGCCGGTCACAGATAGATGTAAACACAGTGACGTCACGAGGTGCATGTGGTTGCTAGGCAACGAGAGAAGACGCGGGAAGACGCTTTTGCAAAGTCTAGAAAATAGAAAAAATACGAAATTCGAAGATAATAAAGGCATTATGACTTGATAAATACTATTGAATACCATTCATAGTTAATAAAAATTATAATAATTAATTTATTTTATCGTAAGCGCACGCGAGAACACCCTAAAGTCATCCAAAATATTGGAAAGATGGCCACCCCTACGCTATCGTATACTACTCTCATGGTTTTCCCACAAAGGTAGAGGAAATCAGAATGAAATCCGAAGTTAATTCAGATATTCCGCTCCATTCTGTTGTAATATATATAAAAAATCATTAATCATTTTTCATAGATTGAAGATATTTGAATTTACGGGCGCGCAAACACGCTAGAACCACCGAAAAATGATAGAAAGCTACCACCCATTTTGCTTCGCGACCATTCCCTAGTTTTCGAGTTGGGAATATGGACGATATATGCCTAAAAGATATATATAGTTTATGGATAATGAAGGCTAATAAACTGCATAAATATGATGAATAAAAGGCTCGTAAATGCAATTAATAAAAGGTAGAGCTACATCTAACTTGAAAGTTTTATTTTACAGTGTTTTTTTTACGTATTGTTATTACATCGTTTAAACAGACACTGAATTCCCTTGTTATTTACAATTTTAATCGTCTTTGGCTTTACTTTATTTAATATTTCATCAATCTGTTTATTTTAATCTTTGACCATTACCCTTTCCTGCAACAAGATCCCCCAAAAATTAACAAGAGATGTTAATAAACTCATTTTTTAACCGAATATTACCAATTGATTCCTACTCTTAACGAAAGTTAACAAAATTCTTCACTTTCAGGGCTTATAGTTTTACGCATTCCCCCAATTTTATATTTCACATCCCTGAAGATGAGACTTAACGTCTCCAAAATTTAGCCATTGAGTGTGAAATATATATATATATATATATATATACAGTATATATATATATATATATATTAGGCTACTTCTGTCATTATAATCGGGATTAACAATACACAATCGATTTACAAGCTTACAATAACAATGGTTGTATCCCATAGGAAAAGAAATGTAGAAAAGTATATTCTTTTGTAATAACAAGATGAATAATAAAGAAGAATAATAATAAATAATAATAATGAATAATAATAAGTCACTTGTTCATGCAGGTGGCGTCGAAACGCACTGCAGGGATCCCAAAAGCACATCTCAAACGCACATAGTAAACGCACGTAGTGAACCAATTACTGGAATACCAACCTAGGGCGTTCATTCACGAATTGACATTTTTTATTCATAAATCACGTCGACGATAAACGTAAACAATAGCAAAGGGCCCGGAAGGAAGGAAGCCACGCCCCCTCCCCACACCCATTCACTGAAGTGACCACCAAGTTTGTTGCTCTCTCTCTCTCTCTCTCTCTCTCTCTAAATCTACTTCTCTCTCTAAATCTGTGTGTCTCTCTCTCTCTCTCTCTAAATCTAAATTTATTTCTCTCTAAATCTATTTCACTCTGTCTCTCTCTCTCTCTCTCTAAACCTATTTCTCTCTCTCTAAGACTATCTCTCTCTCCTTCTCTCTCTAAACCTATTTCTTTCACTCTCTCTCTCTCTCTCTCTCTCTCTCTTAAAACCTATTTCTCTCTCTCTCTAAACCTATTTCTCTCTCTCTCTCTCTAAACCTATCTCTCTCTCTCTCTCTCTGTTAATTTATCTACACGTTTCCTTCTCTCTCTCTCTCTCTCTCTCTCTCTCTCACACAAAATAGGTGTCATTCACTTAAATTCGCGAGACAATGGCGGACAGGAAGTTCCTTTACCTATGGGGAATACGGAAGGTGGACAATAGAAGAGGGGATTTAAATACCGGATTTATGGGTGGGTGGGTGACCATCGAATGACGTGGCCCAGTCGAGTGAGACGATGTGTATATATATAATATATATATATGTTTGTGTGTGTGCGTGTACTAGTAGCTACAAGATTCTTGTAGCTATAAGATTCTAGTAGCTACAAGATTCTTGTAGCTACACGATTCTTGTAGCTACAAGATTCTTGTAGCTACAAGATTCTAGTAGCTACAAGATTCTTGTAGCTATAAGATTCTAGTAGCTACAAGATTCTTGTAGCTATAAGATTCTAGTAGCTACAAGATTCTTGTAGCTATAAGATTCTAGTAGCTACAAGATTCTTGTAGCTATAAGATTCTAGTAGCTACAAGATTCTTGTAGCTACACGATTCTTGTAGCTACAAGATTCTTGTAGCTACAAGATTCTAGTAGCTACAAGAATCGTGTAGCTACAAGAATCTTGTAGCTACTAGAATCTTATAGCTACAAGAATCTTGTAGCTACTAGAATCTTATAGCTACAAGAATCTTGTAGCTACAAGATTCTTATAGCTATAAGATTCTAGTAGCTACGTGATTCTTGTAGTTACAAGATTCTAGTTGCTACAAGAATCTAGCAGCTACAAGATTCTTGTAGTCACAAGATTCTAGTAGCTACAATAGTCTAGTAGCTACAAGATTCTTGTAGTCACAAGATTCTAGTAGCTACAAGAATCTAGTAGCTACAAGATTCTTGTAGCTACAAGATTCTAGTAGCTACAAGAATCTAGTAGCTACAGTACAAGATTCTTGTAGCTACAAGATTCTTGTAGCTACAAGATTCTTGTAGCTACAAGATTCTAGTAGCTATAAAATCCTAGTAGCCACAAAATTCTTGTAGCTACAAGATTCTAGTAGCTATAAGATACTAGTAGGTACAAGAACCTTGTAGCTTCAACATTCTAATAGCAACCAGAATCTAGTAGCTACAAGACGCTAGTAGGTATATATATCTAAGTTCATGAATATCTCATGATTTAGTGTTTGCCAATCTCTCTCTCTCTCTCTCTCTCTCTCTATCTCTCTCTCTCTCTATCTCTTTCTCTCTCTCTCTCTCTCTCTCTCTCTCTCCCAGCACTTAACCTGCAAGCACTAACGGTGCATGCAGTCAAACACAGGCATCTTTCACCTCTCTCTCTCTCTCCTCCTACACGGATTTCCCCAGGAGAAGGTTGAGGGGTTGAGGAGGAGAGAAGAGGGAGAGCGTGAGAGGTTGAGGAAGGGTAGAGGAGGAGAGAGTGAGAGGTGGAGGGGATTAGATAAACCTGGAATGTGTGTATCCGGTTTCAATAAAATTTGACTGCATAAGTTATTTATTTATTTATTTATTATTATTTATATTATTATTATTATTATTATTATTATTATTATTATTATTATTATTCCATAAATATTATTATTATTATTATTATTATTATTATTATTATCATCATCTCCAATTATTATTATTATTATTATTATTATTATTATTATTATTATTATATTTCCATAAATATTATTATTATTATTATTATTATTATTATTATTATTATTATTATTATCATCTTCAATTATTATTATTATTATATTTCCATAAATATTATTATTATTATTATT
>JANJGK010000051.1:14412253-14457253 GCA_039081455.1 Macrobrachium rosenbergii
TCCTCATTATGCATAGACAATACAGGGCATTTCAGGATATGTAGGAGACGCCCACATTGTGCAATGTGGGAATGTGTCTGTTAAATCTGTATCCTTACTGTTGTACTCACTGATTTGGTCTTCTGTGGAACTGTACATTTGTGTTCTACAGTTATGTAGAATTATATATATATATATATATATATATATATATATATATATATATATATATATATATATATATATATATATATATATATATATATATATATATATTATCACGGGTTTGTAATTCGATGCTAATTTTGAATTTCTTTATTTCTGTACAGCTTTTGTTTGGATGGAACGAAGCCCAGTTTTTATATGACTCTCTCTCTCTCTCTCTCTCTCTCTCTCTCTCTCTCTCTCTCTCTCTCTCTTTTGCCTTTGTGGAGAGAGAGAGAGAGAGAGAGAGAGAGAGAGAGAGAGAGAGAGAGAGAGAGAGAGAGAGAGAGAGAGAGAGTCTTATAAAAACAGGGTTTCTTGTTATAACTCAAACAACTAAAAAAGAAATAAAAATTTGCATCGAATTTCAAATCCGTGATATATATATATATATATATATATATATATATATATATATATATATATATATATATATATATATATATATATATATATATATATATATATATATATATATACGTAATCCTACAGAACTGTAGAAGACAGATCTACAGTTCAACAGAAAAACAAATCTAAAAGCACAAAAATATGAACACAGACCCAGAGAGCAAAATCCCCTCATTGCAGATTCTGGGTCCGACACGAGGACATAACTGTATTGTTTCTCATTACTGAGATGCAATACTCTCTAGAGGCAGATAACTTCATGGAGAAACATTACTCTTTACTGGTGTATAAGAGAAAGTTAGCTGAATTTTATGAATTTTTTTTTTTTACTTTAACTTGAAGTTTGTGAATTATTTTTCATTTTAAGCTGAAGTTTGTGAATTACTTTTTTTTTATTTTAAGCTGAAGTTTGTGAATTATTTTTGTATTTTAAGCTGAAGTTTGTGAATTATTTTTTTACTCTAAGCTGAAGTTTGTGGAATTATTTTTTTTTATTTTAAGCTGAAGTTTGTGAATTGTTTTTTTTTTTATTTTAAGCTGAAGTTTGTGAATTGTTTTTTTACTTTAAGCTGAAGTTTGTGAATTATTTTTTATTTTAAGCTGAAGTTTGTGAATTATTTTTTTACTTTAAGCTGAAGTTTGTGAATTATTTTTTTATTTTAAGCTGAAGTTTGTGAATTGTTTTTTTTTTTTTTTTTTAAGCTGAAGTTTGTGAACTATTTTTTTTATTTTAAGCTGAAGTTTGTGAATTATTTTTCATTTTAAGCTGAAGTTTGTGAATTACTTTTTTATTTTAAGCTGAAGTTTGTGAACTATTTTTTATTTTAAGCTGAAGTTTGTGAATTATTTTTCATTTTAAGCTGAAGTTTGTGAATTACTTTTTTATTTTAAGCTGAAGTTTGTGAATTACTTTAATTCTGTGCTGAAGTTTGTGAGTTATTTATTATTTACAGGCCACATCCTATTTTTTAGGGCTGACGTTAAATATCTCCAGCCGACACCACAAGGTAATCCGTGATTGGTGGAACGGTGATGTCAGTTTTTGATATTTACTGTCAGCTACAAAAAAAGTAAAAAAATGCACCGAAGTTTCTGCTGCGCAATCGAGGTTTCTGTACAGCTGCTACATCGTATAACCAAGGCCACTGAAAATAGATTTATCTTTCGGTAGTCTCGGTATAATGCTGTATGAGCCGCGACCCATGAAACTTTAACCACGGCCCGGTGGTGGTCTATCCTATATCGTTGCCAGAAGCACGATTATGGCCAAATTTAACCTTAAATAAAATAAAAACTACTGAGGCTAGAGGGCTGCAATTTGGTATGTTTGGTGATTGGAGGGTGGATGATCAACATACCAATTTGCAGCCCTCTAGTCTCCTCAGTAGTTTTAGGATCTGAGGGCGGACAGAAAAAGGTGCAGACAGAATAAAGTGCGGACGGACAGACAAAGCCGTCACAACAGTTTTCTTTTACACTCTTAATCAACTTTTAAATTACATTATGTAGGGAAATCTTACATAAAACTTCAACATTCTTCAGAAAACACTTCAACAAAAGAGTATCTGGTGCTTTCGTGTATGCTTAACTAGCCATCTTCAGGTCATGCTGGACAGTGAAGATGGCGTGTGATAAACATACAAAACGGCTCGAAGTATTACGTTTACTGATTAGAAACTTTGTATCATACACATTCATCTACTTTCTCTCAGCTCGTGCAATTGGAACTTCAGAAGTCCAAGCGAAGATGCAATGCATTGCTACCCTAATACTATTCTCCTTGTCTTGTAATATTTTACTCACATTTTCTCTTATTTATCAATCTATTAATTTATCTGTTTTCCTAATAACTGATCTCCTCTTTCTGTATTTCCTATCATTACCTTTTGTTACTTCTTTCGAATGAACGCCACAACATTCTTTGGAAGCTTCTGGAATTTCAAGTCAATGGCACCTGTGGTGGGCTTGTTCCATACGTATAGGGTTCATCTCCTGAATGACAATAATAATAATGAAAGACAAATTGATCGTATCGTAATCGTAATGTCCTACATTGCAGGCGCAGCGACAAACAACAGCTACAGACAGACCACCTCATAAACCAGCAAACGCGATGAAGTGGCTTACCCTGGCCGCCGCAGCCCTGGCCACACTGACCCACCACGTGACCCTCGTCCAGTCCCAGTGCTTCACCAACAATGACCGATTCAACGTCGTGCTCCAGACGAACCTCTCCAACATCGCAGACTTCGGCCTAGACCTACTGAGGGAGTTCAGTGCCTTTAGTCCCGAGGGGAATGTCATCTTCTCCCCCTACAGCATCTGGTCTGCGCTCTCCCTGGCCTACTTCGGCTCGGCGGGGAAGACCGAGAGCCAGCTCCGCGCGGTTCTCAGGGCAGAGAGCAAGATCGGAGCTCTGAGGATGCACAAGGCACTAGACCTCACGTAAGGCTTAGACGTTTGCGCAGGCTTCCTATGTTTTAATGCTCTTTATAGTTGCCCACATAGTGAAAAAAAGATTCTGATATACTTCTTAGGATAATTTCACGTAAAAGTGCCAACATTAGCTGAAAGCAGTCTATTTCACAGAGAAATGCAGACAGGTAGGCTGGAATCAGGACTTCTAAAATGCTCTTTTTATGTAGAGAGCAGGATAGCTGGGGCATACAAACCTTTGAAATGAGATTCAGAGATACTTCTTAGGCTAATTTCACACAAAAATGCCAAATCAAAGTCTAATTTCAAACTACAATCCTATGCTCTTTTTATGTAGAGAGCAGAGAGCTGGTGTACACAGGCCTTTAAAATGAGAGTCAGAGATACTCCTTAGGCTAATTTCACACAAAAGTGCTAAATCAGTGAGTCTAATTCCAAACTACAGTCCTAACTGATTACACCAAACTGTTTCAGATACCAGCTAAGGAATCTGGTTGGGGTGAACTACGTGTTCAAACTAGCTAACAAGATCTACGTGGACGAAAACCTCCCCTTCAGGAACTGTACCATCAACGTTCTGCCAAACGAAATTGAGCATGTCGACTTCAGAAACGTAAGATATTTCAGACATTTATGGCCAGAGATGTAAGTTCAAGGAACTGGTTTATAGAAATTTGGGGAATTTCAGACAATTTAGGGCCAAAGATGTTAGTTCATGGAACTAATCTGAGGAATTTCAGACAATTTAGGCCATAGGTGTAAGTTCAGGGAATTAATTTAGGGAATTTCAGGCAATTTAGGGGTAAAGATGTAAGTTCAGGGAGCTAATTTGAGGAATTTCAGTCAATTTAGCGACAAAGATGTAAGTTCAGGGAACTAATTTGGGGAATTTATGACAATTTAGGGCCAGAGGTGTAAGTTCAGGAAGCTAATTTGAGGAATTTCAGACAATTTAGGGTCAGACATGTAAGCTTAGGGCTCTAGATTTTGGAAATTTTGTGAATTTCAGACAATTTATGGCCAGAGATAAAATTTCCTGGAGCTAACTTGAGGAATTTCAGACAATTTAGGGCCAGAAATGGAAGTTAAGCGCACTGGATTTTTGAAATTTTGGGAATTTCAGACAATTTTGGGCCAGAGGTTTAAGTTAAGGGCACTGGTTTATGGAAAGTTTGGGAATTTCAGACAATATAGGGCCGGGGATTTAAGTTCAGAGAGCTAAGCTGATGAGTTTCAGGCAATTGAGGCCGTGAAATGTCAGCTTCAGCCACTAGTTTTCTGTGTGTTATGGATTTCAAGCATTCTGAAGCATGTAATATAAACTATTTTCAATGGTAAGTGCGTAAATTCCAGAATGGTAATGTTTAGGAATAATTTCAAAGTCTGTGTGATGAAATGTATGAAGGTATTGTCAACCACTAATTCATAAATTTTAAGAAGCTTAAACCTAAACATTATGTTCATGGTAATTAGTGTATGGCTTGCAAAATCTAAGGGGGACAGGTCCACCTGTAAGGGAACCTTGGTGAAGATTTCCTGGACAGAAAATCTTAGAGATTGACCCCATTGTGAGAATGTGCTTGCTTTTTCCACTCTGCACGGGGGACAGGTCCATCTGTATATGAAAATTGGTGAAGATTCCCTGTAAAGAAACTCTGGGAGATTGACCCCATTGAAAGAAAGTGCTTGCTTTCCCCCCCCCACCCTGCATGGAGGACAGGCCCAATTGTATATGAAAATTGGTGAAAATTCCCTGTACAGAAACTCTGGGAGATTGACCCCATTGAGAGAATGTGCTTGCTTCCCCCCCCCCCCCCAACTCCCTGCATGGAGGATAGGCCCAATTGTGTATGAAAATTGGTGAAAATTCCCTGTACAGAAACTCTGAGAGACTGACCTCAGCCTGAGACTCTGCTTGCTTTCTCCACTCTGCAGAAACAGAAGGCTGTCGACAAGATCAACACCTTCGTCTCTGACAAGACTGAGGGACGAATCAAGGATCTGGTAGATGCAGATGCCCTTACAGACGCCCAACTGGTCCTCGTTAACGCCGCCTACTTCAAGGGCTCCTGGCTGCGCCCCTTCAAACCCTCCATGACCCACTCGGCCGTTTTCACGACAGACAAGTCGAAGGGGGAACTGAAGATGATGCATCTGAAGGAGAGGTTGAAATATGGTGGGTTGATTTTGACAATCTGAGGCTGTTTAGTTTTTCCAAAGTTTCTTTCTTTATACCTTCAGCTGAATTATTATTATTATTATTATTATTATTATTATTATTATTATTATTATTATTATTATTATTATTATTATTATTATTATTATTATTATCATTCTTCAGAACATGAACCCTACTCATATAGAAGTGCTATTGTATTCAGATGATGAACCCTACTCATATGGAAGTGTTATTATTATTATTATTATTATTATTCAGAAGATGAACCCTACTCATATGGAACATTAATAATAATAATAATAATAATAATAATAATAATAATAATAACACTTCCATATGAGTAGGGTTCATCTTCTGAGTAATAATAATAATAATAATAATAATAATAATAATAATAATAATAATAATAATAATAATAATAATATCCCATATGAGTAGGGTTCAACTTCTAATTAATAATAATAATAATAATAATAATAATAATAATAATAATAATAATAATAATAATAATAATAATAATAATAATAACACTTCCATATGAGTAGGGTTCATCTTCTGAATAATAATAATAATAATAATAATAATAATAATAATAATAATAATAATAATAATAATAATAATAATAATAATAATAATAATAATAATAATAATACTGAAAGCCTACCATGTCACCCTCCAGACGAACTTAAAGATCGAAGGGCATGTTTTCAAATCTCTAGGGATGTGGTTGCTATGCCCATGGCCCCTCTTTCTTGACCACAGCAGATGCTGGTACCCACTTACAGCAGTGCGGACAAGCAGAGGTAGGCCGGGAGCAAACCACGCCCTAGCAAAAATAACCAAATAGATAGAAATGTAAGTAGATTATTAAAACGCAAGGGGAATTGTCTTAGGGCACTGAATTCTGCTTAAAGATATCGAGAACAGTAAGTTTCAATGTTTACTTTATATATGTTCTCCAATTCCTTTTAGTTTTCTGTAACAAAAACTATTGTGCTGACTTTGTCTGTCCGTCCACTCTCAGATCTTAGAAACTACTGAGGAGGCTAGAGGGCTGCAAATTGGTATATTGATCATCCACCCTCCAGTCATCAAACATACCAACTTGCAGCCCTCTAGCCTCAATAGTTTTTTTTTTTATTTTATTTAAGGTTAAAGCTGGCCATAATCGTGCATCTGGCAACGATATAGAGTAGGCCACCATCGGGCCGTGGTTATACATTCATGGGCCGTGGCTCATACAGCATTATACCGAGAACATCGAAAGAGATCTATTTTCAGTGGCCTTGATTATACAGAAAACTTGGTTGCGTCGAAGGAACTTCGGCGCATTTATTGCTTGTTTATTTTCATTCCCTGACTAAATCTCTGTCATCAGAGTACATAACGAAGACTATGCTGTAATCTTTAATTTGGCGTCATAGAGACCAAGAAAAGGGTGTAGGGGTGGCACCCTCACCCCTAGCAGGCTTACTGATGAACAGGGAGGCTGTACCTTACTACACCAAGTTGTAAGTGAGTACTCGTGTCTGCTGGGGCCAAGGAAAGGGCGTAAGGGTAGCGCCCTCACGCCTAGAATGCTTGCTGATGAACGGGAAGGCTGTATCTTACCCAGTCTGCCAAGTTGTGAGTGAGACTAGTGCCTGCTGGGTCCAAAAAAAGGGCGTAAGGCTTGCACCCTCACTCCTACAGGCTTGCTGATGAACAGGAAGGCTGTACCCTACCACACCAAGTTGTAAGTGAGTACTAGTGCCTGCTGGGGCCAAGGAAAGGGCGTAAGGGTAGCACTCTCACCCCTAGAAGGCTTGCTGATAAACAGGAAAGCTGTACCTTACTATACCAAGTTGTAAGTGAGTACTAGTGCCCGCTGTGGCCAAGGAAAGGGCGTAAGGGTAGCACCCTCACTCCTACAAGGCCTGCTGATAAACAAGAAGCACGTGCATAACTATAAACACGAGATGTTCTCTCTATTTTCAGTTGAGGACAAAGACCAGGGCATCCGCCTCCTAGAGCTGCCCTACGACGACCAGGTCGTGTCCATGTTCCTGGTCCTGCCCTCATCTGCAGGAGACCAGAAGTTCGAGGGCGTCCTGTCCAGGCTCGAAGGTCCTCTCCTGCAGAAGGCCATGGCTGGGATGACCACCAAGCTCGTCAACCTGACGCTTCCCAAGTTCACCTACGAGATGACGCTGACGAAAGAGCTGACGGAGGTGAGTGGGAAAATAGAATGGTCATACCAGTTTAAGGGTTACAGAGATAATTCTATTTTTAAACTGAAGTTCAGGCAATCTTATTTTATCTTTATTGAGCATCATATTGATTTAAGCATTTATACTGTCATAAAGCAATATCATCTGTTACATGATATGGCAACAACAAATCTGTTATGTAAATTGGGGTGTTTTTTTTTTTCTAGTTTAGTTTTATTACTCATGATCTGTCAGTTGTTGGTTCCAGTGTTCAAAGAAGAATCTTCAATAAACTGGTCGCTGTTTTATCAAGTTTATTTTTCATAGCTTTCATTTGAAATGACCATTTTCTTTGTAATCTTTTATGACACCTTTTCTGATCTTAGCAAATAACCTTCTTTGTTTACATTCACCTTATTCTTTGCTCCAAAGGCTATCATCTTTGTTTATCATCATCAACTTCTTCCTCTTTACTCTAAGGCCAAACATCTTCTTTGTTTACCATCTTTACTCCAAAGCCAAACATCCTCTTATCCTTTACTCCAGGCCAATCATCTTCTTTATTTACCATCATCTTCTTCTTCTTTTTCCTCCACCAGAGCCTGATAAACCTGGGCGTGACTGACCTCTTCAACCGCACCACCGGCAACCTGACGCGCTTCGTCGAGGGGACGAGCATGGGCGTGAGCGAGAGCATCCACAGGGCCTTCATCGAGGTGTCCGAAGAAGGCACAGAAGCGGCCGCAGCCACTGCCTTCGTGGTCAACACCCGCATGGGCCCAGCCCAGGCGAAGGTGGACTTCGTCGAGTTCCACTGCGACAGGCCCTTCCTGTACTACCTGTACGACAACGACACCAGCAACGTCCTTTTCCTTGGGACGTTTAGGTCGCCCAAGTGAACCAGCGCTTAGGATGGCCGCCGCTGCTACCTCGGATGCTCTCATCCTTGAGTTATAATCATCCTCTGAAGTCTTTGGGTTACCTGTTTGTCTTCTTTTGCGGTTTCAGGGCCACATCATTGATAAAATAGGCCTTGAGAGGCCCTGATCTCTCTCTGGCTTCTTCCTTTTTAGGGTGTACGTGGCCCTTGCTTGCTTCCTTAAGTTTTAATCCTCCTCCAAGGTCTTAGGGTCACTGGTTTTGTCCTCTTTTGTGGTTTCAGGGGCATGTCATTGATAAATAGGCCTAATTTCTTCCTAGTTTCTTCCTTCTTCGGGTATATGTGGCCCTCAAGTTGTTTCTTAGATGGGAATTCTCACAATATTCTTAAAATCTTGACTTAGCAGCTTACTTAAAGGTTTCGCAGTAGATATTTGCTTGACTTTGCAGGTTATTTAAGGGTTATGCAATAGATTTCCTTGACTTCATGGCTTACTTAAGGGTTGCACAGGAGCTAACTTCTTTGAGATTGCTTTTCCTCATTATCTTCATGAACTGGAAACTACAGCAACACTCCCTTCCAAAGAGCTAAAATGTCTTTTCATTGATTTTTCAAAGCAGCTGACAACTGACTTTGACAACCCAAATATCCCATTTAAAGTAAAAATACTGTTTTCCTCATGACTATGACGTTTCCACGACTAAACTTAGGTCAAGGTTTCTTCAGTAATTCTGTTTACTTCAGAATATTACATTCCTGAGGTGTTTCTAAAGAATATTTCATATCTGTGTGTCTTTGGAGATTCCTGTAATGCTTAATTTGCATTACTGTACATCACATTTTGAGTTAAATCTATCAAATGAATTCCCTACAGACAATCTTTCAACTCATTTACATATGATGACAAGTTTCTTTAGGCTTTATACATGTTATCCCTTTTGTTACCTGTTAATCAGCTCTGGAAATCGTTTAGCTTGTGGAAGACTATGGAGAATTCATCTCTTGGTTTGCTAACATAGGAAAGGTAACTCTTGAGCAGGTGTGTGTTTTAAAAAACTGGTCATTTACAATTATCATTCACCTTGAGTCTTAATCTATGGATAATCAACACTCGTGCGGTTTCATGTCATGTAAAGTTGGACACTTGCATTTACGCATAATTTTTTCACTCGCCGAACCCTCTTTTGTACTCATTCTGTCATTCATTAACTGATAAGCAACTTGAAAACTGTTGCTCATGATAAATATTAAGCAGGTATGATATTCACAATGCACTGGTTTTGTTAACTCACACTTGTTCCTCTTTGTTGATGTTCGGATATAATTTTAAATTAGGTTCAGTCACAAGCCCCGCCCCCATAATGTTTCGGATCTGCTTCTAAACTAAGTTCAGTCACAAGCCCCGCCCCCATGATGGAATAGTTGCCAGATGCTTTCAAGAAAGAAAATTATTTCCAACGGGTAATGTCGAACAGAGGGAAGTTTATTAGAGATATTTTTGGTTAATTGTTCTGGATGTAATTGAAAGTGAGATAAACGAATAAAAAAATTATTATGAATCCAATTCTCTTTTAGTATTTTCCCCATAATTTATTTTATGGTAGGGGTGGGGTTGCCAGACCTACGCCGTTTTTCTCGACTGCAACAAATGCTGGAACCAGTAGTCAGCTGGGTGGACTGGTGTGGGTGGAAGGCCGTGAGTGATATAGAGACCCGTTAACTGTGATTTGAGAGCTGTACCACTCACCCATGGTGCAACCTCTGTATATATACATAACTGAATCATGAAAATACGGAACATGATGAATATATCAATAAAGACAAAATCTACGAAGGAAAGAGAGACAATGGATTGCTGCAAGGCCTTTCGACTTCTAGTCCTTTATTACGAATCTAATCCTCCTTTGGTATTTTCCCCATCATTTTTTATGGTAGGGATGGGGTTGCCAGACCTACACCATTTTCCTCGACTGCTACCAGTAATCAGCTGGGTAGACTGGTCTGCTAAGTAAAGGACTAGAAGTCGAAAGGCCTTGCAGCACGCCATTGTTTCTCTTTCTTTCGTGGATTTTATCTTTATATATATATATATATATATATATATATATATATATATATATATATATATATATATATATATATATATCTAATCAACACACACTCAAGTGTGGAACAGAAATAAATTTCTGACTCACATCAGGATCGAACCCAGGTCTTTCAATTGAAAGGCAAGGCCGCTGCCCACTATGCCATACAAGTCATAAAAGAAGTTGGAACCTGAGGACAACTGCACCCAAGGAATTACCCAAGGAATTACCTGAGCAAGCAGTTAGCTTGCCCAGGTAATTCCTAGGGTGCAGTTGCCCTCAGGTTCCAACTTCTTTTATGACTTGTATGGCCTAGTGGGCAGCGCCCTTGCCTTTCAATTGAAAGACCTGGGTTCGATCCTGATGTGAGTCAGAAAAAATTAAGTATACCTTAGTTTTACCAGACCACTGAACTGATTAACAGCTCTCCTAGGGCTTGGCCCGAAGGATTAGACTTATTTTACTTGGCTAAGAACCAACTGGTTACTTAGCAACGGGACCTACAACTTACTGTGGAATCCGAACCACATTATAGCGAGAAATGAATTTCTATCACCAGAAATAAATTCCTCTAACTCTTCATCAGCCGGCCGGGGAATTGAACTCCGGCCCATCGAGTGACAGCCCGCAGCTCTACCGGCTCATCCAACGAAGAGTAATGTGAGTCAGAAATATATATATATATATATATATATATATATATATATATATATATATATATATATATATATATATATATATATATATATATATATATATATATATATATATATATATATATATATATATATATCGAGAACATGCATCAGTTTCCAATGCAGTCCCCAATGCATAATAATAATAATAATAATAATAATAATAATAATAATAATAATAATAATAATAATAATAATAATAACATCACCACCACCTTTCATGTGTTATGCATCGTCACTGAGCAGCACTGCAGCAACAGAAGCAAATGCAGACGAAATGCATCCCTTTGACCCTTGCCATTGCAACATGCGCTGAATGCTCCCAATGGGAGGAGTGCGATTCGTAGACGTCCCATATGAATAAACAGAAGCTCGCTTTAGAAAGTCGAGCCTTGCTTAGCCCACTGGGGATGTTGGCCACCGTGGTTTGTCTCTGGTCTTTGTTTGTTGCGTTTCTTGTCCTTAAATTTGTTGTTTTACTTTTTTTTTTTCTCTTTGTTGTTCGTTCGTGCGTGTGATAGTTATTTAATGGGCTGTTTCTATATATATATATATATATATATATATATATATATATATATATATATATATATATATATATATATATTTATGTATGTGTGTGCAATAATTACACACACACAGGCACAGATACACGATATGTATACAACAATATGTATACAATATGTATACATACACATAATGTGTGTGTGTATATATATATAAGCAGAAACAAAGAAATTACATTAACCTGGAAACACACCAACTCGAGTTGGTGGTGCCAACGCCTCCTCTCTCTCTCTCTCTCTCTCTCTCTCTCTCTCTCTCTCTCTCTCTCTCTCTCTCTCTCTCTCTCTCTCTCTCTCCCTCCCACACACACACACACACACACACCTTCCGAAAGCAGGATCTCACCTGCACTCACTGGTTCCCTCATAGGTACCGTAAGGCCAAGCTTCTTGCCTCCCCCCCCACCAAACTTTTCTGGCCAAGAGAGGTATTACCTGCCTACTTACTTCAGAGTTGATTTTGGCAACTTTATAACTCTTAACTCTTGCTGATTCCTCGTCTTATTTTCATGCTTTCGTCTCAGTGTGGGTTTTTGATATTTTTTTTTAGAAGGTTATGTTGATGATCTTGGTCGTGGGAATGAATTTGCATCATTAGATAACTGTGCAGCCTTCCAAAAAAAAAAAAAAGAACAGGAATGCAAAGCAACCTTGTGGTTATGTCTTGATAAATCACTTTTTATATTGTGGGCTCAATACGGATTTTAATATTTTTTAGAAGGTTATTTAGGTGATATTGGTTATACGAATAACCTTTCTTGCCTTCTAAGTCTGTCCAGCCTTCCAAAAATTATAAAAAACCTTGGAATGTGTTTTTATTATTTTTTAGAAGAATATTTTGATGATATTGATTATAAAAATATTCATTACTTCGAAATCTGTCCAGCCTTCCAAAAAAATAGAAAAACCAGGAGTACAAAGCAACCTAGTTTTATTTTTATACTGTCACGTCATTATGTTTTTTAATATTTTTTATAGAAGGTCATTTTGATGATATTGACGATAAAAATAAATTTCCACCCCTTCGAAGACTCCACAGCCTTCCAAAAATTATTTAAAAAATCTTGGAACGCAAAGAGGGCAGATGGAAGTCACCGTTTCATTTTCATACGGTTGTTTCAAAACTTTTTTTGTTTATTTTTTCTTAGAAGATATTTTGATGATATTGATAAGAATAGGTATTCACCCATTCAAAGACTAACTAGCCTTCCAAAATATATATATATATATATATATATATATATATATATATATATATATATAAACCAGGAATGCAGAGGAGCCTAGCAGTCATGCTTTGCTAAATCACACTGTCGTGTCAGTATGCTTTCTAATATCTTTTCAGAAAGATATTTAGATGATATTGGTTATAAGAATAACCTCTCTTGCTTTCTGAGGAGGGGAAAAATTATCTCATCATTAAAAGCGACCATCGCTTCTCACACAGGAAAAACCCAACCACCCACCCATAAACCCACCCGCAGAAGGTGACGCCTCATGATAAATTCCGATGTTCTGGCTAAATAGAAAGTTTTTCTGGGCCGGTCTGGCCAAAAAGAATCGCTCGGTAACCGCCCATCAGTAAACCTTCACTCCTCGCAGCTTGTAGAAAGGACCCACCCAACCGCAGGAAACATTTCGGCAAAGGGTCGAAAGTCTCTGGAAAAGTCGACTCCTCGACGTATGCTCTCTCTCTCTCGCTCTCTCTCCCTCTCTCTCTCTCTGGTCACACGCATGACCCAGACGATTTCAAGGGAGAAGGAATAAGAAGAAGAAGAAGAAGAAGAAGAAGAAGAAGAAGAAGAAGAAGCATGGGGGTGTGGAGGGAAGAAGGGTGGGCATCCTCTGCCCTCCTCATGAATCCCTGTCCAGTTTCCAAGCAGCGTCGCTGACTGAGACTTGCTGAGGAGACCAGTGGAAGGTAGGACGAAGGATAGGACACAGGTCGCAGCTGACACTACCTCTCTCAGGAGACTCCCAGAATCCTCCGTCAGGTTTTGCGAGGTAAGAGAGAGAGAGAGAGAGAGAGAGAGAGAGAGAGAGAGAGAGAGAGAGAGAGAGAGAGAGAGAGAGAGAGAGAGCCCTGAAGCCTTCGGCGTCGACATGAAAGTATATCAATATCAAAAGTCTTTTACTGTGATAAAACAGTATAATATGGAGATGAAAAGGCCCCATGAAACTATTTGGACGTTGAGGCCATACATTCCGAGCGGGTCCTTCTGTGCCCCTGTTCACTGGTATGGACAGATGATGTGCTACAAGAGTATATATACAATGCATATGTAGGTGTGGAAGTAAGTTGGTATGCAATTGGTTTGATTCTTGGTTTAAAGGGTCCTTTTACATAAGAAACCGGCATGGTGATTTGCTGTTATAAACCACTTTCATGGGAATTATTCTTGTCCAGAAAGCTCCTTGTCATTTTGGTTCAAAGGGACTTGACAAATTGGTTTAAAGGGCTTTGTCAGGTTAGTTTAATGGGCATTGTCATGTTGGTTTAAAGGGGTTTATCACGTTGGTTTAAAGGGCATTGTCATGTTGGTTTACAGGGCTTTGTCGAGTTGGTTTAAAGGGCTTTGTCATGTTGGTTTAAAGGGCTTTGTCAAGTTGGTTTAAAGGGCATTGTCATGTTGGTTTAAAGGGGTTTATCAAGTTGGTTTAAAGGGGTTTATCATGTTGGTTTAAAGGGCTTTGTGATGTTGGTTAACAGGGCTTTTGTCATGTTTGTTTAAATGGCTTTGTCATGTTGGTTTACTGGGCTTTGACAAATTGGTTTAAATGGCTTTGTCATGTTGGTTTACAGTGCTTTATTGTGTTGATTTAAAAGGAATTGTCATGTTTGTTTAAAGGGCATTGTCATGTTGGTTTACAGGGCTTTGGCAATTGGTTTAAAGGGCTTTGTCATGTTGGTTTACAGGGCTTTGTCATGTTGGTTTACAGGGCTTTGTAATGTTGGTTTAAAGGGCTTTGTCATGTTGGTTTATAGGGCTTTGTCATGTTGGTTTAAATTGCTTTGACAAATTGGTTTAAAGGGCTTAATCATGTTGGTTTAAAGGGCATTGTCATGTTGGTTTACTGGGCTTTGACAAATTGGTTTAAATGGCTTTGTCATGTTGGTTTACTGGGATTTTTTAATGTTGGTTTAAAGGGCTTTGTCATGTTGGTTTGAAGGGCTTTGTCATGTTGGTTTATAGGGCTTTGTCATGTTGGTCTAAAAGACTTTGACAAATTGGTTTAAAGGGCTTTGTCATGTTGGTTCACAGGACTTTGTCATGTTGGTTTAAAGGGCTTTGCCATGTTGGTTTAATGGGCTTTGTCATGTTGGTTTAAAGGGCTTTGACAAATTGGTTTAAAAGGCTTTATCATGTTGGTTTACAGGGCTTTGTCATGTTGGTTTACAGGGGTTTGTCATGTTGGTTTACAGGGCTTTGTCATGTTGGTTTAAAGGACTTTGTCATGTTGGTTTAAAGGGCTTTATTGTGTTGGTTTGATGGGCCTTGTCATGTTGGTTTGATGGGTCAAATGATTTGGTTTACAGGGTCTTATCACATTCATTGAAAGGGCCTATCTATTTGGTTTTGAACCTTATCTTATTGGTTTAGAGGGACATATCATATTGGTTTAAAGGGACTTGTCATATTTGTTAAAAGGTATTATATTGGTTTAAAAGGTCTCATTTTGGTTTAAAGGGTCTAATGATATTAGTTTGAATGACTGAAAGGGCTTATCGTATTGATTTAAAGATTCTTCTAATATTGGTTTAAATGGGATTTTCATATTAGTTTAAGGGTCTTATCATATTGGTTTAAAGGGTCTTATCTCCTTAGTTTAAAAGGCTTTGTCACATTTGTTTAAAGGACCTCACCACATTAATTTACAGGGTCTTACGATACATTGGTTTAAAGGGTCTACTCATATAAGTTTAAAGGGTCTTGACATACTGGTTTAAAGGGTTTTATGATATTGGTTTAAAAGGTCTTTTCATATTGGTTTAAAGGGTCTTGTAATATTGGTTTAAATGATCTTGTCATTTTGGTTTCAAGGGTCCTATTACATTGGTTTAAAGTATCTTATCATATTGGTTGAAAGAGATCTAGTACACGTTGTAAATATTCAAGAGAGAACAATTTCCTCTGTTTACTTGAGAGATAACTGATCAGTTTGTGTGTCAGAGTTCTATTAATTTTCTTTGCAAAGGAGAGGGATTTGGGAATGCCTAGGTAGTGTCCTTTTGTGTGTGTATGTATGTATGTATGTATTATGTATATACTGTATATATGCGTGTATTTGTATATATATATATAAAATGTAATATATATATAAATATACATATATTATATATATATATATATATATATATATATATATATATATATATATATATATACACACACACATACACGCATATACTGCTTTCCTCCACATAAGATATATACACACTTTTACGGACACTAGATTTCCAAAATCCTCCGGACCTGGACCACGAAAGGACACAACCCGGGCATTCCCAAATTCCTCTCCTTTGCAAAGAAAACGAATAGAAGTTTGTCAGATAAACTGATCAGTTATCTGTCGAGCAAACAGAGGAAATATTATTGTTCTCCCTTGAATATTTATAATGCGTACTAGATCTCTTTCAACCAATATGATAAGATAATTTAAACCAATGTGAGAAGTCCATTGAAACCAACATTTTAAAACCCTTTAAACCATTATATTTAAACCAATATAAGAAGACCATTTAGGTTAATGTGATAAAACCCTTTAAACCAATATATGGTAGAACCCTTTAAACCAATATGATAGGACCCTTTAAACCAATATCATAAGACCTTTTAAACCAATGTGATAAGATCCTTTAAACCAAACCAATATGACAAGACCCTTTAAAACAATATGAAAAGGCCCTTTTAACCAATATGGCAAGACACTTGAAACAAATGTCAGAGGGCCCTTTAAACCAATGCGATAGGACCCTTTAAACAAATATGACAAGATCCCTTACATCAATGTGACAAAGCCCTTTAAACCAATATGACAAGATCCCTTACATCAATGTGACAAAGCCCTTTAAACCAATATGACAAGATCCCTTACATCAATGTGACAAAGCTCTTTAAACCAATATAACAAAATCCATTACATCAATGTGACAAAGCCCTTTAAACCAATATGACAAGATCCCTTACATCAATGTGACAAAGCCCTTTAAACCAATATGACAAAACCCTTTAAACCCTTGTAAGAAGGCCCTTTAAACCAATATGACAAGACCCTTTAAGCCAATATGACAAGATCCCTTACACCAATGTGACAAAGCCCTTTAAACCAATATGATATGACCCTTTAAACCAACATGACAAGACCCTTTATTTATATGATAGTTCCCTTTAAACCAATGTGACAGGATCCTTTAAACCAATGTGACAAGACCTTTTAAACTAATGTGAAAAGACCCTTTAAACCAATGTGACAAGACCCTTCAAACCAATGTGACAAGACCCTTTAAACCAATGTGAAAAGACCCTTTAAACCAATGTGACAAGACCCTTTAAACCAATATCATAAATCTCTTTAAACTAGTACGACAAGATGCTTTATATATATATATATATATATATATATATATATATATATATATATATATATATATATATATATATATATATATATATACATACATATATGTATATAAATACAGGGTGCGGCATAAGTAACGCCCTTTGTTTAAATGGAACAAAATTAAAGCCTTTTTTATTTTCCTTCATTTTTTCGAACATGAATGTATTGCCACAGGTTAACAGATTAATATAATACATTAACAAAATTAATATAATGCTTATTCGGTTTAATAATGCGGCATAAGTAACGCCCTTTTTAATTTTATATCTTATAATGTATATTTTCTTTATTATTTTCTTGAATTAATTTGCTAAATCTTCATTTTTTAAGATATTTTATGCAACCATGAGATTAACAAAGGAACAGCAGAGCCGAAATATCATTTGTATTGAACATTATGAAACCGAATAAGCATTATATTAATTTTGTTAATATATTATATTAATCTATTAACCTGTGGCAACACATTCATGTTCGAAAAAATAAAGGATAATCAATAGGGCTTTAATTTTGTGAAAAGGTTTTATCTACAGAAGTAATAATAATAATAATAATAATAATAATAATAATAATAATAATAATAATAATAATAATAATAATAATAATAATAATAGTAATAATAATAATGTCTGTAAGCAAACATTATCTCGACTAGAAGGCACACCCTCAAATAGTAAGGACCATATTAGACGAGGTATTGGTTCCAACCCAATTTTATTATCACACTGTTCACCTTTCTCTTCCGCGCCCCCTCTCGTTCCAAAACACACACGAATACTCACCCAAATTTCTGTCTGCGCATTTACACAGAACTAGTTAATATAAAACTCGCAAAAGAAAGAGAAAAACTCGCTTGAAAGTAGGATGAGTTGAAAAACACTCACTTGAAAACATGGGAAAATTGAAAAAACACAATTGCAAAAACAAAAAAATTGAAAAACTCGCTTGAAAAAATTGGGAAATAAAAAACTCATCTAAAAGACGGCAAAGTTGAAAAAAACTCGCTTGAAAAAATGGATAAAGTGAAAAAAACTCACTTAAAAAATGGGAAAATAAAAAAAACTCACTTAAAAAGTGGATAAATTAAAAAACTCTCTTGAAAAACGGATAAACTAAAAAAAAAACTCACCTGAAAAGCCAGAAAAATCGAAAAAACTCACTTAAAAAACGGATAAATTGAAAAACAGTAAAAAAAAACTCACTCGAAAAAAAATAACAATTCATTCGAAAAAATACAATTCACAAAAAATAACATATAAACTCACTAAAAAAACTCGCTCGAAAAAATAACACACTCCTTTTGAGTGTTTATTTTTTCGAGCGAGTTTTTTTTAGTGAGTTCTTATGTTATTTTTTGTGAGTTTTTATTCTTTCAAGCCTTTTTATTAATTTTCTGAGTAAGTTTTTATTTTTTAAGGGAGTTTTTATTAATTTTTCTAGTGAGTTTTATTTTTAAGGGAATTTTTATTAATTTTTCGAGTGAGTTTTTATTTTTAAGCGATCTTTTATTCATTATTCGAGTGAGTTTTTATTTTTTAAAGGGAGTTTTTATTAATTTTTCGACTGAGTTTTTATTTTTAAGTGAGTTTTTATTCATTTTTCAAGCGAGTTTATATTTTTTAAGTGAGTTTTTATTAATTTTCAAGCGAGTTTTTATTTTATTTTGAATGAGTTTTTATATTATTTTTTGTGTGGGTTTTTATTTGAATTTTTCGAATGAATTTTGATTTACTTTTTCGAGTGAATTTTTTTGAGTAAATTTTAATTTTCTTTAAGTAAGTTTTTATTCATTTTTCGAATGAGTTTTATTTGGTTTCGAGTGAAAAAGGAACACTCACTCAAACAAAGCTTCAGGTATTCAGTGATGGTGTTACCTGAGGTCATTGACAACGCTTGGCAGGACGACCCAAATCTTTGTGTTGTTTATTAGGGGGCCGGGGTAGAGCTCCCCCGGCTTCCCACGGGGGCGTGCGTAGGAGGGAAAGCGGCCCCCCGTCCCCTCAAAACTGGATTAGGACAAAACGAGTCAGTCATAAATATTAGTTACCGGAAAGCATTTTTTTTTATTCTCCTCCGAACTGGAAACCAGGGTGCTAGGGGGCCTCGTAGAGGTGATCCTTTGCCGTCGAGGGACGGCCTCGTCGAGGTAACCCTCGGTCAAAGTATGATGGCCTCATCGAGGTAATTTCGACCAGAACAAGCATCTGCACAGCCGCTACAGCGTATAATCAAAGCCACCAAACATAGATCTATCTTTCGGTAGTCTCGGTATAATACTGTATGAGCCGCGGCCCATGAAACTTTAACCACTGCCTGGTGGTAGCCTATTCTATATCGTTGCCAGAAGCGCGACTATGACTAACATTAACCTTAAATAAAATAAAAATACTGAGGAGGCTAGAGGGCTGCAATTTGGTATGTTTGATGATCGGAGGGTGGATGACCAACATACCAATTTGCAGCCCTCTAGCCTCAGTGGTTTTTAAGACAATAGTTTTCTTAAACAAAAAACTAAAAGGTTCGTGACCTCCTCGAGGTAATCCTTTGCCAAAATGACATGACCTCGAGGACTGTCATCTAAATTATATAATCTAAAGATTAACATGGTGAAATAAATTCACTATTCAGTGAATGAAAAAACCTACGACGAAAAAAGTTATTCACTTATACATTAGACAGCTCCTTGAATCTACCGTATCAATAACTAATCTATGGATACATACATACATGCATACACAGATACATGCATACATGTCTTTCTCAGTAGTAATAAGAGTGGTTTAAATTATTAAGAGAGTGACAGAGACAAGTGATACTTTATCTCACAAAGAGAGAGAGAGAGAGAGAGAGAGAGAGAGAGAGAGAGAGAGAGAGAGAGAGAGAGAGAGAGAGAGAGAGAGACTATCTAAACAAACAATCTGCACAGCATCCAAAAGAGAGAGAGAGAGAGAGAGAGAGAGAGAGAGAGAGAGAGAGAGAGAGAGAGAGAGAGGATCTATCTAAACAAACAATCCACACAGCATCCAAAAGAGAGAGAGAGACAGGCTTTACCTTAACAAACAATCCACACAGCATCCAAGAGAGAGAGAGAGAGAGAGAGAGAGAGAGAGAGAGAGAGAGAGAGAGAGAGAGAGGCTCTGCCTAAACAAACAACCCACAAAGCATCCTTTGAAGAGACTAATCCTTATCTCGCCCTCTTTGACAGATTTGAGAAAACTCCCACCGCAGCTTCCCTGAGGTAACGATGATGTGGGCATCTTCAGTAGTGGCCCCTCTTGCCCTTCTCCTCCTGCTGGGGGTCCTATCCCCCACAGGAGCCCAGCCCCAGCCCCAGCCCCAGCCCCATCCCCAGCCCCAGTCTCAGCAACTGAAGTGCCCTGATACCCGCCTCGTCACCATCTACCCAGACCTATCCGAAGTCATGGACTTCCAGGTGGACCTGTTCAAGAGGCTGACGACCGGTACCTGGGCTGGGAAGAACTTCCTGATGTCCCCTTTCAGCGTGTGGTCGGCTTTCACCTTGGCCTACTTCGGGGCCAGGGGCCAGACACAGGAGCAGATGGAGAAGGTTCTCAGGGTGTCCGATAAGTCCTCAGCTTTCCATCTCTGGAGGGATCTGGGTGCCATGTGAGTATATGCAGAGTTGTGGTCTGTTTACTTTTAAGATGGCGATGATGTTGGAGCCTTTATCAATGAAGAGAAAAGTCCTATGAGCCTCAATTTACCTTAGGCAGGAGGAGAAATTCTCCCATCTAACAATGTGAGACAGAAGCCCTTGGTATTTCCTTAGTGTAGGAACACTTCAGGCCAGCTTAGGCAAAGCATTGAGCTTTAGAACACTGCCTAACCAGAGGAGATTCATGGAAAAAAGTCCTTTTTTATTATTTTCCAGTCACAGAATCTAATCCTTACATCACCCTCACCTTCCTACAGGTTCGATCCTGATGAAAAGGACCCCCTGTTTGAATTCACCACAGTTAACAGAGCGTACTTCAACGAAAGCTTGCAAATTAACCCCTTGGCAATGGATCTGCTGAAGAATGAGATGTCTTTCTTTAATTCAAACAATGTAAGTTCTCGAGATGTTTTGGGGTGCCTGTATCTCAGGGAATGTAAGTTTATGTATTTTGTTGTGTTCATTTCAGATTTAAGTTCTTTTTTTTGTGTCGTTTGTAAGTCCTTATCCAAATTGTATCAGTTTTGTTGCTTTTAACTGGTCACCAGCTGTTAGAGATGCTGCAGAAATAAAAAAAAAAGCCTTTACTGAATGGAAATTTAACCAGAATTGTGACATAATTATGATCATGGGTATCGTAACTGCAAAAAGAATCACAGTTCTGCCAAAAAACTGTTGAGTTGGTTTATCCTAAGGTTGGGCCTAGAAGGACAGACCCATGGACTCTATTTCACATCCTTTCCAGCCCAACGATGCCATTCAGGACATCAACAGCTTCGTCTCTGACGTCACGAAAGGAAAAGTCAGGGAGATAGTGACGGTGGACGACATGGAACGTGCCCAGATGGTGCTCGTGAATGCTGCCTATTTCAACGGCAGATGGGTACACCACTTCGACGCGAATGACACGGCCCCTGGGGCATTCTTCGTTGACTCTAAGGCCAACGTCACAGTTGACATGATGCGGCAGAAGGAGAGTTTCAGATACGGTAGGAGCTGTTTGGGAGTACTCTTTTATTCTCTCTCCAATATGGACACCTTTGTGCCATATCTCGCTTTCTGCTTGATGATCATCAACTCTGTGATTATCAGGGCATTATGAAGCATTATTACATTTGCTCTGTCTACTATTATTATTATTATTACTATATTTTTCTTAGCATTATTACTACTTTATAGACCAAATTCTGTAGCAGATCTGGAGTAAAACCACTTGGATGAACCTGACAAAACTTTGTCCTGGAAAGATCATGACGTAGCTTACCTAACCTGGAGACTTTACTGTATTTACCTAAAAACTGAGAAGCTTCTTAGACTAACGTCAGTCTACTGGCAAATCAGGCTTAGGATTCCAGGTTTAACTGGTCATGGGACTTACGTAAGGGCTTGATGACATTTGCTAAATTCGTATCAATCAATCTGTATGTAAGTTAGATTTGGCAGCCATGTTGATACTGATGTATGTTTTGAACCTTGGGATCACTAGTTTAACATTTATATTTGTTATCATTTTCAAAATTTTTATGATCTTCAATTCAAAATGTACTAAAATTTATACTAATCAAGCCAAGATGGCTACCAATAAGTCAAATAACTTCTCTGGGATACCAAATAACCGTAAGTCAATCAATCAGTCCATAATGTCTATAAGTGGGCAGAGAGAAGTGGAATAAGGGTCGAAATGATGAGCAGATAAAGCTAAATAAAAAGAGAGCAGGTAAAAACTACATAAATTAAAACAAGAAAGCCAAACGCGAAGTCAGGAAATGTACGGCAAAGTAACACAAATCTCGACACAGAATGATAACTCGTTTAGAAGCTCATCATTCTGAAGAATCTCTTTATCTCTCTCTCTCTCTCTTTCCCTCACAAAAGGAAGCTCACCCAGCCTCGGTGCTCGAATCCTGGACATGCGCTACAAGGGGAACGACATCTCCATGTTCCTGGTCGTGCCGACGGAGGACGTCGGGCCTGTCGAGACACGTCTGGACACTCTGCTCAAGCGCCTGAATGGCTCCTCCCTCCGCTCGCTGATGGCGAGCATGAAGGTGGAAGTGGTCGACTTGCAGATGCCCAAGTTCAACTTTGAGATGGGAATGTGCGAAGAGATGCGGCAGGTTAGGAGATACTGAGACTGGGTGACAATTTAATGTAATGTCATGATTCTGTGGTACATAAACCACCCTACTTAGGGACATTCAACGTACAAACATTCGGATATACAAACAAACGGGATCGCAAATTAAAATTACGTTCAGAGCGCTCCCCTTTGCCACCCATAAGTTCAGATTTTGTTTTGCGTGTCTATTCTGTACATACAGTAGCCTACTGTATTTACAGTGTACTGTGTTTCAGGATGAAAAAACATACAGTACTATATTGACTTTATATCATACTGTACTTTAATAAGCGTGAAGAATACAGTAACCAACTTACAAACAATTCAATATACACAGCTATCTAAAAACATAACTCATTTGTGAGTAGGGTGGTGTCTGTATGTTACAATAAATTGTCATGGTACCACTACAGTTTATTGTAACATGACAAGACACCGTGGCAGTTTAACATAACATCACGATTCTGTGGTGCATCACATTTCCCAAGCAGACCGCTCCATAATCCAGCATCTAACAAGTGCCTTTACTTCCTTGCAGGCACTGGTAGACATGGGCATGACCCACCTCTTCAATGAGACGCTGGCTGACATGACAGCCTTCACGACCTCTGCCCACCTGAATGTTGACAAGGCCATCCACAAGAATCACATTGAGGTCAACGAGGACGGCACGGAAGCAGCTGCCGTGACTGGCATCATCTCTACGGTCCTGTCGGCTCAGATTCCTGTGGAGCCTGTCCCGTTCCACTGTAACGAACCCTTCCTCTATCTCATCTTTGACAAGAGGACGAAGAATGTGCTGTTCGTGGGGACTTACAGAAACCCAGCCGACTTCTAGACCTGACAGATAATGTGGCGACTTGTGAAACCCGTCTGACTTCGAGACTCGAAAGATTTCCTGACCTATTTATTGCTTATTGGAGCCTCTGTTGAAATACTGTTAAATATTTGCCAGTTCAGAGCTTGAATTATCCAAAATGTATCCAGCAATGTCTTTCTCTATAGCATAAAAATATAACAAACTCTGGAAGGATATCCTACCAGTTTCAGTAAATGGAAGCATTGGGTAACTGCTGCATCTCTTAGGAATTATGGCCCATTTTTTCATAGTCTTTGATTGGTGAGACAAATTACCAAATTTTTACAAACTGTCCCACCTTTATATCTTGTGTTAAAGAGTTAGTTACCATAGGCTGCAAGAAGGAATCTGCTTACCATGCAAAAATCACAGTTCAGGGAAACATTTGTCAAACCAACACAAGGTGAAAGGGGCCTGGCTTCTATCTTAGCTTACAATCCATACAAAGGATCACCCCATACTTACATCCTGTCATCAAAAACTTCAGAAAAGGATCCTGCTTGCTTTACGAACTGTGCTGAACCAAGCAGACAGTCGACAACCAATGCGCAACTCAGGACTTACGGCCTATGGATTAACACCAAACTGACAAGGTAGATTGTTTTGTTTTTTCCATATAGTTCTACCTGCAAGTCTCTTTCCCATTAGAATGGCAGGAAGCATAGTGATGCTTATGATAATGGGGTTGTATGTTTTGATGGTCACTGATAATACCATCACCCTTGTTAATTGTATTGCTGTTGTTCATGACACTGTTAATAATTGTTGATACTTCTGTTAAATTTGTTGTTGATTCTGGCGCACCAAATGTTAGACTGTTATTTATCAGTGCTATATTTATCGCTATTGTTGTTGTTGTTGTTAATGTTATTACTAGGATAAGGGAACTGTAATAAATATAATTCTGATCTTGTAAGACAACAGGTGGTGTGACTGACAATACCAAAAGATAAATAAATCGCCACTAATATTAAGAACAATTCTTAAAAGAATGGTACCTTTAACTTTTGCCATAAAGTCCTCTGAGAATCCTACACACACACACACACACACACAATCCTACAGTCAAACAGACTCAAGAACTTTTAATAAATTTACCTTAAGTATAAGCAGAGATCATTCATGGGGAATCTATCGTGAAGATTCATAGGTGGTTAAATTCACACTGACTGCTACCAACTTTCGAATTCTTTCTCTCTCTCTCTCTTTCTCTGGGGCTTCCTCACTGGCTGATCCCCAGATACACAAGTTTTTTCCTCACCAAATGAAAAAGAACAAATTATTACAAATTGGAGATTTATTTGTCATTAGTGTAACAAGTCAAGTAAATATAATTCCAGCAGCATAAACAATGACAATTATGAAACCAAGAGTAATGAAAATCTAATCAAAGAACTCAGATATAAATTATACCAACAATACGTGGTCTATGAATGAAAACTATTGAGACATGTAGTCTATTTCGAGAGTAATACAGTGTTGAAATACTCTTGATCTCTAAGCCGTGGCAGGTTAGGTCAGGTCAGGTCATTTTAGGCTGAATGCCTTCACCTGAGACTTTGAAATACCGCAGTCCCGGATTTGCGGCTTCACCTATTCACGGATTTTTCTATGGAACGTATATACACATTATTCGCGGAAAATTCGCCCATTTGCGGAATTTTTCATAGAGAAATATTCACTAATTACTGTATTTTCATATCATCTTCGTGACTAAATGCACTTTTTGTGATAAAACTATTAAAATACTCGGGTATAAGCATTTTTAGAGGATTTTTTTGGTATTTGAAGTATCAAAATAGGCAGTTATAAGCATTTTTAGAGGGTGTCAGGTATTCGCGGATTTTAGCTATTTGCAGGGGGGTTGTGGTACACAGCCCCCGCGAATACTGGGGGTCGACTGTATTGTAATTTTTTATTGAAGAAGGACTAAATCATGAAGTATTGTTGAAGGTCCTCTAAAAATAAAGACAGATTTTTCCCTCTAAATGCAACCAAAATTTTATAGTTTTCTATCTTTAATCTTTGATTTAAACAGCACAAGAACAATGTTAGCACAAAATATAGTTTCAGTCTAAAATGAGGTTCAAAATAGGACTTCAACTGCTGTTACAACTACTAGAGAAAATAAAAATTACTTTATCATCTTCAGTTTCGGAATTTGAAAGAAAATACGTGCAAACATACATACAAACATACACATACATGAGTCACTGAGAGTCAAAACGAGATCATGAAGTCACTAAAGACTCACCAGCCTCCTGGGCATTTAGAAACTCCCAAAGAAAGAGAACTTAAAAGTCCTGCAGAAGATTTGTGAACTTCATGGGTCTTTGAAGGCTCCCTTGAAGAGGCCACTGAGGTCCTACTGAGGATTTACAGGCCCTTTGGTTCTTTGAAGGTTCACATGAGGAGGGCACTGCAGTCCTGCTGAGGATTCGTAAGCCCCTCGTATCTTTGAAAGTCCTGAGAAGGGGGCACTGGGGTTCCTACTGCCGATTTACAAGCCCTTTGGGTGTCTGAAAGTCCCAGGAGGAGGTTGCTGAGATTCTACTGAGGATTTACAACCCCCTTGGGTCTCTGAAGGTTCCCAAGAAGAGGATGTTGTCCGTCTGAATATCGTAGATGATGTAAACGAAAGGCTCACTGCAGGCAAACAGGGTCGGTTCAGAGCGAGCGTAGGTGCTTATCAGAGCAGTGGCCGCAGCTGCTTCAGTGCCTTCTTCGTTGACTTCCACGAAGGCTTTGTGGACGGTCTTGTCGACACTCATGCCACCGTAAGGTGTGAAGGATGTCATGTTGGCCAGAGTCTTGTCGAAGAAGTCAGTGATGCCCAAGGTTTTAAGGGACTGTAGGAAGAAGTTAGAATGGTATACTCTTTACAGCTATTTGTGGAAAACATCTAAGAGTAATAAGTAACACTATTCAAGGAAATCTTATGAAATCATACAGACAAGACTTCAAAACAGGTCAGTGATGCCCAAGGTTTAAGGGACAGTAGGAAGAAGTTAGAATGATATGTACTTTCCAGCTACTTATGGAAAGCATCTAAGAATAACAAAATTAAAGGAAAGTTTATTTGTGGACAAGACTTCAAACAGCTTGAGACCAATTCCTTACCATCACTAGCTCGTCCTTGACTTCCACCTCGACCTTGAACTTGGGCACCAGCACTTCGACCTCCTGACGCCACAGGTTCCCAGAACTCAGGGCTCGGCGGAGAGCAGAGCCACTGAGGCTAGAGACCATCTGGGCAAAGCCTGCCCTGTCAGCAGGGCCTTTGGAGGAAGGCAGGAGGAGGAACATCGAGACAGTGTTGCCAGCATAAGGAAGCTCGAGAATTCGAGCGCCCAGCTCTTCCGATTCACCTGAGGAGCGAGAATAAGATGAAAAGGAGAATGCTTGTTCTGGTGACATTACTAAGGGTAAGCTTTGCTCTTCCCAATTCAGTTTTAACAAGATCTTTCATTGTAATCTGAGCTAGAAGGGAATTTATTTATTGAATTAAATTGAATATAGAGTTTAGGTCAACGGCTGAGCCCTGGGGGCCTATGATAAGGTCATTCAGTGCTGAAAAGGAAACTGACAATAAAAAGGTTTGAGAGGTGTAACAGAAGGAAAACCTTTAGCAGTTGCACTATGAATCAACTGTTAGGAGAGAGCGGAAAGTCAGATGGAAGAAAGAGAAGTTGAATGGAGGTACAGTAAAAGAAATGAAAGGGGTTGCAGTCAGGGGCCGAAGGAAGGGTCTCTGCAAAGAACCTTAACTAATGCCTACAGTGTTTATAAATTCTTTGGACGATTTACTGGCGCAGGTTCTGTGACGCCTGGTATAACAGAAGAGGTGAACTTGGCCCTCTTAAGCAGTGCGAAACAGACCTCTTTTCTTGAAATGAATTTATCTGTTGGCTTGTCTGTTTACCTTATTTCTGGTTAAGGTGTCACTAAAATTTCTGTCTATTACGTTTGTATAATAATCACAACAGCATTAATGGTGAGCTTAGGAACTCATTCACTCACCATAAAGAAAGCTGCCTTCCTGAGACATCATTGCTGTGGCCACTGTTTCCTTTGGTGAGATGTGGAAGTCTCTCTGGAGGGTCTGGGAAGCATCAAACTGGTATTTCCACGAGCCCTTGAAGAAGGCAGCGTTGACTAGCACCATCTGGGCATTACTGAGGTCCCCTGGGGTAACAATGCTCTTGATTCGACCGTTGGTCGTCTCCGATACGAAGGTGTTGATGGTGCTGGCTGAGGCTGGAGCCTGCAGGAGGTGTTAAGAGAGAGTTGGAGATCAGCAATTAGACACATAACAGCCTAACTAGGGTGTTTAGGTCAAACAAGCGAAAGCATATTTGTGGTGTTGTTGGGAAGAAGAATTTGCTTAACAAAAATATATAAATAAAACACTGAGGTGTTGGGACTGTTTTGGGGTTACCAAATAGACAAAAGCCTACTTGAAGTGTTAAGGGCAGCTTGAGGTTTGCAAATGAAAAAAAAGCTGCTCAAGGGAGTTCAAGCTTAGCAAAATCTTCAGCAGAGTTTGATGTTAAGAAAATTCTTGCAGTGAATTTGAGGTTTCCAGATTTATCGAGGGTTGTCTGAGGTTAAGAAAGATACAAAAGTTAGGTGGAGTTGTTGATGGGCGCTAAGATTAGCAAACAGACATAAGGGAGAGGTTTCAAGGAAAACACCATTATACGTACATCGACAAGGCTGAGGGACTGAATTTCTCCCGGAAGCACGTCCTTCAAGCAGGATCTAAGTTGAATGCCTGTGTCGAAGTAAGCTCTGCTGGCCACCCTGAATGTGTACTCCTGGGACGCCTGCTGCCTTTTTTCATACCTGAGGGTCGAATGAAAGCATTACCAAACGTGAGGATTGTTCTCGGTTCAACTGACAGCTGTTGACATCACTGATATGAGAGGTACAATTGTTGTTAAGTTAAGAAACGCATTTCAGACCATTCAGTTTCACTTACAGATCTTCCAGAGACCTCCAGAGCTTGAGAGCCGACAGTTTATCGGGGACATTCAGCGCAGCTTCCAGCTGCCTCTGGGTGTTGCCCGCCGACCCAAAGTAGGCCAGCGTTAGTGCTGTCCAGATACTGTAGGGGGAGAAGAAGAAGTTCTTTCTGGAGCTGAGAGGCGACAGCTGCTTGAAAAGACTCAGACTAAAGTCTGCGACGTTGGAGAGATCTGTGTTGACGGAGGTGTCCCGGACACTGTCGTCAGGAGTTAGGCACTGCAAGTGGACGCCTCCAGCGAAGGCCAAGAGGACCACTGCTGATATAAATCTCATTGTGGAATTTGTGTGGGTCACTGGGGTAGCAGGAGGTGATTCTGTGTAATGGCACCTAAGTTTTAGTGCCAAATGCCTTTCTGGAAAAGAAGGAAAAGTTGTTTATATATACGCTTCTGGGATATATCAAACCCTTACCATATCAAATACACAGCAAAAAATTAATAAAATCAACACTTATTGATCAGTATGGAACTGGAATTATATATATATATATATATATATATATATATATATATATATATATATATATATATATATATATATATATATATATATATAACATTCAAGTCACAATACTTTGCCAACAATAGAATCCCCACAGACATAGGGGTGTTGCAACCCCGCTTCGCACCTCATGTAAGCGTGCAGTCAACTAAAGCAACCTCTGAGGCTCAGTACAGAAGCACTTGGCTTACGATTACTAGGTTTGCACGGGTGGGAGTGAGTATCGATATCTGCTGGGGTTACGCTAAACGGCGTGAGGCCAGCAACCTCACCCCTTCAAACTTATTGCAAACCACGAGGAGAAACATTTGGAGGTTGGGAAACCTGAACAAATTTATATATATACATATATACACACACACACACACAATCTAAAACTTATGGGTTACGTCACGGCATTCTGATCTAATCGCCCACTTCCTGCGGGAGGAAAACAAACAATGGCGTGACAGGCACGCCCGCCGCCCTCGCCCGCCCAACAACTCACCCACCCACCCACCCAGCACCTGCTCCTCAGTGTCTTTGTCTCTGCATTTCTTAGTTACTTCGTTTCTTTGTGTCGTAGTCTGTCTGTGACGTCGTATTCTGATGCGTTGATTTCCTGAGGTCTGATCTGATACGACGCCATTCTGAATTTTAATGACTGTTTTTTTTTTTAAATGAGTAATTGCTCTGTTATTCGAAGTTGTGGTGGCTTGGTGTATATGCATGTGTGTGTGTATATATATACATATACATACGTATATATTATATATATATATGTATGTATGTATATATATATATATATATATATATATATATATATATATATATATATATATATATATATATATATATATATATATATATACACACACACACATCATCTTCATTATAGTTATATCATTATCATTCTGTCAGGTTAAACGATATACCCACTGGCTACACGACGCAAGTGAGTTGCCAATTACGATTAAAAAAAAAGGACCTGAAGGGTTGTATGGCTAGCAACCTCACCCCAAATGACACTAAAGGATAATTTCTACCACAATTATCTCAGGCTCAGTATCACCGCCATCACAGAGGAAGAAGGAACGAGGAAGCACGTCCGTCTCTTACCACTTATCAGGGGCAACTGATGGCTTGCCAACCAGTGAGGGCTGATATATATTCGGAATTATTTTCCTACTAACGGCCAAAAACTTTCTCATGGCCGCCTGGATCAGCAATACGTTTTCCATTTTTATTTTTTGTCTAGCTCCACGGATCCTTTTTCTTTTGGGCCACCCGGTAACTAATTAGCAAAATGATTTGGGCGCGCGTTCAAATAATCTCCTACCGCTCTATTATAATTACCGCTCTATTATAATGATAATCGTGCGAAATAATGATGATGATGAATAACTGTGAATTGACAGTGGAAAGGTTTGAAAGGCGTAACGGGGGAAAACCTTTTTTTGCAAAGAACCTTAAGTAATGCCTACAGTGCACCGCAGGAGGTGCACTGACTGCACTATCCCCCCACCCCCCTCCACCTAAGAGGATAAATAACTATCTGACAGATTTGAACCAAGATTTGGGGTTACGTAAGTTTGGGTGGGTCCAAATGGTCCAGATTTTCAGACGATGCAAATTCGGGGCTGGTGCTTGTTTTATGGGGCTGTTGGGGAGAGAGAGAGAGAGAGAGAGAGAGAGAGAGAGAGAGAGAGAGAGAGAGAGAGAGAGAGAGAGAGAGAGAGAGAGTGTTTCAGATCATTTTTTTAAATACATTATACTCAAAGATGCTATTTATACATTTTGGTGGGCTAATTGTGTGTGTGTGCGTGTGTGTGTGTGTGTGTGAGAGAGAGAGAGAGAGAGAGAGAGAGAGAGAGAGAGAGAGAGAGAGAGCTAAATCTTCCTACTTCCATACGTATCAGGCTTGAAAATTCGCCTATGTCTTCCACGTCTATAAATTTATTTCCTATTTGCGAAATTAAAGTTATTAGAACGTGGCTTAAAAGTTTTATAGGCTGTCTATAAGCACCAATTATTAGTGAGCATTCTGTTATATAATATATAGCAATTATCTATGAGGCTATACCTATAACAACCTTTATAGAAAGGAGTAGTAAGGTCTGAAAGGTGTAACAGGAGGAATGGAAAGGTCTGAAAGGTGTAACAGGAGGAATGGAAAGGTTTGAAAGGTGTAACAGGAGGAACAGAAAGGTCTGAAAGGTTTAACAGGAGGAACAGAAAGGTCTGAAAGGCATAACAGGAGGAATAGAAAGGCTTGAAAGGTGTAACAGGAGGAACAGAAAGGCTTGAAAGGTGTAACAGAAGGAAAACCTTATCAGTTGCACTATGAATCAATTCTTAGCAGAGGGTTGAGGGAGGTAAGATGGAAGAAAGAGAATATGAACGGAGGTACAGTCAAAGGAATGAAAGTTTAAAATAAACCCAGGTTAAAATAAAAACTAGTAAAAAATGCGCATAAGTTTCTTCGGTGCAATCGAGTTTTCTGTACAGCGTATAATGAAGGCCACCGAAACTGGATCTATCTTTCGGTGGTCTTGGTATGATGATGTATGAGCCGCGGCACATGAAACTTTAACCACCGCCCTGTGGTGGCCTGTCCTATATCGTTACCAGATGCACCATTATAGCTAACTTTAACCTTAAATAAAATAAAAACTGCCGAGGCTAGAGGGCTGCAATTTGGTATGTTTGATGATTGGAGGGTGGATGATCAACATACCAATTTGCAGCCCTCTAGCCTCAGTAGTTTTTAAGATCTGAGGGCGGACAGAAAAATTGCTAACAGAAAATGTGAGGACAGAAAAAAAGTGTGGACAGAAAAAGTGCCGACAGAAAAAGTGTGGAAAGAAAAACTGTGGACAGACAAAGTGAGGACAGAAAAATGCGGACAGACAAAATGTGGACAGAAAAAGTGTGGACAGAAAAAGTGCAGACAGAAAACTGTGGACAGAAAACTGTGGACAGAAAAGTGCAGACAGAAAAAGTGGACAGACAGTGGACAGAAAAAAGTGAGGACAGAAAAACTGCGGACAAAGTGTGGACAGAAAAACTGCGGACAGAAACGATCCTCAGGAGGACGAAGATATCCCCCAAGGAATCAGAATGCTAGCGAGTGTTCTGGGCATTCCGCACTGGTACTGGGGTGGTCCATGCCCCCGGGGGCATCAGAAACCAGTCTAGCGTACCAAGCTGCTGCTGCTGGGTGTACAGTAGCTACTGCGACTTTGTAAGGAACCAGGTGCCCAAAAAAGCACACGGATTGAGAGAAAAGGAGCAAGTTTTGAATTCAGAATATCTGTCAGAAGCCATGGTGGAAAGTGACTGGAAAAAATATTATTATTATTATTATTATTATTATTATTATTATTATTATTATTATTATTATTATTATTAGATAGATAGATAGATAGATAAATTATGCTACTTTGTAAGGAGCCAAGCGTCCAAAAAATGGAACGGAAAGTAAAAAAAGTAGCATATTTTGATTCACAATATCTGTCAGAAGCCATGATGAAAATTAAGATTAGCAAAAATATTATTATTATTATTATTATTATTATTATTATTATTATTATTATTATTATTATTATTATTATCATTATTATTATTATTATTATTATTATTAGATAGATAGACAGAGAGATAAATAGATAGATTATGCTGCTTTGTGAGGGACCAGGCCCCCAAAACAGGACACGAATTGTAAAAAAAAAAAAAAAGTAGCATATTTTGATTCAGGAAATCTGTCAGGAGCCATGATGGATTTGATTCTGAGCATAAATATTACTATTGTGAAAATATCATTATTATATTTGATAGACAGAGAATTTGATAGATGGATATACAGATAGACAGAGAGACTGACAGACAGACAGACAGACATTCTCCATTCGGTCTTTCGTCACACAAAAGCGTTACATAACAACGAAGAAAGATCCCAGCAGACTCATAGACACGGGATCTTGCGTGAGGCAATGTTGCTTAGTAGTGCTCTCTCTCTCTCTCTCTCTCTCTCTCTCTCTCTCTCTCTCTCTGATACAGTTTATGATTTTGCTTTTAATCTCTCTCTCTCTCTCTCTCTGATACAGTTTATAATCTTGATTTTAATCTCTCTCTCTCTCTCTCTCTCTCTCTCTCTCTCTCTCTCTCTCTCTCTCTCTCTCTCTGATACAGTTCATGATTTTGCTTTTAATCTCTTTCTCTCTCTCTCTCTCTCACACACAAACACGCACAATCTGTTTCTCTCTCTCTCTCTCTCTCTCTCTGATACAGTTTACAATTTTGCTTTTAATCTCTCTCTATCTCTCTCTCTCTCTCTCTCTCTCTCTCTCTCTCTCTCTCTCTCTCTCTCTCACACACACACACACACACAAACACAATCTGTTTCTCTCTCCCTCTCCCTCTGATAGTTTATAATTTTGCTTTCTCTCTCTCTCTCTCTCTCTCTCTCTCTCTCTCTCTCTCTTTCTTTGATAAAAAGTTCATAACTATACTTTAACTCACCCTCTCTCTCTCTCTCTCTCTCTCTCTCTCTCTCTCTCTCTCTCTCGCTCTCTCTCTCTTTCTTTGATAAAAAGTTCATAACTATACTTTAACTCACCCTCTCTCTCTCTCTCTCTCTCTCTCTCTCTCTCTCTCTCTCTCTCTCTCTCTCTCTATATATATATATATATAAATATATATATATATATATATATGAATATATATATATATATATATATATATATATATATATATATATATATATATATATATATATTGACATCTATATATTTCTTCACAAATAGATCATGACGTCATCACCCAGGGTGATGACGTCATCAGGTTGAATGCAGTTGCTATTAATAGGAAAGATTAGGTCATTGGGAAATAAAGTTTGCAAGAGAGAGAGAGAGAGAGAGAGAGAGAGAGAGAGAGGGAGAGAGAGAGAGAGAGAGAGAGAGAGAGAGAGAGAGAGAGGCATGACTCTACAAGAACTCCTTACGCCTTGCCAAACGCGGCAACGCATCGAGTGACGTCATGCCTACGTCACGGCGTGCCGGAAGAGGGAATCTCCTGGCCAGTTTTGAGAGAGAGAAAGAGAGAGTGAGAGAGATTAAAAGTAACATTATAAACTTAACATCACAGTAAGGATCACAAAGAGAGAGAGAGAGAGAGAGAGAGAGAGAGAGAGAGAGAGAGAGAGAGAGAGAGAGAGAGAGAGAGATTAAAAGGAAAATTATAAACTTTGCATCAGAGAGAGAGCGCGAGAGAGTATAAAAGCAGTTTTATAAAGTGCATCACAAACACACACACACACACACAGAGAGAGAGAGAGAGAGAGAGAGAGAGAGAGAGAGAGAGTAAAAGCATATTTAAAAACTTTGCATCAGGGAGAGAGCGCGAGAGAGAGTATAAAAGCAGTTTTATAAAGTGCATCCCAAACAGAGAGAGAGAGAGAGAGAGAGAGAGAGCGAGAGAAGGTCTCACTCGCTTCTTCCTCCCTTCCGGATGTAACTCCGGAATGCACGAGAGAGTCTCGGGAATTCCCAAATGAGAGAATCCAGGAATTTTGACAGTTGGCAAAGGGAGCCTTTCACTACTGCTTCTGTTATTATTATTATTATTATTATTATTATTATTATTATTATTATTATTATTATTATTATTATTATGGAACGAAGAACCTGAAAATAATAAATTAAAACAGATAAAATCCAGTGTTAGAAAATGGAGTTGAGAGAGAGAGACACAAGTAATTCTGACGCGTCTTCGAATAGGCCATACTCGTTTGACACATGGGCACTTAATGAACAGTCCACGTGGCAAGAAATTTTATCAGAAACTTCACCATTTTCAGTAATACCCATTTTAACGTTCATGAGGAGCTGTGATTTAATTGATAAAATATAAAACGTAGATAATAAGAAATACGAAGACCTAATAATGAATTTTAAAACAACTCAATTTTAAAGTTATACTTAATTTATTTTGAATTCTAATATACCTTTTTATTGAGCATATATGGAAACATGAGTATAAATGTATTTAGAATTTTACTTAATTTATTTTGAATTTTAATATACCTTGTTATTGAGCATATATGGAAACATGAGGATAAATGTATTTATTGTGTGAGTATGAGAACGTACGCCTTTGTGAAACTTTTAATTTCATTTTCATTCATTCATCACCATACCGAATGACCTCTTTGGTCCCAGTGCCTGTCATTTCATTCAAATCCTTCGGGCCAGCCCTATGAGAGCTGATAGTCAGCTCAGTGGTCTGGTTAAACTTTTTAAATAATAATAATAATAGTAATAATAGACACCCAAATCCCACATACAAATCTATACACACACAGCCATGGAGAGCGCTACACGCGCGCACAATTATTTCTGCCGTCCATACGCATGCGTACGGACACGCACACCGGAAGACAAGCGTGCACTCACGCGCGCACACAAAGAGAATACAGGGAAATCACACGCCTCGCCTCTTCTCTTAATGTCAGCTGGATTTATGGCCTGTAATTCGCCCAATCAGTTGGTATCGCGAAGCGAAAAATGACTTGTCAGAGGACGGTACAGAGAGAGAGAGAGAGAGAGAGAGAGAGAGAGAGAGAGAGAGAGAGAGAGAGAGAGAGAGAGAGAGGGGGGGGGGGAGCACACATATATATTTATTATATATATGCATATATATGTATTAAATATATACATATAAATGTTTGTGTACAGTGTGTATATGTATGTATGTATGAGTGTGTATATATATATATATATATATATATATATATATATATATATATATATATATATATATGTTAGCTAGCTCTCTCTCTCTCTCTCTCTCTCTCTCTCTCTCTTCTCTCTCTCTCTCTCTCTCTCTCTCTCTCTCTATATATATATATATATTATATATATATATATATATATATATATATATATATATATATTATATATATATATATATATATATATATATATATATATATATATATATAATGCATAAGAAAATTGAACTGTCAAGGAAACAACAATAAAAATCTAGACAAAACTACCAAACAAAAAAGTGTTGCAAGGCGGTTTTAACACGTAGAGAGAACGGGAGACAACCGGCTAGCGACGAAGCGTTAGGAGTAAGGTTGCAAGGCTGCCCAGTGGGAAAAGGGTTTTATAGACAGATGACATGAAGAAGGTATATAGTATTGGACGTCCACGATTACGGCTAACTTTAACCTTTAATACAACAGGAAAGTACTGAGGCTAGAGGCTGCAATTTTGTGTTTGATGATGGGAGGGTGGATGATCAACACAACAATTTGCGGCCGTCTAGCCTCAGTAGTTTTTAAGATCTGAGAGTGGACAGAAAAATCAGACAGAAAAGTGTGGACAGAAAAGTGCTGACAGAAAAGTGTGGACAGAAAAAAGTGTGGACAGAAAAGAGTACAGACAGGAAAGTGCTGACAGAAAAAAGTGTGGACAGAAAAAGTGCAGACAGAAAAGTGTGGACAGAAAAAAAGTGTGGACAGAAAAGAGTACAGACAGGAAAAGTGCTGACAGAAAAAAAGTGCGGACGACAGACACAGCCGGCACAACAGTTTTCTTTTACAGAGAGCATAAACAGGAAGTCCCATTGTCACTTACGACATATCAAGAGGTTAGACGCAGAGTCTATGCTGGGTACAGTTTGTAACACAAAAACAAACAAAAATCATCTCTTTTTTTTAAGATCTGACACAATCTCTAGTCCATTTCCTGTGGTCTAAACATCCGGTAGGGTACTTTAGCTAACTATAACTACTATACTGCTACAATACTACTAGTAGTACTAATAATTATAGTTTTAATTTGACATTTTCATATTCAAAACAAACCAAAATGTATCACTTTTTCAAGATTTGACGAAATCTCTAACCCTTTTCTGTGGTCTAGACATCCGGTAGGGTACTATATCTAACTCTAACTACTATAATAATATTATAACTACCATACTATTGTACTAATAAACTACTACTAGTAGTGTTAATTATCATAGTTTTGAATTAGCATTTTTATATACAAAGCAAACCAAAATTATCAACTTTTTCAAGATTTGACGAAATCTCTAACCCTTTTCTGTGGTCTAGACATCTGGTAGGGTACTATAGCTAAATATAACTTCTATGCAAACCACTATACTACTATAAAGCTATATTACCACAATAACTACTAATAGTATTAATAATTATAGTTTTAATCTGACATTTCTATCTTCAGAACATCACTGAACAAATAACTCATCAGACTAATGTGAACCTATTGACGCAGGTACACTAGACCTCAAAATTTAATGGCAATCCATCCAGTGACACATACATATATATATACATATATATACATATATATATAATACATATATATACATTTATTTAAATATATCAATATACATATTACACACCCCTTAACATCACTTACAAACACATAAAAAGTGCACAAAGTCTCTTTGTATTTCCAAAAACGTATACATACACAAGCACATCCACCCAATGTGGGAAACCCCACCTGAATCAACTGAATTACTCAGTTTTCAGGAACCAGGTGACGTCACCATGACACGTCACGGGGTCTTTGAAGGAGTCTCTGGAGTTCCCATTACGATTTTATGAATGGAATTTCATGAGTGAATGAGCTTGGCTGCTCTCTCTCTCTCTCTCTTTCTCTTATAGTACGTGAGGTGTGTAGCGTAATGTTATGAATGAGTTTCATGTTATTTAATTATTTTTTTATTTATTTATTTCTTTCTCTTTTATTTCCATAGATGGCCAAGTCCAGAGGGCCACAGCAGGTGTCTTTTTTGTTTTGTTCTGATTAATTGACTGAACTGATTGAATCGAATTGAATATAGAATTTAGGCCAAAGGCCCAAGCACTGGGAACCAATGAGGTCATTCAGCGCTGAAACGGAAATTGACAATATAAAAAGGTTTGAAAGGTGTAACAGGAGGAATAGAAAGGTTTGAAAGGTGTAACAGAAGGAATAGAAAGGATAAAGCAAGGAATTACGCCAGAAAAAGTGATAATAAATCAATAAATATATGAAAAATAAATAAAAAATTTTAAAGATACTATTACATAGTCTTGCCTCCCCTTCAGCCAATTACCTCAGTGAGGTCGCCTCCCTCTGGGAGGCATTGGTTCCAAGGGGGACGACCTGTTGCTCCATTTGTCCTCCTCAAGGTCAATTACCTCTAAGAGGCAATACTGAGAAGGGAACGATTTGTTTACTTAACCTTCTTAATGTCGCCTACCTCTGGGAGGTAATCCTCAAGAGGAGACGATCTGTTACTCTATTTAACCTCCTCAAGGTCACTTACCTCTGAGAGGTAATACTCAGAAGGGAATGAATTTTTGCTCTATTTACACTCTCTGAGGCCTACCTCTGGGAGGTAACACTCAGAATGGAATGATATGTCATTCTAACCTCCTCATGGAGGTAATACTCAGAGAGGAACAAATTAACTATTCAACCTCCTGAGGACATCTACCTCTGGGAGGTAATACTCAGAAGGGAACGAATTAACTACTTGACCTTCCTGAGGTCGCCTACCTCTAGGAGGTTATAACCAGAAGTGAACGAATTAACACTCTATTTACCCTCCGGAGGCCTACCTCTGGGAGGTAATAATCAGAAGGGAATGAATTAATTATTTGACCTTCCCCAGGTCGTCTACCTCTGGGAGGCAATACTCAGAAGGGAACGAATTAACATTATATTTAACCTCCTCAAGGTCGCCTACCTCTGGGAGGTAATACTCAGAAGGGAATGAATAAACTATTTAACCTTCATGAGGTCACCTACCTCTGGGAGGTAATACTCAGAACGGAACGAATTAACTACTTCACCTTCCCGAGGTCGCACCTACCTCTGGGAGGTAATACTCAGAGAGGAACAAATGAACTATTCAACCTTCCTGAGGTCGTCTAAATCTGGGAGGTAATATTCGGAGAGGAAGGAATTATCTTACCTCTTAAATCCTCCTCATTTATGTAATGAGACCCAACACCCTTGCCTTCCTCACTCAATGACCCCGGTAATTGCGACGCCAGGTAACGTACAAAAGAAGACAATGACGCAATTCCGACGGAACGTTACGGGCAAGAAGGGCGCAAACGCCAGGGAAGGGGGGGGGGGGGGCGAATGTGGAAACGTGATTCTATGCATCCGGGCGTGTTTTGATTTTTTTTTTTTAAGTCTCAAACAAAGGAATTATGATTTGCATAAGTTGTGATAATTGGAATTATTTTTTGGGAGGTTTGGTAAGCAGCTTTTTTTTTTTATGAAGTCATATATTGAAATTATATGATGTTCATTGTTTTGTTTTTCTCATTGTATTTTGTGGTAGTTATGAAGTCATTTTTTTTTATTTTGCAGATATTTTATTTTAGTATATTTCATACAGATATATATATATATATATATATATATATATATATATATATATAAGATGCATTTATATACATATATATATATATATATATATATATAAACATATTTTATATATATATATATATATATATATATATATATATATATATATATATATATATAAACATATATTTTATATATATATATATATATATATATATATTATATATATATATATATATATATATATATATATATATATATATATATATATAAAGAGAGTGAGAGAGAGAGAGAGAGAGAGAGAGAGAGAGAGAGAGAGAGAGAGAGAGATTTTAAAACCAAGAAATATTTTAATCACTGCAAGTCAGTAATGTCTAATAATAATTACATTCACAGTAACCTATATTCACACATTACTAAGATTCTGCATGGCAGTATAGTACTTTACAGTACTGAAAGATCCAGTCTGAAACTGCTTACAGTACAGGGAAGTACTGTAAGTCACTGTGAGCCACTGTAGATCACTGTAAGTTACTGTAAGTCCCTGCAAATTACTTAACTTCATCTGTAACCTTACAACACAGCAAAGTGTCACTACCTAGAAACTGCTTACACCACAGGAAAGCACTGTAAGTCACTGTAAATTACTAAATGTTACTTTAAGTTATTGTAAGTTACTGTAAGTAACTGTAAGTTACAATAAGTTACTGTAAGTAACTGTAAGTTGCTGTAAGTAACCATAACTTATCGTAAGTTCCTATAAGTTACTATAAGTCACTGTAAGTTAATGTAAGTTACTATAAGTTACTTTAAGTTACTGTAAGTTACTGTAAGTCAGTGTAAGTTACAATAAGTTACTGTAAGTAACTGTAACTTACCATAGGTTCCTATAAGTTACTGTAAGTAACTGTAACTTACCATAGGTTCCTATAAGTTACTGTAAGTCACTGTAAGTTACTATAAGTCACTGTAAGTCACTGTAAGTCAATGTAAGTAACTGTAAGTTACTATAAGTTATTGTAAATTACTATAAGTCAATGTAATTCATTGTAAATTACTGTATTATTATAAGTCACTGTAAGTTACTATAAGTCACTGTAATTCACTGTAAATCACTATAAGTTACTTAAATTCATCTGTAACCTTCAAACACAACAAAGTGTCACTACCTACAGGACAGCTGTCTGGCTGTTAAGTAGAATTAAGGATGTATTATCATTCTTACTAAATAGAGGAGTGGTCCTTCTAAGAAAGGGCCATTAATTAAGAAAAAAAACGATAATTACAAACAGGATAGGCTACAGCAACGCACCCTGAAGGACGTGACACGTCATATGTTCTTTGAAGTGCAACCTTTCGTCCACACTGACCCGTGGGATCCATAGGGATTACTTTTTCTCACGGCTTTCTGGGCTCTCTATATCGTCTTCAGAAATATGAGTGTGTTATATATATATATATATATATATATATATATATATATATATATATATATATATATATATATATATATATATATATATATATATATATATATATATATATATATATATATACAGTGGAGTGCAGATATTTGTCAAGCATTACAAAACCATACTTGGGATTCTGAAGCTGACCAAACCCCTTGAAATGAACTGGCTGGAATTCAAGTGGGGGTATTCCGCAGATATACTGTAAATACAATATATAGATATACATACTGAAAACCCAGTTAACTGCTTATGATGTTGTCTGCTACTGCTGAGGTAATAAGCAGGGGAGAATCCCTCCAACAAATAAAGACAGAGCAGGAAATGAACGGCGGCAGGCGGAGTGCCAGGGAAACCCTCCTCTAAAACAATGATGAAACAGCCCTTCTCGAGCCAAAACAATGTCTTTTTGTTTTGCCGGAGACAATGGGATTCGAGTGGGAAAGTTTTCACCCCAGGGATTTCATTCCACGAGATAAGATTTGTCGGGTGTGGAATGGATTTCCTGGCGGGAAGTTTAGCATGCAGCCCAGGTTATGTAATGTGACAGTACCAGCCATTAGCGATTGTTACATTACTCAGGCAAGATAAGTCTAAATCAGCCAAAAATGTTAAAACAGGCATAAGCTGGGTTGATTTTCAGTAACTTTAGTTGTGTGTAATCAGGCTAGGTTAGGTAAGACAGGATTAAGTTAGGTTAGTACTGTCGAGTACAGTTGGGTCAGGCGAAGTAAGGAAAAATTGGTCTACAGTTAGCCACAGAAGGTAAGACTGGCTTAAGCTAAGTTGATTACAGTAAAGCTAGTTATATGGAACCAGGCTAGGTTAGGTAAGACAGGATTAGGTCAGGCTAGTTCTTTTTAGTAAGGTTAGGTCAGGTGAGGTAAAGAAAGACTAATCTAAAATCAGCCACAAAATGTAAGACAGGCTTAAGCTAAGTTGATTACAGTGAGGCTAGCTACATGTAACCAGGCTAGGTTAGGTACGACAGAATTAGGTCAGGCTAGTTCCTTTCAGTAAGGTTAGGTCAGGTGGGGTTAGGAGAGTCTTCCTGACTGTACCTTGGCTGTGGTCCACTGTCTAAAAGCTATTACTTAGGGTCAATGACTCATTGGAATAACAGAATATGCCTTAGTTTGTCAGGCCCGGTCAGGAGTCGAACCTGGTTCTATTAAGGTTGGATAAGAAGTTTGTAACAAAAATTGTCATAAAGAAAATATTATTATTAATAATAATAATAATAATAATAATAATAATAATAATAATAAATAGGATTCTCTCAGCAGACAAAAATATATTGCTGGATTTGACACAATATCCAGAAAGTTCATTACCATTAAAATGAAAAATCTCGCAGAAACTATTGATGAATAATTAGGAATCAAATGATGCCGAAATTACAAAAAATATACAAGGTTATTATTTATTGATGGGCATTTTAGGGATGAGTTTTGCACCTACTGTTAATTAATGAAATTTTTTTGACTGAACAATTAGAAGCGGGTGTTTATATATATATATATATACTGTATATATATATATATAATATATATATATATATATATATATATATATATATATATATATATATATATTTATATATATATATATATATATATAATCAAGGCCACCGAAAACAGGTCTATCTTTCATTGGTCTCGGTATAATGCTGCATGAGCCGTGGCCCATGAAACTATAACACAGCCCGGTGGTGGCCTATCCTATATCGTTGCCAAGGGCGCGATTATGGCTAATTTTAAACTTGAATATAATAAAAACTGCTGAGGCTAGAGGGCTGCAATTTGGTATGTTTGATGATTGGAGGGTGGGTGATCAACTTACCAATTTGCAGCCCTCTAGCCTCAGTAGATCTGAGGGCAGACAGAAAAAATGCGAACAAAAAAGTGCAGGAAGAAAAAGTGTGGACAGAAAAGTGCGGACAGAAAAAAAATGCAGAGAGAAAAATTGTGGACAGAATAAAGTGCGGACAGAAAAAGTGCGGACAGAAAAAAGTGCGGAAAGAAAAAAGTGCGGACAGAAAAAACTGCGGACAGAATAAAGTGTGGACAGAATAAAGTGCGGACAGAAAAAAGTGCGGACAGAAAAAAGCACTGCGGACGGAGAGACAAAGCCACCACAATAGTTTTCTTTTACAGAAACTAAAACCTCTGTGAATTTGTTTTGCAAATCCTAATCAGAAAAAAACCCCTTTCTCGTCCACACTTCGTTATGTATAAAAAGGTGTTCGTGACTTTATTCGGGTATTTCAGACCTCGCAAAGTTTTCAAAACAAATGATTTTTTTCTCAGGGAACCTTCAAAGTTTTGGGTTAAGTTCAGACATTGACCAGTTTAATGAGGGTTTGTTTATGTTGTATTCTTCTTCTTCTTCTTCTTCTTCTTCTTCTTCTTCTTCTTCTTCTTCTTCTTCTTCTTCTTCTTCTTCTTCTTCAGGAAGCAAGGAAAGAGAATTTATGAGACGTGGAATAACTCAGCTGATATTGAGTCTACAGATGTTTCTGGTTTGTCAAAAATATGAACAGAATTCTTTCCTATTCAGACACCAATCAGTTTAACGAGGTTTGTCTATTTCTTGGTGTTCCGTTTCTTCTTCTTCTTCTTCTTCTTCTTCTTCTTCTTCTTCTTCTTCTTCTTCTTCTTCTTCTTCTTCTTCTTCTTCAAGGAAGTAAGGAAAGAGAATTTACGAGACGTGGCAGAACTCAAGCTGTTATTTAGACATTCAAATTGTTTCTTCGTCTGTCAAAAATATGAATAGATCCTTCCCCATTCCTTCAGAAAAAAAATATATAATCGGTTCCTACCAAATATCTTTTGATTTTTATCAATTCATTGTCATATTTCCGCGTCGTCTTCATGTTAATTAATGCGTACTTGCTGTGCCCTAAATTACCCTATGCAATTATATGCAAATACATAATTAGCAAGTATGTAATTAATAAGTTCAACAGCGTATTTTGGAAGCAGTGCTTCCCCACTTACATACTTTCTTTAGATTGTCTTAATGCCATAATTTATGAAATATAGAATGATGAAAACAGTTTTGGAATGGAATGGAAAGGAATCATTTCCATTTATGCAGTACAGAATGATGAGAAGAGGTTTGAAAGGTGTAACAGGAGGAACAGAAAGGTCTGAAAGGTGTAACAGAAGGAACAGAAAGCTTTAAAAGGTGTAACAGGAGGAACAGAAAAGTTTAAAAGGTGTAACAGGAGGAACAGAAAGGATTGAAAGCTGTAATGGGAGGAACAGAAAGGACTGAAAGGTGTAACAGGAGGAACAGAAAGGACTGAAAGGTGTAACAGGAGGAACAGAAATGTTTAAAAGATGTAACAGGAGGACCAGGAAGGTTACAAAGGTGTAACAGGAGGACCAGAAAGGTTTGAAGGGTGTAACAGGAGGAACAGAACGGTTACAAAGGTGTGACAGGCGTAACATAAAGTTTTGAAAGGTGTACCAAGAGGAATAGAAACGTCTGAAAGGTGTAACAGGAAGAATAGAAAGGTTACAAAGGTGTAACAGGAGGAGCAGAAAGGTTTGAAAGGTGCAACAAGAGGAATAGAAAGGTTTGAAAGGTGCAACAAGAGGAATAGAAAGGTTTGAAAGGTATGACAGGAGGAATAGAAAGGTTTGACAGGTGTAACAGGAGGAATAGAAAGGATTGAAAGGTGTAACAGGAGGAATAGAAAGATTTGAAGGGT
>JANJGK010000051.1:14462253-14532253 GCA_039081455.1 Macrobrachium rosenbergii
CAAATCCTCCGTTATTCGATCATAACAAAGCTGTAACTATATAGATATTGATCTATATTCATTAAAAAAACCAATATATTTCAATTCTACGCCATTTGTAAACCCAGAACGCCGCATTCAACTGGTACTTATAGCGCTAGGTCTAGCAGAGTCTTGGTATATCTAGTTATACGGAAAAAGACGTGAACTTAAATCATTCTAAAGTCGTAACTATATAGTTATTAATCTATATTCATATAAAAACTAATATAATATAAATCTACGTCATTTGTAAACACAGAACCCGACGTTCAACTGGTACTTTAAAAAGCTACGCATTATAAGGCTAGCAGAAAACGAACGTCATTTGTCAAACCAAAACGCTACGGAGTATATAGGCGTGGGAGTCTAAGTATACGGAAAAAGACGTTAATTTCAAACGTATAGGTTTAGGCACACGAAAAAAAAAAGACGTTAACATAAAAAGTATAGATCTAGGCGTACGAAAAAAGAAAGAGACGTCAATTTCAGACGTAACATTAAGAAAAACGGCCGAAATATGGCGGGAAAGGGCCGCCCTTCTCGGCTGGCAGCGACAGAGTCATGGGGTATTAAACCTGGGACGCGGCTCCTAAGACCTCAGTCCCAGACCGAATTAGCTTCCAAAACATCTCTTTTCCCTCCGTGTCTTTGGCCCAGCCGAGGTAATGCCATCCCCCAGACGTTAGTTTGGTCTTTGTTCTAGCCAGTGCGGTTGTTATAACCGTTAAAAAACAACGGTTGTGGATACAATTCGCAGCCAGAAGTGAAAGTTAAAAATTTCGCAGTGAACGGCAGCGCTTCCGGAGATAAGTCTGCTTGAGGAGTGGTTGTGCGTCGCGATTGAAATTCATCATATTTATTGACCTATTTCGATACTTGTGGTTCGTCGGAGGATTGTCGATGGTCCCGAGGATTGTTATTGGTCGCATCCTCCATATCTTTTTCCTTGTTGTGATCGTTATTGCGCCTTCTAATCCCCGTTACGAAGGGAGGAAACAGGAAACAAAGAATAGTTCACGCTATCTATGTGTGTCGAGCCATGTGAAGATAATCAGTGTATTTAAAATCATCTTCTTCTTCCTCTTTGTTGTACGAATGTTTCTTTGGCTATTTTTACATAACTATCCACTATTATTCACCGAATACTTTATTTTTACTTAATTTTAAACTTATAAGTAAAAAAAACAAATACTTATGAGCAATCAAAAGGCAGTTTATTCTTCATCTTCTTTATATTTGTCATAATAATTTTGCTGTAGTTAAGCCAATGTATTCTTCATCTTTTTTTATCTTTGTTAAAATAATTTTTAGTATATATATATATATATATATATATATATATATATATATATACAGTATATACCTGGCCTTTTTTGGTATAATTAACTAACATTATCACTAAATACTTTATTTCAAGTAAGAATTTTAAAATTATAACAAAACGAATACTTATATAAGGTGTTCAAGATACAATACACAGATACGCAAACATATATATATATATATATATATATATATATATATATATATATATATATATATATAAAATTTATTGTAATAGCCACTTATAAGAAATCAAAAGGTGTTCAAGCTAGGATTAAAAAAAATATATATATAAAACCGGTTTGACTCGCAGACGTGACCATGAGATTTTTTTTTTTTTAATTATAACCAGTTTGTGGTTTTCCCTTTCTCTACTGGTTATAGCTCTGTTCGATGTTTTTGTTTCATATGTCTCTCTCTCTCTCTCTCTCTCTCTCTCTCTCTCTCTCTCTCTCTTACCGAGAACTCACTTCCACGAGGAGAAACGGTTTTCCTACTGAGGAATAACTTCTTGTTCTCTCTCTCTCTCTCTCTCTCTCTCTCTCTCTCTCTCTCTCTCTCTCTCTCTCTCTCTCATGTGCTTCTCATTCTTCCGATCTTTTCCCTCCGCGTAATCGTGAAAATTAGCGTGATTTTATTTCGCGAAATCGTTCACAGTCGCGATATTCAGAACTTTTTAGACGTTACTGGAAGTAACTTCCTCTCTCTCTCTCTCTCTCTCTCTCTCTCTCTCTCTCTCTCTCTCTCTCTCTCTCTCTCTCTCTCTCTCTCTCTCTCTCTCTCTCACTGGACAGCGGTCCGAATCCTGCAAAGATGTCTTGTCTAATTTACTGTCAGGGAGGTTACCTGCTCATTATATTTATTAAAAATCTCGTAATAACATGAGTCACTCAAATGGTGAAGAAATCCACAGTGGTGTAAGCGTAATTATATATTAGAAATATATATACTTACCGAGAGCTTTCGGTTCGTGTATATATATAAATATAATATATATATATATATATATATATATATATATATATATATATATATATAGTCATAATCAACACACAATTGAGTGCGGAACAGAAATAAGTTTCTGACTCACATCAGGATCGAACCCAGGTCTTTCACTTGAAAGGCAAGGGGCAAGGAGGCTGCCAACTAAGCCACACGAGCCATGAGGGAAGTTGGAACCTAATAAGTGTCACTGTACCTACAGCTTTACCCGGGCAGGTAATGCATACCAGCTTGTTTTCCTGCCCAGGTAAAGCCTTAGGCACAGTGGCACTTCTTTTATGACTCGTGTGGCTTACTTGGTAGCATCCTCGCCTTTCAATTGAAAGACTTGGGTTCGATCCTGATGTGAGTCAGAAATATAGTTCTAGTGTATATTTACACTTACACCACCGTGGATTTCTTCACCATAATCATAAATATTATGATTATTAAACAGAATCAAACTGACTTACTCTCTCTGTCCCCAGATCGAACCACGACACAATGCACTGGCTGTCATCTCTTCTCCTGCTGGGGGCCGTAGGCCTAGCCCACCTTCAGTGCCTGACTCCCAACGACAACTTCCAGGCCGCTCAGTACAGCACCGACCTGTCGGGCATCACCGACTTCGGCCTAGACCTCTACAAGCAGCTGGCTCCAGGGGATTCCCCGAGGAACTTCTTCTTCAGCCCCTACAGCATCTGGAGCGCCCTCTCGCTGGCCTACGTCGGCTCCGGCGGGGACACCCAGAAGCAGCTGGAGGCTGCTCTCAGGGTCTCTGGGAAGCTGGAGACTTTCAAACTCATGAAGGCTCTGGAGAACTTGTAAGTATGAGCGGTTTGTCTTAGAGGTGCCGGAATCCACACCTCGCTTTGTCGGTCCTTGAATCTTGGATCGTACAGCTTTCTAAGTTGCCTTTCGGCTAGCGTTAGGAACCCTGGAATCCTACCGGTTGGCCCTTGTTCCTTAACCCTGTCTTCCATAGATTAAAGCTCTGTCTGACTCTTCTTTCACCCATTTGTAAGACTTCTGGTTTCGCTCTCTTTCAAAATAAACTCTATGGGCCCTGGTCTTTTCTCACATAGTATGTGCTTCTTGATATTTAGAATCTTTAACTGAAGTGAAATCTATTGATGACTTTCTTAATGTTTAAAAAACCTAGATAATTGTTTATACAATTTATGAATTACAATAACTCATAATTATGTACAAGAGTGATAACACAACAAAAGATTAGAATATCTTAAGGAATTGTCTTCATACATCAGAGTAAGTCTTTTTTTATATTTGATGAACCTTTTCCACTTTCCAGGTACGACCAGAGAACTGCGAACAATTCCTTGTACTCCTTCAACCTTGCCAATCGCGCCTACGTGGATGGTACTCTGAACGTGAAGCAATGTGCCAAGACCATCCTCCACAACGAACTGCGTGTCGTCAACTTCCGTAATGTAAGTACGATTTTCAGGGTTGTGTGTCCTGTCAGTGGCAATGAGTTATACACTAATTTCATTTCTATCTCCCGCCTTTGGAAGTCTCACCATACTTCCGTTCTCCCATGTTCTGTAATATCCATGAGCCTGATTTAGAAATCTTAGCCTTCAAGTTTTCTTCCTCTGTTGGGTCATATTCTTCTTGATAACAAAAGCAAAACAGAGATTTCCTTGTCATGTGTTTGCATTTTGCTTAATTTCTGCATCAATGGAAATTAGATCAACTTTTCCACCTAACCAGTCACTCCCCTGTTTATGCATCCTCACACATAGCTGCTTTAGTTTCATCATGAGAGTGAGGTCCATCAAAGGTGACACTTTCACTGTTGAAAGATAAAACTTCCTTTAAAAAAATGCCAAAAATGAACGCACAAACCATATGTCTTTGCAGATTGGAGCCACTGCCAAGGATATCAATGATTTCGTCGATGCGACCACGAAGGGCCGCATCACCAACATCGTGTCGCCAGCGGATCTGGTGGACGCCCTGATGGTGCTGGTGAATGCTGCTTTCTTTAAGGGCACCTGGAAATACCAGTTCAAGAATTCCAACACCCAGAAGAAAGATTTCTACATCAGTCCCCAGGACACGGCCCCTCTTGCCATGATGTCTCAGAAAGGAAGCTTCAGATACGGTAAGTTTGTGGTGATTTCCAGCCGTACGGCGTTTTAGTAATGCTATTTGCCTAATGAGCACCTGATTATAGCTCAACTTCTCATTGCACCTGCTCATGAAATCCACATAAGAATGACCACTCGCTCACTGGTGGTTTCCTATTGTATGTCGTTTTAGGGATGCTATTTTCTTAATGAGCGCCTGATTATAGCTCAACTTCTCATTGCACCGGCTCATGAAATTCACTTAGAACGACCACTTACTCCCGCTTACCACACAGGCGAGTCAGCGAGCCTCGGTGCACGCATCCTGGAGCTGCCTTACTCTGGAGAGGACATCTCTATGTTCCTCCTTCTGCCAAGACCCGAACTGCCTTTCGACGCTCGCTTCACAAACATGGTCAACAATCTGAACGCTGCTAATCTCCAGGAGGCCCTCAACCCAAGGAACATGGCCTTCGTTGACGCAGATGTCGAAATGCCCAAGTTCAAGTTTTCGATGAAGCTGGGCGAACAACTGGCAACGGTGAGTAGTTACCGAGTGCCTTTTCTATTTTCAAAGCACGTACCTTTAATCTGACCGTTCAAAGAATCATCTGTACGACATAGCATTGTAACATTTGGGGAAAAGGGACCTCCTGTACATATTAGTAGCTACTGATAAAGGTATGTTCTTTTTATATCATTTTGGAAGAAGGGGTCATATGTCCACACTTCTTCTTACCTCTGTGCTTGAGCTGTAGATTACAGAACCAGAGGATAATTATGTAACTGATAGACTTCCTGAAGTCTCCTAGCCTCCAGTTGGTTCAAGAATTTAAGGGATAAAGTGTATTACATTTCAGCATGTCAGCATCCTAAGTTTTAGTAAAATGAATTTGGGATTCCTGAGACCCATTTTTGCCACATGTTAATGTGACAAGTGTTTGAATTAAAAGTGTAAAGCTCTCTCATACTTCACACACAAAGAGTTAATGAAATTAAAATGTAAATTTCAAAGATTTGTCATGCAGCGATTAAATATTATACAGACCAGAAAGCAATTAGTGTGGCAATCCACACTGCACTGACTTTCTTTTGACCCATTGTCATTTGTTCTGTGACCTAACCCAGCCAGGCTAGGTTAGGCCAGAGTTAAGGGTCAGGTTAACTTAGAATAGAATAGGATATATAGAATTTAGGCCAAAGGCCAAAAGCTGGGACCTATAAGGTCATTCAGCACTGGAAGGGAAATTGACAGTAAGAGGGTTTGAAAGGTGTAACAGGAGGAAAAACTTTTGCAGTTGCACTATGAAACAATTGTTAGGAGAGGGTTGAGGAAAGTAAGATGGAAGAAAGAGAATATGAACAGAGGTACAGTCAAAGGAATGAAAGGGGTTGTAGCAGCTAGGGGCCTTAGGAAGGGACACTGCATAGACCCTCAAGTAATGCCTACAGTGTACCCTAGAGGGCAGGTTAGGCTAGGCCAGCTCACCAACTGACACCATCACATTGTCTGAACCTAACGAAGTCTCCTTGCGTCCGCAGGCCTTCCAGAAGATGGGCATCGTCGACATCTTCGACGCGAACCTGGCCGACCTGTCCGGCTTCGACGCCGGCAAGGACATGAGCCTCAAGAAGACGATCCACAAGTCCTTCATTGAGGTCAACGAGGAGGGGACCGAGGCTGCTGCTGCAACGGCCCTCGTGTTCCTGACCCGGTCCGGGGTGTCCAAAGCGCCTCAGATCGTCACGTTCCACTGCAACGAGCCTTTCGTCTTCATCATCCACGACAACCAGACCAGAAACATCCTCTTCATGGGAGCCATCAAGAATCCCCGGGGCTGACTCTTCCAGGAATCTAGGTCCTTTTCATCTGCTGCTTCTCTCTCCCTCCTCTCCCCTCTTCTTCTTCTTCTTCTTTTTCCTTATCTTCTAGAATTCTAGGCCTTCTCCCTTACCGGAGTGCCCTGACGTTTATCCTAAACCTCTTCTGATTTACTTTTTGTGAGGCTAGAGAGAAAGGCGTCATCTGCTGCTTCTCTCTCCTACTCCTCCTCTTCCTCTTCTTCCATACCTCGTAGACTTCTAGGCCTTATTCTATACCCGAGTGCCTTGAAGCTCACCCTGACCCTCTTCTGAGATACCTTCTACAATGCTGGAGAGAGAGACATCAGTTGAAATGGAACTGGTCATGTTTTACAGTATATAATATCGAATCGTTATTTATTTAGCATGTATATCTATGTACAGAATTGATCCCACGTGGGTACAGAATACATTCCTCAACATAAGTTATGCCGTCAAAACTGATATATACAAGTGCGAAAGTCACCCACATCGTCTGTACATTTCACGTAGCGTCTGAGCATCCGAGTGTTTCCCAAACATTTCCATTATTTGTTTCAGATATTCTCCTTCAGTTCTTGTAGAGTAATGCATATGCACTTTAGATATTACTGTATTCGTATAATAGTCAGGCAGGTATATTGCACATGACAATTTTTTTTTATACTTTGAAATATTCAGACCCAAATAACCCATTCATACCAAATTCACACTCTGTCTTGGGAGTAACTTGCACTTAACTGGGAATATATATATATCTTTTGTTATTTACTTGTAACATCAACCTTCATACACACACACACACACACGCAAACCACTTCGAGCGTTGTTGTTGAACCCAGCAGTTGTGTTACAACCGACAGAAATTCTCTTCTGGAGCAAAAAGCACTGCGAGGCGTATTTGTGAGACTTTGTAAATATTGTGTGTTCTTTTGTGTACAAGAGTTCCTGAATAAATCTTTTAATTTTGTACTCCCAGTCTTTGTTTATTCTCACTCCACACTTTGGGGAGAGTTTGGTCAAGACTGTTTGACTGGCTTATCAACCTGGCATCACAAATTGAAAGTACATTGCTGTACTGTGTTCTGCCTTTGTGCAGAGAGAGAACAAGAGGTGAACTAAAAAGTAGACACTGCAGAGAACAGATTAAGAGATGAATATACATTCAAACAAATCAGAGTAAAATACAACTTAAGAAATACCTGAATATTTAAGGTGACGTGAGACCACCATCTGGTCACTTGGTTTGCATTTCAAAAGCCGTTTAGCCTTTTAGTTAAAATGACAGTGGCGAGAAACACAGAAGGGTTAAAATCTGCCCAAAATGCTTAAAAACCAGAACAGGAGGGTTAAAATCTGCCCAAAATACTTAAAACCTAGAACAGGAGGGTTAAAATCTGCCCAAAATACTTAAAACCTAGAACAGGAGGATTAAAATCTAACCAAAATACTTAAAAACCAAATCAGGAGGGTTAAAATCTGACCAAAATACTTAAAAACCAAATCAGGAGGGTTAAAATCTGACCAAAATGCTTAAAAAAACCAAATCAGGAGGGTTAAAATCTGACCAAAATGCTTAAAAACCAAATCAGGAGGGTTAAAATCTGACCAAAATGCTTAAAAACCAAATCAGGAGGGTTAAAATCTGACCAAACTGCTTAAAAACCAAATCAGGAGTGTTAAAATCTGCCCAAAATACTTAAAAACCAGAAAAAGAGGATTAAAATCTGACCAAAATGCTTAAAAACCAAATCAGGCGGGTTAAAATCTGACCAAAATACTTAAAAACCAAATCAGGAGGGTTAAAATCTGACCAAAATGCTTAAAAACCTATCAGGTTTCCGATAAAACAACTCATCTCTCTACAAGGAAAGAGCAAGCAGAGACATTTTCAAAATTATACTTGTGAACATTACCTCATACAATGCAGTCAAATACAACACTGAAGAAGCTCACCTTCAGTAAATAAAATAGCTTTAATATTCCTCATCACCTAGGAAAAATAAAAATAATACTGTCTAAATATATATATATATTTCTTATAAAAAAGTTAATTTAACACATACATAACCATTTTTTTGTTGTCACTTCTTTACAATAGTCAGGCTTAAAGTATAATTTAATTTGTTTTTTACCACTGTTGAGCAGTGGAGCTGAATGGGCCAGTTTTATGTCCAAAATTGCATAAGCTGTCGAGACTGTTCACAAAATGATTATAATTATTATTAATTCGAACGACTTTAACTGGCTCACTTAAGTCACATTTCTGAATCCTCCTGGGGCTGAAGCACTTGTTCTTGGAACAGGACAGAGTCAAAGAAGTCGAACAGTCTACTCGGTCCACCAAAGATGTTGCGCCGCGCCGATTCAAGAGACGCGAGATGCTAGAAGAATTGGGGGAACGTACTCGGGCGACGCTGCCTCCGGGAGAACGAGCGAGCGGGGAGGACTGCCGCCGCCCTTCCCCTTATGCCACCCTCAGCATCCCCTCATCCCTCACCCGCGAGGGTTCTTGATGGCTCCCAGGAAGAGGACGTTGTTCGTCTTCTTGTCGTATATCAGGAAGACGAAGGGCTCGTCGCAGTGGAAGATCACCGGCTGGTTGGAGCTGAAGGAGCGCACCGGGGCGAGGAGGGCGGTGGCAGCTGCTGCCTCTGTGCCTTCTTCGTTGACCTCCACGAAGGCCTTGTGGATGATCTTGTCCACGTACAGCCCATTCGTGTTCGTGAACACCGACAGGTCGGCCCTGCCTTTGTCGAAGAGGTCGACGATGCCCATGCCCTGTAACGCCTGGTGGAGAGACAGAGCAGTGGATGAAATGTGTTATCTGTATTGCAAAACTGTCAGAACTTAAGCCAGCTTCTTTATATCAAAAGGTAATCGATAATTATAATAATAATAATAATAACAAAACTGTCAGAACCTGGGCTAAACTTCCAGAGCTCGGAAGTGAATCAAGACGAAGACCTTGATTTGGCAGCTGATATTATGTGACCGTGAAGTCCGTCAGTGATCTTACGAAAAACCATGTAAGTAATCTGTCATTTCCAACATTACATACGTTAATTATTTGAGGCACTTTCCAATTATCTTAGGAAATACGTTCGTTAAACCAAAAGAGGTGAGGAAGGAAGGGGCTTCATAATACATTTTTTCCTCTTTCAGTTTTCCTCTCAAAGACCTGTTCCTTTTCCTGATTATTCTGATTCTCATCCACAAAGATTTTCACTCCTACGAGAACCTGTTCCCAGCCCACATATTCTTGGACTGTTAAGACTCTGTTGGAGCAAGAAGTTAAAACAGGACAGGTAAGGTGCATGTGCCATGCAGCCTTGAGGCCCCGGCCAGTAACGTACCAAATCGACACCACCTTTAAACTAGCTAAACCACTACCTTAAGGTTGAGAGCAAAAACGCAGCTGTGAGACACTGCCTCAAGCCTCGAACAAAAGACACTACACTGCAACGCTACCTAAAGCCTTGAGGAACCAACGAGAGGTCCTGTGCTACACCACCTGAAAACCCAGTCCTAAGCCATGCCTTTGTGTCACCACTGAAAAAATTTCCTGTGTTACATTGGCGTCAGAAAGCTGGAGCCAAAAGGTGCCTTTGAGACGCTGACAAAAGGCTCAATCTGAAAATGACCAACAGCTCACTTCTTCGGTCTCTGAAGCTCAGCAAGGATGTGCAACGAGAGACACACCAAAAGCTCTAATGTGGTTGGCAAGCCTGCCCACCATCTTGTCAAAATAACCAGAGCTCTCCTCATAATCCTTGCAAGTGGGTTACCAAAGGCTAAAAGCTTCAGTGACACAAGAACACATTCACCCACCAGCAAACAGTACATGGCTGGTGTTTTCTAAGTTTAACAGTACTCACAACGATGGAGAAACAAATCCACAGTTATGTATGGGCACATATATTTAGAAATTAATCTCTACAGAAAGCTATCGGGAATCAGACAGTCCCGAAAGCTCTCTGCAGAAATTTATTCTCAAATATATGTACCCATACATAACTGTGGATTTGTTTCTTCTTCACTTGCAACAATGTTTGTGCTCCTTACGATTAAAATGTGAATTATGTTAACGATGGATAATGCATTAGCAGAAATGGAAAAATATCTTTGCCCGGATTTTTGCATGTTCGGTGATTTTCAGTCACTCTGGCACACAATCTGCACTGGAAATGAGACATCGATGGACACTTTCTTAGAATTAAAACCCTGCTCTGTAGCAGAAAACCTAAGCTTGGGAAATCAGTGCTAAAAAGATAAAAACACGAATCGCAACTCACCCTTTTCAACTCGTCCCTGAGCTCCAGGTCGAACTTGAATTTGGGGAACAGTATGTCCACGCTGGTGGGTGCCATGTTGCTGGGGTGGATCGCTTCGCGCAGGGTGGCGCTGTTCAGGTTGTTCACCATGTTGACGAACCGGTCTCCGAAAGGCAGCCGAGCTTGGGGGAGGAGGATGATCATGGAGATGTCATCCCCGTCGTATGGCAGCTCGAGAAGGCGTGCGCCCAGTTTTGATGACTCTCCTGTGATGAATAGATTCTTTTCAGCTCTTATGGGGGTTGAAAGAGGGTTCTATACTCTGTTCTATTCATAGAATTCAGTGACTTAGTGTTCTTTTAGTTTCACTGTCTAGAAAGAACACGAATAAAGTCTTTTTAGCTTTTGAAATATGGTTGAAATAGGGCTCTATACTCTATTCTATTAACAGAATTCAGTGAATTATTGTTCTTTTAAGTTGATATCTAGAATGAGCAGGTTTACACATACAGCACATAGACAGAAAGGTTTGTGAAGCATCCAATAAACACTACCCTAAATACGAACGTTATGTTCCGAACAGCCGTTCATGCCTTAAACTGTTCGCAAATTGGTTACTGTACTCTTCATGCCTGTTTAAGTACAGTATAAGTCAATACAGTACTGTACAGTATTTTATAGAGCACTGTACAGTGCTTTATTAATTGTAAATAAGAAGAAAGGTGTGCAGAACAAAACTTGAACTTACGGGTAACAAAAGGGAGTGCTCCGAATACAATTTTAATTTGCAATCAAGTTTGTTCATATCTGAAAGTTCGTAAACTGAATGTTCGTAAGTAGGGTGGTGTCTGTATAGACAATAGGTTTGTGGCGCATCTAATACTGTGGAGGTCTTATGCACATTAGAGAGAGAGGAAAACTGGCTAAATAAATAAGTTTTGCATGTCAAGGAGACTCAAACTCCCAAAGAGGCCAACCCTGACTCAGGAGGAAACTCACCGTATCTAAACCTCCCTAACTGAGACATCATGGCCAGGGGAACCGACTGACTCTGAGAGATGAAGAAGTTTCTGGGCCTGGTGCTGGCCGGGTCGAACTGTGTCTCCCAAGTGCCCTTGAAGTAGGCCGCGTTCACGATGACCATGAGGATCCGGTCGAGGTCTCTTTCCGTGACAATCTCCCGAATCAATCCTTTTGTGACCTCGTTCACGAAGCTATTGATCAGCCTCGCGGAGCGCGGTTTCTGCAATGGCGAAAGATGGCAGAGATTGTTAGATTTGGTTTTGGGTGACCTGCCTGGTTTTTCCTGGATCACTACAATGGCAGGTGAAGAGTATCAGCATTAAATAATTAAAATAAAATTTCAAGCTGGCATTATGGTGATCCATTGAATAGAATACAGGATTTAGGGTAAAGGCCAAGCCCTGGGACTTCTGAGGTCATTCAGGGCTGAATGACAGTAAGGAGGTCTGAAAGGTGTAACAGGAGGAAAACCTCGCAGTTACACTATGAAACAATAGTTTGAGAGGCTGGAAAGTCAGATGGAAGAAAAAGAATAAGAACAGTGGTACAGCAAAAGGAATGGAAGGGGTTGCAGCTAGGGACCAAAGGGACGTTGCAGAGACCCTTGAGTAAAGCCTACAGTGCACCACGTGGGGTGCACTGATGGCGCTACCCCCATAAGTGGGTGGTGATCCATTACTCCACGCACAAGCACCCCATGATCTGTTACAGTTTAGTTAACCACCTAATGTTATACAGTGAGTGCAGAGCTGAACTTTCAGTTTGTTGACATTTACAGGTCAGTGACCCCAGGAGCATTTGGTTAACCCACAGGTTGGGTCATGGAACCTTCCAAACCCAGTGGATGCTTGCAGCACAGTTTGGTAAAACTTCACTGGCTTCTAAAGTTACTGGAAACTGCTCAGTCCTCGACACTAACGTTGCAAGCCAAGCAAAGCCAGAAGCTAGGCGTTTCTTTGATTAAAAATGTCTGAGAATGATTGTTTCATGCAGATTTGGGTAAAGAACCACCTTGATTTAGTTTGATATGAATGAAGAAAGAGCATAAGGCCTCAACAGCTCTCTTCTGGCAGATAATTTACTAGAAAAACTTCATCGCTCTCTAATCACACTTACATAATTAGGTGCAGTTCTCAACTATCATAAGTGAAATTAGGTTGTACTGAACCCATAATTGAAATACATTTAAGGAGACCTATGAATTGGTCATTGACTGATACTGCTAAAGAAAAAATTTAGCTCTTTCCTTTAAGAAACAAACGAGAAACTAAGGTTCATTTGATGTGAAATCAGATTCATGTGGACACAAATTCATGTCGCTCCAGTTACCTAAGGTAACCTGAGGTTAGACTGAGTTATTTTAAAGGTAGGTTTTAACCAGATTAGACTGAGTTAGTTTAAAGGTAAGTTCAGGTCAGGTTAGATTGAGTTAGTTTAAAGGTAGGTTCAAGTCAGGTTAGACCGAGTTAGTTGAAAGGCAAGTTCAGGTCAGATTAGACTGAGCTAGTTTAAAGGTAAGTTCAGGTCAGGTTAGACTGAGTTAGTTGAAAGGTAATTGAGGTCAGGTTAGAATGAGTTATTTTAAAGATAAGTTCATGTCAGGTTAGACTGAGTTAGTTTAGAGGTGATTCAGGTCAGGCCAGACTGAGCTGGTTTAAAGGTAAGTTCAGGCTAGGTTAGACTGAGTTGAAAGGCAAGTTCAGGTCAGGTTAGACTGAGTTGGTTGGAAGGTAATTCAGGTCAGGTTCGACCGAGTTGGTTGAAAGGTAATTGAGGTCAGGTTAGACTGAGTTAAGGCAAGTCAAGCAGAGTAACACCTCAACTTGGAAATACTCAGGTGGAGTCTACAATATAGGAACTTTGTTACTTCAGGTGCTGGCTATAATATCAGCTGTAAGATGCCTATAAAATACACAGATTCAGGCTATAATATGGGGTCTTTCTTAGCAGACCTTGTTACTTGAAACATTCAGGATCTTGTTACTTATCAGAAAACCAGACCCCCAGACTGTCTGATAAGTTGAGATGCCACTGAGCCCCAAAGTTTAGGTAAATGAGATTATGTCAGCTAAGTCACCCTAGATCAAACTCAAGCTACAAAAGGAGTCTGCCTGCGCACTCACGTCGGTGAAGTCATTCACACGTATCTCGTTGGTGAGAATCTTCTCTACGCAGGACCTCAGAGTCAGCCTTTGATCGATGTAAGCCCGATTAGCCAGGTTGAAGGTGTAGAGAGAGCTGTTCTTCTGCCTTCTATCGTAACTGGAAGAAAATATTATTCTTAAATCGTTTTCTACCAAGATGTGTTATTGACGCGGGCCTAACTTAACCTACTGGCCAAACTTCTCATATAAGTGCTGTAGCCTACAAAATTATCACATTTCCTCACTTTAGTTTTCATTTTGGAATGGAATGGAATATAAAATTTAGGCCAAAGGCCAAGAACTAGGACCTATGAGGTCATTCAGTGCTGAGAGGGAAATCGAGAATAGAAAGGTTTGAAAGGTGTGACAGAAGGAAAATCTTTTGCAGTTGCACTATGAAACAATTGTTGGGAAAGTAAGATTGAGGAAAGTAAGATTGAGGAAAGTAAGATTGAGGAGAGAGGATATGAATAGAGGTACAGTAAAAGGAATGAAAGGGGTTGCAGCTAGGGTCAGAACGGACGCTGCAAAGAACCTTAAGTAATGTCTAAAATGAGTTTATACTTTGCTTAATATTCCTGTCAGGTAAACTGAGCTTGTTGCATGACTGAAGACTCTGTATTGTACCAGATCTAACGTACAGTCGTAGAGATGCTATTAACATATAAGACCTCTGTCAAGGGTTACTGTACTTATTATCAATATAATGTAGCAGTGTCCACAGTCAATACGATTTCTGCAGTTGGAATATCTTCCTATAGAAGAGAATGCACAGTATTCTATATTTTACTAAATTTAAGACACAACTGTCATCCTCCAAAGAAACTAAGTTAAATTCTTCAGTTCTAGAACATCAAGAAAGACCTATATTCACGTAGAAAATTTACTTTTCCTTATGATTAAAATAGACTAAGTATTCAGAAGTTCAAGGGAAGATGTAATGCATTACTACCCTAGTACAATTCAACTTTCAATTTTATTTATTTATCAATTTGCTGGTTTATTTCAAATAACTGATCTCTTTCTGAATTTCCCTTTACCTTCTGTTAATTCTTCCACATGAACACCTTAATATTCTTTGGAAGCTTCTGGAATTTCAAATCAGTGGCCCCTGTGGTGGGCTTGTTCCATATAAGAAGGTTTGAAAGGTGCAACAGGAGGAGAACCTTTTTGCAGTTGCACTATGAATCAATTGTTAGGAGAGGCTGGAATAAGTCGGATGGAAGAAAGAGAATGTGAAAGGAGGTACAGTAAAAGGAATGAAAGGGGTTGCAGCAGCTAGGGGCCTAAGGAAAACACCTCAGTAATGCCTACAGTGCACCACATGAGGTGCACTGACGGCACTACCACCCTATGGAGCAGGATTTTAGAAGAGTCAAAGATTCAACCACTTACAAAAGCTCCAATTCCTTCCAGAGTTTGACAGTTGACACCTTGTTCGACAACTTCAGAGTAGCTTCCAGTTCCTTCTGCGTGTTGCCCCCCGAGGCGAAGTAGGCCAGCGTCAGGGCATTCCAGATGCTGTAGGGGGAGAAGAAGAAGTTCTGGCTGGAACTCGGAGGGGAGAGCCTCTTGTACAGGTCCAGACCGAAGTCCATGATGTGAGAGAGGTCGGTGCTGTAGGTGGCCCCTTTGAAGTCGTCCTCAGGAGTCAGGCACTGGGGCTGTGCCACTCTGACGGCTGCCAGGAGGAGCAATGACGTCACCCACAACATTGTCGTTGTTCTTCTTCTTTATCTTACCAACCTGGAATAGAAATTGAACTGTAGATTGAAATATCACCACTGAGAGCATCAAGGCTCCTTGATGGATCCATCTGGCTCCAAGGCAGCTAGGGAGCGTCTGGGCCTGACTGCTATTCTTTGACGCTCACACCAGCACCTAAGCGCAATTAATAGAATAGAACATAGAATTTATGCCAAAGGTCAAGCACTGGGACCTATGAGGCCATTCAGCTGTGAAATGGAATTTGGCAGTAAAAGGTTTGAAAGGTGTAACAGGAGGAACAGAAGTTGGAAAGGTGTGGCAGGAGGAACAGAAACGTTTGAAAGGTGTAACAGGAGGAACAGAAGTTTGAAAGGTGTAACAGGAGGAACAGAAGTTGGAAAGGTGTGGCAGGAGGAACAGAAAAGTTTGAAAGGTGTAACAGGAGGAATAGAAAGGCTTGAAAGGCGTAACAGGACGAATAGAAAGGTTTGAGAGGCGTATCAGGAGGAACAGAAAGGCTTGAAAGGCGTAACAGGACGAATAGAAAGGTTTGAGAGTCATCACAGGAGGAACAGAAAGGCTTGAAAGGCGTAACAGGAGGAATAGAAAGATCTGAAAATATTATTATTATTATTATTATTATTATTATTATTATTATTATTATTATTATTATTATTATTATTATTATTATTCAGTAGATGACCCCTATTCACATGGAACAGAAAGCCCACTCAAGAAGCTTCCAAAGAATATAAAGGCGATAATTAGGAAGAAGAGATTCAACTCATTAAAAAAGAAAAAATAATTTTGCTCATTTTTTTTTAATAAACTACTTTACTACTATACAATCTTATGTTAGTTAATTCATTATTTTTTTTTCTTTAAGTTGGTGGGATCTTTTTTTTTCCGTATTTTCCCTCATCTCCTCTTACTTCTTCTTATTTATCTCCTTAATATTCTTTGGAAGATTCTCGAATTTCAAGTCAGTGGCCATTCTTGTTCCGTATGGATAGGGTTCTTCATCTTCTCAATAATAATAATAATAATAATAATAATAATAATAATAATAATAATAATAATAATAATAATAATAATAATAATAATAATAATAATAATAATTTTTGGAAGCTTGAAAAATAAAATAATAATAATAATAATAATAATAATAATAATAATAATAATAATAATAATAATAATAATAATAATAATAATAATGATAATAATAATAATAATAATAATAATTTTTGGAAGCTTGAAAAATAAAATAATAATAATAATAATAATAATAATAATAATAATAATAATAATAATAATAATAATAATAATAATAATAATCTTTGGAAGCTTCAGTAATAATAATAATAATAATAATAATAATAATAATAATAATAATAATAATAATAATAATAATAATAATAATAATAATACCTCTTTTGAAAATAACAAAAACAGTTAATAAATATCCAAAGTATTTACCAAAAAATAGATATAAAAATCATGAGAAACTGAAAAAAAAAAATCAGTCTTATTATTTATTCATAATATTTTCTTTGGAATACTTTTATATATATATTTTATTGACTCCTATGAATTGTGATCTAGGATTGAAGTTATGACGGAGAACAGGGCATGAAGCCTGCAACCTCATCCTAAATAAAAAAAAATAAACAGATGTCAGAATATATATATATATATATATATATATATATATATATATATGTATATATATATATATATATATATATATATATATATATATATATATATATATATATATATATATATATATATATATATATATATATATATATATATCTATATATATTATAATTTACATCACGGAGGATACGTGTTTCCCAAACGGCTCACTGGGAAAAACCCAAACGTGAGTATTCCTTTGACCTTCGTCCGTTCAGGCCTTGAAAATAATAAAAAAATAATGATGGTTGGAAAATTCCAGCAGGTACGTTTGGAAGAAATGCATTCAATGGAGATTCGAGTATAAGTGTTATATGTATGTATGTATATATATATATATATATATATATATATATATATATATATATATATATATATATATATATACTGTATATATATAATATATAAATGCATTTAAATATATATCTACATTCATATACATGTGTATTTATATATATCTACATAAATGTAATTTGTATATATATAAATACATTATGTGAATAAATAAATATATAAATATATCATATATTGCGTGCGTGCGTGCGTGCGTGCGTGCATGCAGGCGTACAAACGGGCAAAAAAATCTTGATCCAAACACGTTGCGCCTACGCTCGTAGACTTGACCTAACTTTCACTAGCTGTGCAAAAGGCTTATACTTCGCATTCCCTTTTACTCAACAACTAATAAATCACATTCTAACTTCATTCGCTCATTAATCCACTAAAATTACATATTATTATACAGATGTATCGGTTCCCATTCCAAGTTCCATTTGGAACTGGAACAATCCTGAAAATCCTTCTAAGAAAAGTGGCAGGAGAAGAAGAAGAAGAATTGAGTAACAACCAAAAACTTCAACAAAAATGTGTACCACCTTTAGAGGAGCTCACCTTAACATTAGCCCCCTCTGTACAAGGTCATATCTCAGCCTCTCTCTCTCTCTCTCTCTCGTGTGGGATTATTCATAGGCTTGTGGATTATAGGCCTACTGTTTTTTCATTTAGTTTCTATTTCTGTCAGTACCTGAATATATCTAGGTCTAATGTTTTGACATAGCCTACTTTCTCTTTCTCTCACTCACTCACTCCTTCTGTCTCTCTCTCACTCCGTTTCTCTCTCTCTCTCTCTCTCTCTCTCTCGTGTGGGATTATTTATAAGCCTAATGATTATAGGCCTATCTTTTTCAATTAGAGCTACTTCTGTCAGTACCTAAATATATATATAAGTCTACTGTTACGAATACAATCAGCAACCGAAGGCCTCCGAATTACTTATCACTTTTTCCAAGATATTAATGAAATATTTATTAAATTCATCATGCAAATTAATGGAAAAAATATCTATTGGTCTGTTAATTTATTCATTCATCAGCAAAATTCTGTGAATTATTGTGGACGCAGAATGAGACTGTTAAAGTTAATCTGAACTGAATTTTAATGACAGGTCTAAGGAATAGTTTATATAACTGACGACTCACTCGATCTGAATAGTTAACTACTTTTGATAGTCCTTTCACACTAATCCACAAATATAGAAAAATAGTATTTTTTACATTCATCCACAAAGAGTATACAAAAATATATAGAAGGAATTTTTTTCATGTAAAATATATAAAAAAAAAATTTTTCCTAGAGAGAGTACGTTTAAAAACTTCTGTTTAATTCTATTAAAACAACTTGTTTTCACAGGCAAAAATACATTGTTTTTCACTCCACAACAGGTAAATCGTCGCCATAATTATTAAGATTAATAATATAACCGACACAAATTATACAAAAATGTATAAAAAGATTTTTTTCCTGCGAGCAAAAATTTTTAGAATAGTTTTCTATCGTGAAATTCAACCCAACAATTTTTTTTTTGTCAGAGGCATAAACAAGACAGCAATTATATGTTGTTTCTCACTCTACAACAGATAAATCGTATATAATCCATAAAAAAAAATGTATGAAAAGATTTGAGGAAGACTTTTTCCTTGCAAGCAGAAGGTTTAATACGTACAGCTTCTAATCACGAATTAAAAAAATATAAAGAGGTTTCCTCAAGGGAATATCTTTAACTAAGTTTTATATTTATTAATTTCATCACAACAGTTCCTTTTCTCGGGTGAGAAACAGTTTGAAAAGCAGCAATTACATATTGTTTTTCACTTCAAAACAGGTAAGTCGTAGCCATAATTATTTAAATTATTAAATCCACAAAAATATGAAAAATGTATAAAAATGTATTTCACCTCTAAGTAATATTTTTTAAGCTTTCTTTTCGGTATTTCTATCCAGGCAAATTCTTGTCATAGGTATAAACGCAGTTCGAAAACGCAGCAATTATATATTGTTTTTCATTTCACAACAGGTAAATCGTAGCCATAATTATATAATCCACTAAAAATATAAAAATGTATAAAAACGTATTTCACCCCTAGGGAATGTATTTAACAATTTTCGTTAATTTTATCCCAACAATTTCTTGTCACAGGTATAAACACAGTCTGAAAACAGGCTCATTACGTATTGTTTTTCATTTCACAACAGGTAAATCGTAGCCATAATTATATAATCCACTAAAAATATAAAAATGTATAAAAACGTATTTCACCCCTAGGGAATGTATTTAACAGTTTTCGTTAATTTTATCCCAACAATTTCTTGTCACAGGTATAAACACAGTCTGAAAACAGGCTCATTACGTATTGTTTTTCATTTCACAACAGGTAAATCGTAGCCATAATTATATAATCCACTAAAAATATAGAAATGTATAAAAACGTATTTCACCCCTAGGGAATGTATTTAACAATTTTCGTTAATTTTATCCCAACAATTTCTTGTCACAGGTATAAACACAGTCTGAAAACAGGGCAATTATGTATTGCTTTTCCTTTCACAACAGGTAAATCGCAGCCACAATTATTGGAAACCAATTAAAACCAAATATTCCAAAAACTCGAATCACTATCCCCCCAAACTCACCTGCGCTCTGCTGACGTCCACTTGCCTATCCCAGAACGCCACCCGCCCAAAAGTTATACTGAAAGAACTCCCTTTATCTCGCTTCTATTTTAGTTTTTTAAGTTTTTACGGAGGAGGCAACAGCCCTCTAAATATTCTCCATTATTTTTCGCGTCTTCCCGTACCCTTTCGCCCGTCTTTGTGGGACGGAACCGCTTTAGATCTTGAAATTTAACGTACCGCTTTCGCCCGACCTTGGACGATTTCCACCCCGAGTGGCTTCTGCGCATGCGCGGCCCGGATGGCGGCGGGTGGTGGAGATGATGGAAGACTGTAAACTAAGAACTTGAAATCCTCACTTTTACTTCGCGTTTTTAAGTACGATTCTGATCCCGACGAAGGCCTGGCGCCTTGAATAACTAGTGTGTGACTTAATCCTTCGTTGGGGGAACACTAGGAACTTGGTAAAGTCCAAAAACGTAAAAAATAGCAATGAACAAAAATGGATCGATCTGCTTCGCTCCAGCAACAAGAGGAAATCGAACTCAAGGAGCTGGAAATACCGAGATTTTTCCTCGTATTTTTTTTTAACCTTCACCTCCTTCTTCCTCCTCCTCCCCCTCCTCCTTCTTCTTCTCCTCCTCCTCCTCCTTCTTCTTCTTCCGGTTGTCTTGGGGGAGGAAGAACCCACACGAAAACCTGCTTAGACTACGCCTTTTTATTTTTAATTTTCGTTCTAGTTACCAATACGAGACGGTCACGGACGGCCAATTTAATGATTGATCGTTTGCATATCTTTCGTAGCTTGGCGTTTCGTTAGGAATAAGGTTGTTTCCGTGGGAAAATGGATGATAACGTGTTTTTTTTTTCCTTGAAAAATGGACTCAAATACGTATGATATGTTGTTATACGTTTTCCCAAAAAGTAAAAGTAAGTATAGCTTAGTTTTACCAGACCACTGAGCTGATTAACAGCTCTCCTAGGGCTGGCCCGAAGGATTAGACTTATTTTCCCAAAAATGGATGAGGTTATTTTTTGTCACTTGGTAAAAAAAAATAATAGTTTTTCCTTAATTTCTGTAACGTACGTCTTGGAATTCAAAGGACTGATTGAATTTCCGCTTGGGTAGTTTACAATACACACACACACACACACACTTGACGACAAAGCATCCCGCTCTCTCTCTCTCTCTCTCTCTCTCTCTCTCTCTCTCTCTCTCTCTCTCTCTCTCTCTCTCTCTCTCTCTCTCTCTCTCTCCTGTGCGTCAGCAGCCATTGCTCGAAGGAACGCAACTTCTACCATACAATATTCCTGTCTGTTTCTCTCTAACCACTGTTGTCTCGATTCACGTACAATCACCACTACTTGCATTGCCATGCAAGCATTCCGATCATGTACTCATAATGTTCCACCGAATCTTCTGTGTCAAACTGTATGTATGTTTCTGTCTGTGAAGACGCCAAACGTCTCGCCATTTCACATACATTATGCTGCTGCATTGTATTCATTAATCTGTCTCGAATCTCATGCAAATGTCCATACGTGGAATTTCCTGGCCTTTCCACTGATATATGTTTTATCATTGTACGTTTATTATGTCTCTCACAACCGCCATCCGTTTGTCTGTCGACAAGCACAGATGTCCGAAATTCATTTCTCACTATAATGTGGTTCGGATTCCACAATAAGCTGTAGGTCCCGTTGCTAGGTAACCAGTTGGTTCTTAGCCACGTAAAATAAGTCTAATCCTTCGGGCCAGCCCTAGGAGAGCTGTTAATCAGCTCAGTGGTCTGGTTAATATATTCAAGAACAGAAGAGGGGGCGGGGTTACAGTTTGCTAATCTGGGCAGCATGTTCTTTAAATAAAAAAAAGACAGGGATAAAGGATCAAGGGATAATCCAGGGTGGATATTAACATTCCTGGTAGAGGTAGCTTCAATAAACATAGTCTCTTGCAGATTTCTTTTCCGACGGTCGTTGACCTTGTAGATTAGCGTTGACTTATCCCAGTTCATCGCATGGCCTGTCTTAAGCCAGTGACCCGCAATGGCATTATTTGATGATAGCAGATTCCGGAATCTGCTATCATCAGTCAAACCAACAATATGAACTTGTCAGGAGGACACTGGATATCGGATGACATCGACGGGTTAATCCTGACCTCTTCTGAAGAAGGTGTCCCAGGAGACACGACCACCCAGATGCATCGCCAAACGGGAGTTAATGAGGCCAAAAGCCACTAGGGAATTGTTTATTTTCCCTTCTTGGGAAACGGTCACCTACATACCATCGGAGACTTAATGCCACACCTACATATGCTTTGTATACATACCCTTGTAACATTTCTGCTTTGTATATATGCCCTTGTAACATTTTATCTGTCCATATTTTACCAGTGAACTGGGGCACAGAAGGAAGTGCGCGAAATATATGGTTGCAACGTTCAAACTGTGTTTTATGGGCCTTTTTTTCTCCATATTATACTGTGGTATTAGAGTAGAAGACAATCATATATATATATATATATATATATATATATATATATATATATATATATATATATATATATATATATATATATATATATATATATATTTTACAGTCAACATGCGTAATCAGTCATTACGAGTAATGACTGAAATTTCAGTCATCACGCGTAATGCACTTAGGGACATTTGATCCCCCCAGGAGCTAGTACTAAACACGGCGAAATACATTTGACCCCCCAGGGACTAGTACTAAACCCGGCGAAACGGTGTAGGTGACTCACTGTTTCGCCGTGTTTAGTACTAGCTCCTGGGGGGATCAAATGTCATCTAAGTGCATTATGCGTGATGACTGAAATTTCAGTCATTACGCATAATGACTGATTACGCATGTTGACTGTAACATATATATATATATATATATATATATATATATATATATATATATATATATATATATATATATATATATATACTGTATATCTAGTACAGTATAAATATACATATACATATACATATACATATATATATATATATATATATATATATATATACATATACATATACATATATATATATATCTATATATATAATACACATATATAACATAGGTGAGTCTTTCTATACAAAATAATAAACAGTTGTTCCTATAAACTTGACTAGCCTAAACTATAGGCTGTGGCAAACTAAAATTTTCGCCCGCTAGTTATAGGACTATATGTTCGTTTTATGTAGTCTAACGTCTTAGAGATTGAATTTTCGTGTATATTAGGTTAATATATATAGTATAGGTGAGCCCATCTATACAAAATAATAATAAAACCTTAGACTGTAAGGCTGTCAGTTATTGTTCTAGTGGCTTGTTTTACGTAATATAATGAATTACCAATTGATTTTCCCATAAAAAAGTCCAAAATTTAACTGTACATAGCATAATTTCTATTTATAGAAATTTGAGGCATCGAAAAATAGCCAAAACACGTAAAATTACCGACGGCAAAAAATTTTTTCATGTATTTTATATAATGAACAATATAATGTTAGTATAGACTGATATTCAGAGGATAAAATAATCATTTTACATATAAGTAAATAAAAATATATGGACAGGAAACAAAATAAATACATTTCCAATACCTCGTGGATGTCACATCACAGAATAAAAACTCAACCTGACAAATGAGACTAACCGTCCATTTTTTGTTTGTTTACATTCGTCAGTTCGACTCTTCTTCTTCTTAATAATAATAATAATAATAATAATAATAATAATAATAATAATAACAATACCTTCTGTTGCTTCTTAATGAACGCATAATATTCAATGGAAAATTGAATTTCAAGCCAATGGCTCCCTTGGTGGATTTGTTCCAAATGAATAGGGTTCTTCGTCTTCTGAGTAAAATAATAATAATAATAATAATAATAATAATAATAATAATAATAATAATAATAATAATAATAATAATAATAACGACAACAAAAATATTCTTGTCTTACCATAACTGAAGTCCGCAACCTGACTCATCACGTCGGCTGAGGCGGCATTGCTCGGAGCAACAGAGAAGTCTCGGCTTTGGGTTGACGGATTTCTGAACCCTTTCTTCCAGAGGCCCTTGAAGTAGACGGCATTCACAAGGTCCATACTGGCTGAGCGGATGAGGTCTTCCGTCACAACGCTGCTGATGAGGCCTCGCGTCTTCTGGCTGACGAAGGCGTTGATAGCACCAGCTGCAGTTTTAGCCTGAGGTAGTTTAGGTTGACATTCACACTGGCTTGCAGTTTGACACACAGTTACTCACACCATCAGACTTCTAAAGGCTGTTTTAATCTCTAATGTTGTATATTTACATCAACCTCACCCTTTTGAAGAGTTTTGGGCCTAATTGTGACCACTCCCTACCCATATCAAAGAGATCTCCATGCAAAATTGAAGTTATAATCCTCCAACAGTGAATACTGTCCACATGAATACAATATCTAGATACAATGTGCACAACAGTTTGCTGTGCAGTTGCCTTTATAGTTTTTCATAGGCCCTCTCAGCCACAGAGTGATCATATAGCCTGACAGGCTACCATACACAAAGCAAATCATGGAAATTTTATACTCACATTGTAGAAGTTAAGGATGCGTAGCTTTTCCAGGAAAACAGTTTGGACACATGGCAGCAAAGTGAAGGATTCGTTGAAGTAACCTCTGTTGGCCACATCGACATGTATGCTGACACTGCACTGTCGTTTGTATCTGGAAAGGAATAGTACTTTGCTAAAGATAGTTCATTAATAGAAAGAAACACAGAATTGGTAGTCTATCACATTTCATAACTGTTTATCTCTGACTCATTTTACTTCTGCACTCACAAAAGCTCTAACCCTTTTGACAGTCGGTGCGCAGAAGGCTTATCAACCACATGCAATCCTTTTGCCAGCTGTGCCTGGGTATTGCCTGCTGCCCCAAAGTACACCATGACCAGGGATGCCCAGATGCTGTAGGGGGAGAAGATGAAGTTCTCTGAAGGCTTCTCCAGGGTCAGTTGTTTGTAGAGGGTGTGTCCAAAATCTACAATGCCGGAGAGATTGGTGTGTTTGTCTAGAGGTGGAATGTTGGCACTGGGCATGAAGCACTGGAGTTGGGGGACCTCCTATGCTCAGAAGGAGCATCAAGGATTTGAGCCAGATCATGGTGCCAAGTCTGTAATAAGAAGATATTCATCTTTTAGTCTCATGTGCATCAACATCAACACTACTGTGGGCAGGATGGCAGCTGCACAGTTTAATAGTTCAGCAGTTTTACAGGCAGAGGAAGGAAAGACCTCTGGAATTTTGGAACTGTGATATGTAATTCTTTGGTGCACAGTTCCCATTTACATACTAGCTTCTACTCCACTGAAGATTGCTCTGGATATCAAATTATGATAAACGTACACATGAAAAAACAACAGTAATGAGAGTGGGTACAACCTAGCTCTTTGTGTTATGTACCAAAGACCACAAGAATCAAAATCTTTCTAACACTGAATTCAAGCTCACACTCACCTGTAGGACAGAAGTAGTCAGAGTGTGCTTGCTGCAGGCACACACAGCCAAGAACTCCAAGGCACTAATCGTGGACACTTCAGAAAGCCCTTGTTTTGTAAACATCTCATTTGGAGTACGTGCCAGATGTATGATTAGTACTCAGCATAATTGGGTGAGCGGCTACGTGTTACATTTCTAAACAGATCGGTATTTTTCACTCACATCTCTGTCCTGCTTTATACGATCTTAACGAACCCCAAATATTAGAAGGAATAACATTCATTAAGAAACATAAACCATCGTAACGTTTGACATTCCTGCGAAACAGGATGATGAAAGTGGAAAAACCTTAAGAACTATGTGGCAACTCAAGAATCATTCTTCTTCTTCTTCCCAGATTGATTTGTGAGTTTCCTGAATGTGCCATCAGTCAGTTAGCAGCTGATTCTTCAGAAGTTCTTCTGAAGATTTATTGGAAAAGGCAAAACAAGAACGATTTCTCTCTGCATGAAATGTCTCAGTGGGAAGTGAAAATAAAAAAAAAGTGTCTCTCTCTCTCTCTCTCTCTCTCTCTCTCTCTCTCTCTCTCTATATATATATATATATATATATATATATATATATATATATATATATATATATTGATGGCTCGGTGGTAAAAAAATCGCTGGAAGTCGTCGCTTTCCAACCAGTGGGTAGTTTGAATCCCAGTGGTGACAAAATTCTGGCAAACTAGTTTTAAACAATACTAACATGGACTTAACCCAACCTAACTAACAATAGCATAGAAAGGTGTGTCCACTTTACATCAATCCCATCATCATAAGGTAATGGCCACTCCTCTTCACTTTCAAGGAACAGCAGAAGTTTATATGCTGTGTTCCAGAGTTTGCGATTTTTCTCAACGCTCTGCTTTTGTTATCAAGGTTTCTGGCTCCAATGCACAACTCTGCACTTCCGACTAAACTAGCGTTACTGAGGCAGACTTGATTCTCCCGAGTTCCTCTCAGATTAATTAACACTGTCACCTTCACATAAAATTAAGTCTCCGGTCTTCAAAAATGTGTCTTCATTCCAATGCTCCCGGAACATTTCCTGACAGCTGTATTCTTCTCCATTGCCCTGTGACCTAAAAATCTGCTGGATTCTTCTTAATTATCTTGTGACCTACAAATCTGCTGTATTCTTCTCCATTGCCCTGTGACCTAAAAATCTGGTGTATTCTTCTCCATTGCCTTGTGACCTTAATATCTGGTGGAGCTAAATTCCTGGTGGAGGCATCAGAACTAGAGATGTTCATGCCGAGTAGTCTGTGAGGACCTCGTGGTGTCTAAGAGGATTATCTAGGTTACCTTAGGGGGTCGCTTGTTACAGACTGTTTGTTTACACTGTTAGTTCGATGGCGAGTCTACAGATGACAGCACCATAGAGACTCTAAGAGACACTGCTGAATCGAAGCTAAAGACTGCAGTATAAGTATTCTGCGATGACAACACTCTGTAACGAAGTGGGGATGACACCTGCTCCTTAGTCACGTAAACTTCAGAGCTTTGATATAATCTTTGCTAAGAAACTGAGCAATGCTTCTTCTAAGCAAAGTGTTAGGAGGACTGAAAGTAGGAACATGCCAGTCATTATTTTAATCAATCAGAAACTAATCCATCTAAAAATTTGACTCATGTATCATTACTTCATATACCTGAAACTTTTTTTGTGAGGGATACAAATATGCATTCATGTATATGTGTATGTATGAAATTACTTTATATACCTGGGAAGGAGTGTGCATGTGTGTGTGTGTGTGTGTGTATAGGGTAGACGGACGAAATTAAGAGACAGTGGAAAGACAATGTGGATATACAAGACACAAGGTGTCTATCAATATTTGTAAAGGAAAAGTTTTCATGAAAAAGGCCTACATTGTAGATCACTCGCTATGGGTCATTTGAAGGTTTTCCTGTCAGAGAATCTCATAACAAACTAGGACTAGCTCTGCAAATGCCTGGGATTTTTGACGTCCCCAATGAAGAGAACATTGTTCGTCAGTCTGTCGTAGACCATGAAGACGAACGGCTTGTTGCAGTGGAATTCGACAGGTTTTGGAAGCCCCATAAGAGATATAGCTGGTATAAAAAGGAGACCTGTTGCAGCTGCAGCCTCTGTTCCTTCTTCGTTGATGTCTACATAAGCTTTGTGGATGATGTCTGACACGGCCAACTTATTCTTAGAGCTGAACTGGCTCAGGTCAGCCCGACTCCCATCAAAGATGTCCACAATGCCCATCTTTTTCAGTGCCTTGGAGGAAAGGAAATGAAATTATTATTATTATTATTATTATTATTCTATGCCTTGGGAAAGACATCAGAATTGTGTATTTGAAAAACAAGCTAAATCACCCTTGTTGCTCAACCTCACAGATCAAGAATCAAGAAGTCTTGTCAAGAAAGCCATTGTTTTGGCTTCATTGATGACCACAAAATCAACTTCTGACCAAAGCCAGTGCTGCTTACAATTAATAATCAATGGACCAGTCATGTAGCTAGCATAAATGGTACCATATCTAAGCATTACCCAGACCCATTGATGGTCCAATTTATTGAGAAGCCAAAAGGAAAAGCAAAGATATGTGTCTAGCATACATTGGCAGTAAGCCAACAAAGTAACAACATTACGGCTGTGCCATACTCACAGTCACCAAGTTCTCGGACAGCTCTCCACGGAATTTAAACTTGGGGAGAAGCACGTCCACGCTGCGAGACTGCAGCTTCCCGGCACTGATGGCATCCCTGAGAACAGCACTGCTGAGTTTCTTGACCACACTGGCGAGAGAACGTGCTCCATTCCCGTTAGCATTAGGCAGAAGAAGGATCATGGAGAGGTTGCTCCCAGCGTAGGGCAGCTCTAGAACACGTGCGCCAAGTTGACTTGATTCCCCTGTTCAAGTCAAGTCAGATATGCATTCAGTTATTCAAATAAATTGACAATAAATATAACTTTTGCTATTTTCACATAATACACAAAAAACATTGATTTTAAAATTAAAAAAGCCTCAATAAAAGATTACAACTTAGATAATCACGGCCTTTGATGTCTGTCAAGGTCAGCAAGCCTTGTTTATACAGTTGGTTGGGTGGTGGATTAAAATCAAGAATCCTGTATGCTGACACATGACCCTGCATGCAAGTGTTAAGAGGAATATGGGGCCTTGTATGGAGCAATTAATTTGACTTTACTACCAAAAGGTGGCCTTCTCTTCTGGTTAAAGAACTAAGTAATAATAATAATAATAATAATAATAATAATAATAATAATAATAATAATAATAATAATACTGTAACGTAACAGTATGCTCAAGTCTTACCATAACTGAAATCTGCAACCTGACTCATCATGTCGACTGAAATGGTATTGCTTGGAGCAACAGAGAAGTCTCGCTTTTGGGTCGACGACTTTGTGAACTCTCTCTTCCAGAAGCCCTTGAAGTAGACAGCATTCACAAGGACCATGCTGGCTGAGTGGACGTGGTCTTCCGTCACGATGCTGGGGATGAGGCCTCGTGTCTTCTGCTTGACGAAGGCGTTGATGGCTCCAGCTGCAGTCTTAGCCTGAAGAAGGTTGGGTAGACATTTACACTGGCTTTCTGCACCTCAGTCTGATTCACCGTCACTCACACCAGCAGACTTCTGAGGGCTGGTGTAATCTCAAAAGTCTTGTATTTATAATATTTTCACTCAACAACACTTTAGACTTGTTTTGGACTTTCAGTGACTCCTACATGCTCATATCAAACATCTGCTTGTGAACTTTATACTATATGCCTATAAATAATCAACAAAGGCCACTTACATATAATATCTGTATACATTACCTACATCAAAGTGCAACAGTAGCAATCTACTGTTTTTATGGTTTTTCATATGCCCTTTCAGCCTGACAGACTATCATACACAAACCAAATCATGAAAACTTTATGCTCACATTGTTGAAATTAAGGATGCTTAGCTCATCTGGGAAAAGGGTGAGGACGCAAGGCAGTAAAGCAAAAGACTCATTGAAGTAAGCTCTGCTGGCCACATCGAGACTTATGTTGCCATTGTTCTGTTGTTTGTATCTGGAAAGGAATACTAGGCTAGAGACAGTTCATTTACAGACAGAAAGACAAGTAGATAGAACTGATACTTTATCACATTTCATAACTGTTTATCTTTGATTCATTTTACTGCTGTGCTCACAAAATCTCCAGCCCTTTTGACAGTCGGTGCGCAGAGGGCTTATCAGCCACATGCAATCCTGCTGCCAACTGTGCCTGGGTATTGCCTGCTGCCCCAAAGTACACCATGACCAGGGCTGCCCAGATGTTGTAGGGGGAGAAGATAAAGTTCTCTGAAGGCTCCTCCAGTGTCAGTTGTTTGTAGAGACTGAGTCCAAAATCTACAATGCCGGAGAGATCTGCGTTTTTGTCCAGAGGAGGAACGTTGGCATCGGGTGTGAAGCACTGGAGATGGACACCTCCTATGCCCAGAAGGAGCATCAAGGATTTGAGCCAGATCATGCTGTTAGGTCTGTAATAAGAAGATAGTCATCTTTTAATCTTATGCGCATCAGCATCAATACTACTGTGGGCAGGAAGGCAGTTGTTCAGCTTACAGTTTGGAAGAGTTATAGACTAGGGTAAGAAAGGCCTTTAGCATATATATATTTAAAGTATAAACTGAAACTGAAGCACAATAAAGTAATGTTTACGCTTTCATTCATGGTTTAGCTCAAAATATTAACAGGTCAACTTTACTTCACCTTATTGCTTGGGAAATGTAATTGGCTTCATTAAACTCTTTGATGCTTAGTTTCCATTAACATAAAAACTTATACTTTCTGGAAGATTGCTGCAAATACTCAAAACATTATAAACATGCATATGATAGTGTAAATATTGACAATAGTATGAACAGGAATAACCCAGCTCTTTGAGCTATGTTCCAAACAGCACCAGAATATCTAACTTTCTAATGCTGAATTGAAAATCACAATCACCTGTAGGACAGAAGTAGTAAAACTTTGCTTCCTCCAGGCACACACAGCCAAGAATTGTAAGGCACTAATTGTGGGCACTTCAGAAAGTCCTTTTTATACACATTTCGTTTGGAATACATGTCAGATGCACGATGATTATACAGCAGAGTTGGGTGAGCTGCTACGTGCCACGGTTCTAAACAGATCAGTATTGTCCACTCATGTTTCTGTTCCGCTTTTGTACGATCTTAACGAACCCCAAACATCAGAATAACAGTCATTATGGAAATATAAACACGTCGCTAAATCTGACATTCCGTCAAAACACTATGATGAAAATAAAAGTAACTATGAACCATGTGGCAACTCAAAAAAACGCTTCTTCTTCCCAGATTGATTTGTGGTTTCCTAAATGTATCGTCAGTCAATGAACAGTTGGTCCCCTAATGGTTGTGGTAAAGATTTAGTAGAAAAAGCACAATAACAATCATTATTTCTCCTCACATGAAAACTCTGTGATCTCTAAGAATACAGCCTTCTTAAGGTAATAATTGAATAACCAAATAAAAGTCTCGAATCAACATGCTGTTCCCAGCCAATCAGAACCGAACAGAACTGGAGCCTGTAACATCGTTATATCCGAATTTCATTTTAGTTCTACTGATGAATGCTGTAATGTCTAAGCCATTCTTTTTGTTGTTAGAGGGAGAAGAGCTCTAATGGTATGCAGATATGAAAGAAGGATTTAAAATCAATAGAAAATTAAAATATCAGTGTATTTAATACTTTCGATTCATGCGATCTTCTCGTCGTAGTCGAGGCTTTGTAAAGACAAGTGAATCCAAGAAGTATGAGGAAATCAGTACCTCAAGAGGTCACTTCCTGGCAACACTTCCATCATCTCCTGTACAGGACCAAATACGAAAATAAATAGCAAAAAATAAACAGCAAACATAAACAGCACTGTAGCCATATTGCTTAACAATCCACATCAAACTGTGACCACCAAACCATCCATCATGAACTAATACTTGGGGCATGATATCCTGACCAGAACATTTCGACTAAACTCTAACAAATTAGTTTTAAACATGACTAACACGAACACAGCAACCTATGGTAGAAATGGTTCCTCAGTGATCAAAGTTCCTCCACTTCAATCCTCTTCACTAACAAGGAACAGCAGACGTTTATAGGTTGTGTTACAGAGCTCACAACTCTTCTCCATGCTTTCCTCAGTTACCAAGGTTTCTGGTTGCAATGCACAACTCTGCACTTCAGTCTAAACTATATTCACTGTGACAGGCTTGATTCCCACTAAGTTCTGTTAAGATTAATGAACACTGTCACCTTCACATGAAAGAAGGTCTCCAATCTTGAAAAATCTTCAAAAGTCTGTCGCTACTGTGAGCATTATCTCTTTCAATGCTCCTAGTACAGATTTCTGTCTCCAGCATTCTTCTCCATTGCCTTGTGACCTACAAATCTTCTGTACTCTTCTCCATTGCCTTGTGACCTACAAATCTTCTGTACTCTTCTCCATTGCCTTGTGACCTACAAATCTGCTGTACTCTTCTCCATTGCCTTGTGACCTACAAATCTTCTGTACTCTTCTCCATTGCCTTGTGACCTACAAATCTTCTGTACTCTTCTCCATTGCCTTGTGACCTACAAATCCTCTGTACTCTTCTCCATTGCCTTGTGACCTACAAATCTGCTGTACTCTTCTCCATTGCCTTGTGACCTACAAATCTACTGTATTCTTGTCCATTGCCTTGTGACCTGCAAATCTGCTGTATTCTTCTCCATTGCCTTGTGACCTACAAATCTACTGTATTCTTGTCCATTGCCTTGTGACCTGCAAATCTGCTGTATTCTTCTCCAGTGCCTTGTGAACTGCAAATCCACTGGAGTTAAATTCCTGGTGGAGGAATCAGAACTGACGATTTCATGTTAAGCACTCTATTAGGACCTCTATTAGGATCATCTACATCACCTTGTGGGAGCCACTTGTTACACACACAATCCACTCAGACTTTTGAACAAAATTAACCTCCCTTTTCTTGTTTGCTTATGCCATTAGTTTGACGACGAGTCGACAGAAAGCAGCACCATGGAGACTCAAGGATATAAATGCCCCAGAATTAAAGCTAAAAACCATGGTAAATGTATTCAGTGACACTTCTCAACATATAATGTGAGTAGAACAGTAGGTTATTATTCATATGAATTTCTTTCTTTCATACAAAATGTATTGGGTTCAATGAAAGTTAAGAAACCAATTCATATTTAATCAAGTATAAAGTGATCTATGAGAAAATGTAACTCATATTAATCTTACCATGTTATATAAATACAGAATCTTTTGGTCACTTAATTCATATTTAATCAAGTATAAAGTGATCTATGAGAAAATGCAACTCATTATTAATCTTCCCCTATTATATAAATACAGAATCTTTTGGTCACTTCTTACCAGATACATATGTAACTGTAATGGCCACAGTGCCCTCCTAACTTCGTCAATTGTTCACCTTTTTGGGGCACATTGACACTACAAATCCTCGAAGTAGTCGAGAGATTAAGAGGGTATTGTGGTTCTATCAATCTCACATTTTCATATAAAACAGCTTTTATAAATATATGAGCACAAAACACAAACATAACATTACTTGGTTTACCTTGAAAAGATTGTGTAGAGGTTACATGCATGTATTTATGTGTGTGTGTGTGTGTGCATGTAAGTATGAAATTGCTTGTCATACCTGGGCAGGTGTGTACTTGTGTGTGTGTGAGTATATCTGTGTCAGGGATTTGATTAAGTAAGGCAGATGGAAGAAGGCCTCATAGTAAAAGATGTCTATGGCAGAAGATGTCTATCAATATTTGTCATGGAAATGATGTCAAAAAAAATTCTTAAGAGTAATGTGGAGGACATTGAGAATATATGCCTGCATTATACAGGCTCAGTTGCTGTGGGTCACTGGAAGGCTTTCCAGTCACAGAACCTCACGATAAATTAGGACTAACTCTGGAAATTTGCAGGATTTTTTATGTCCCCCATGAAGAGGACATTGTTTGTCAGCCTGTCGTAGATCATGAAGACGAAAGGCCTGTCACAGTGGAATTGGACAGTTTTCAGAGTGACCCTCTCAGCGAGGATAGCTGTGGCAGCTGCAGCCTCTGTTCCTTCTTCGTTGACGTCTACATAAGCTTCGTGGATGATATCTGACACGGCCAACTTATCCTCAGAGCTGAACTGGCTCAGGTCAGCAAGATTCCCCTCAAAGATGTCCACAATGCCCATCTTTTTCAGTGCCTTACGGGAGAAGGATGAATAATATTATTAATATTACTTTTTATGTTTTGGGGAAGAGCTTCATATTTTCTATCAGAAAAATAGGCTATATCACCCTTGTTGCCCAGCCTCATTGATTAAGATACAAGAAACAAGAGGTTTCATTGCATAAGCAACTACTTTGATTTCATTTCTGACCAAATACTCTACTTATGAACTGAGCGAATGTTACTTAACCTTGCTGAGCAATGGGACTGTGGGTCCTGTCTAAGGATTACCCAGACCCAATGTAGGTCCCCTTCACTCACTAAAAATCCAAAAAGCAAAGCCATTAAATAAGAACTGACCAGAGCAACAATGTTGTGACCAAGTCATACTCACAATCTTCAAATCATCAGACAGCTTTGTGCGGGATTTAAACTTGGGAAGGAGCACGTCCACCAGGTGACTCTTCAGCTGTGCAGGGCTGATGGCTTCTCTGAGGGCAGCGCTGCTGAGTCCCCTCACTACATTAGCGAGAGAACTTCCTCCATTCCCATTCGAATTTGGCAGAAGAAGGATCATGGCCAGGTTGCTCCCAGCGTAGGGCAGCTCTAGCACGCGTGCGCCAAGTTGTCTTGATTCCCCTGTTTAAGTCAAGTTATTTCTGCATTTAATATTTCATTTAATGATGAATTTGGCTTTTGCTATTGTCACAAGATAATAACAGAAATAAAAAGTGATTTAAAAAATAAACATGCCTTGATAAAAGTATACAACCTAAAAAAACCAAGGCCTGTGTTGTTTGCAGAGTTAGTGAGTCTTGTCTATACAGTCAGCTGGTTGGGTGATTGATTAGGAATGAGAATTCCCTAAGCCATCATAGGCCATTGCGTTCATTCCTCTTAAGCAGCCTCCTACTTGAGTTTTCCTTAACTCTTATATGTTTTTTTCTTTCAAGTTGAAGGATTATCAACTCTCTCATTTCCATCAGGCATGGTAGACTGTCCCATAGGCCTTCATTTGGAGGGTTAAACCCAAAAGTGGCTAGTGTCTTTAATGTGCTTTACATTTCATGCCATTTACAAACAAATCTTTCATTGCACAGTGACTCTGTGCCTGGTTAAAGGACTAAACAGTAATGATAATGACAACGACGCACTAAAGACTTACCGTACTTGAAATCCGAAACCTGGCTCATCATGTCGACTGAAATTTTACTGCTCGGAGCAACAAAGAAGTCCTTCTTAATGGTGTCTGACTTTTCAAACCTTTGTTTCCAGGTGCCCTTGAAGTAGACGGCATTGATGAGGACCATGCTGGCCCTGCGGACGACATCTTCTGTCACGATGCTGCTGATGAGGCCTCGCGTCGTCTTGTTGACGAAGGCGTTCATGGCTCCGGCTGCATTCCTAGCCTGAGGAAAGTTGGGAAGACTTTTACACTGGCTTCCTTGACCTCAGTTTGATCCATTGTCACTCATGCCAACAGATTTTTAAGTAGGTTCTTGTAATTGCTAATGTCATGTATTCATATCAGCCTCACTCATTAACATTTTTGACTTGCTTTGGGACTTGTTCTGATCCCTTCTCGCTCATACCAAACATTTCTACATTCAAGCTGTAGGGTGCAATCCCCCAAGAATTAATACTGGCCACATACATATAAAATCTATATACATTGTCAACACTAGTTGGCCCAGTAGTTTTAATCTGCTGGATTTTGTAGACCCCTCACAGCTACAGATTGATCATGAAGTCTAATAACCACCAGACACACACTAAAACATAACAATTTCATACTCACATCATTGAAATTAAGGACACGTAGCTCATCTGGGAACACGGTGTGGACACAAGGCAGCAAAGCGAAAGAGTCGCGGAAGTAGGCTCTATTGGCCACATCGAGACTTATGTTGGCATTGCTCTGTTGTTTGTATCTGAAAAGGAATACAATACTATAGACAGAAAGAAAGATAAATAGATAGATAGAACTAAAAGTTTATCACATTTCACAGCTGCTTATTTTAGATTCATTTCCTTGCCGTACTCACAAAATCTCCAGCCCTTTTGACAGTCGGTGTGCAGAAGGCTTGTCTTTCAAGCGCAGTCCTGCCGCCAGCTGTGCCTGGGTATTGCCTGCTGCCCCAAAGTACACCATGACCAGGGCTGCCCAGATGCTGTAGGGGGAGAAGAAGAAGTTCTCCGAGGGTTTCTCCAGGGTCAGTTGTTTGTAGAGGGTCAATCCAAATTCTGCGATGCCTGAGATATCTGCATTTTTGTCCAATGGAGGAACATTGGCATCGGGTGTGAAGCACTGGAGGTGGGCACCTCCTATGCCCAGGAGGAGAATTGCGGATTTGAGCCAGATCATGCTGTTGAATCTGCAATAAGGATGTGTTCAGTATTTGGCATCCAATCTCATGAGCATGAACATCAACACCACTACAGTAAACGTTGCTAAATATTGAACCATTGTTAAATACGTCAAAAAAAAGTATTATCCTCGTCTAATTCCAAGATTATTTTTATATAATATGATTTAATTTTTCGATTCAACAGAACACACATTCTTTATACAAAACAGAAATATTCAGTTGGCTTCCACATACGAAAATGAAAGATGTTTTGGTTAGAATATGCCCGACAGTTTCGTCCTCCAATGGACCTCTTCTTAAAAAACGCTCTAAGAGGAGGTCCTTTCTTTCATTTTCCTATGTGGAATACAACTGAATAACACATCTTAGTGTGAAAGAATATTACCAGTATTAAAAATATAAATATAAAAAAGAAAATGGTAATTACTGCTAATTCATAAATATTTTCCCATTATTCCATACAATTTAAATGGTCATGCCTTTACTCATAATTTAAAAAGAATAAAAATTGGCAACTCTAATCTACCTCATCACTTGGCAAATCTATTTATAATTACTAGATAATCACTCAATGGTTTGAATAAACTTCATGCTTTCTTTTTATTCACACACACACTTCAATTCCACTGAAGATTGATCTTGATATTGAAATGTAATAAGCACTCACATGACGGAAAGCAAAAATAATAACAATAATAAAAATATAAATATAAAAAAGAAAATGGTAATTACTGCTAATTCATAAATATTTTCCCATTATTCCATACAATTTAAATGGTCATGCCTTTACTCATAATTTAAAAAGAATAAAAATTGGCAACTCTAATCTACCTCATCACTTGGCAAATCTATTTATAATTACTAGATAATCACTCAATGGTTTGAATAAACTTCATGCTTTCTTTTTATTCACACACACACTTCAATTCCACTGAAGATTGATCTTGATATTGAAATGTAATAAGCACTCACATTATAGAAAGCAAAAATAATAACAATAATAAGAATCAAGAAACTTATATGTGTGTGTTTTGTTCCCGAGAGCACCAGAAAAGGAATTTTTGCCACTAAACTCAAGATGATGCTCACCTCTGAATATTGCAGGAGTTTGATGCTGTAGGATTGAAGGGATACTGGAGAAGTCAGGATGTGCTTGCTGCAGGCAAACACAGCCTAGAATCGCAAGGCAGTGATTGTGGAAGCTTCAGAATGCCCTTGTTTTATATAGACCGCATTTGGAGCGCATGCCGGATGCACGATGATTTCACAGCCATGCGAGTTGCTCTGCGCTATCACGTACCACATTTCTAAACAGTTGAATATTTTTCACTCACGTTTCTGTTCAATTTTGAACTGTCGTAGCAACCTAAACATTATAATGACATTCATTATAAGCACTTACACGCGTGGAATACCTTTCATTTCTTCAAAATATGATGATAAGAAAAACACTTTTAAGAACTAAGTGGCAACTGTGAAAAACCTGATATTCTTCTTCTTCCCGAAATGATTCGTGTTTTCCTGAATGTCCTTTGCTGCCTCGGAGGCTTTAATAGGAAAAGCACAACGAAAATAGCGATTTCCCTTCACACAAAAACTCTGTCAGTACGACCTTCATGATGACATAATTGTTATGCTGACGTAAGATCGGAGGAACTTATGGAATATTATTCTGCTTTTTTCAACTGTAATTTCTGGACTGTTACTGGAAAGGAATATGTGTATATTGTTATGTATGTGTATGTGTTTGTATGAACATATATGTAAAACATATAGTATGTGTTATATATACATAATTTTATATATATACATATATATATATATATATATATATATATATATATATATATATATATATAATCATGAACCCCTTTTTTATTCATTAGGTTCTTTAATAAACAAAAAATCAATAAAAACAAAGAGATCTGTACTGAGAAAATCCGGCAGCAACTGAGGCAGACAAAAGAGGAAGGCACGGAGAAATACAAAAAATTTACCTTGAATCTAATTTATTCTTCTTTCCGTATTTCCCTTCACCTCCTCTCACTTCTTCCTGATGAAAGAAGGGTTTAAAATCAATAGATCAAAATATCAGTAAATTTTATACCTTCGATTCTCCTCACTGGAAGTCGGGGCATCTTTATACGATCTTGTCGTAGTCTAGGCTTTGCAAAGACAGGTGAATCATAGAAGTATGAGGAAATCAGTACCTCAAGAGGTCACTTCTTGGCAATACTTCCATCATCTTCAGTACTGGACCAAATACGAAAATAAATCGCAAAAATGAATAGCACAGTAGTCATATCTGTCATTCCACAACAAACTGTGACCACCAAACCATCCATCATGAACTAATACTTGGGGCATGATATCCTGACCAGAACATTTCGACTAAACTCTATCAAAGCAGCTTAAAAAATAACTAACATGAACACAGCAACCTATGGTAGAAATGGTTCCTCAGTGATCAAAGTTCCTCCACTTCAATCCTCTTCACTACCAAGGAACAGCAGACGTTTATAGGTTGTGTTACAGAGCTCAGAACTTCTCTCCATGCTTTCCTCTGCTACCAAGGTTTCTGGTTGCAATGCACAACTCTGCACTTCAGTCTAAACTATATTCACAGTGACAGACAGGCTTGATTCCTGCCAAGTTCCTTTAGATTAATGAACACTGTCACCTTCACATGAAAGAAGGTCTCTAATCTTCAAAAGTGTGTCACTGCTGTGAGAATTATCTCTTCCCATGCTCCTAGTACAGATTTCTGTCTCCTGCATTCTTCTCCATTGCCTTGTGACCTACAAATCTGCTGTATTCTTCTCCATTGCCTTGTGACCTAAATATCTGCTCTATTCTTCTTCATTGCTTTGTGACCTGCAAATCTGGCCTATTATTCTCTATTGCCTTATGACCTGCAAATCTGCTGTATTCTTCTCCAATGCCTTGTGACCTGCGAATCCACTGGAGGTAAATTCCTGGTGGAGGAATCAGAACCGACGATTTCTTGTTAAGCACTCTATTAGGACCTCTATTCGGATCATCTACATCACCTTGTGGGGTTACTTGTTACAGACACAATCCACTCAGACTTTTGAACAAAATTAACCTCCCTTTTGTTGTTTGCTTATGCCATTAGTTTGACGACGAGTCGACAGAAAGCAGCACCATGGTGACTCAAGGATATAAATGCCCCAGAATCGAAGCTAAAGACCATATAATGTGAGTAGAACAATAGCTCATTGTTCATATGCATTCCTTTCTTTCATACAAAATGTATTAGGTTCAGTGAAAGTATAAGCAGCCACTTCATATTTAATCAAGTATAAAGTGTTCTGCGAGAAAATGTAACTCATATTAATCTTCCCATATTATATAAATATAGAATCTTTTGGTCACTTCTTACCAGATATAAATGTAATCTTAATGGCCACAATGCCCTCTTAACTTCCCACATTGTTCACACTCTTTTTGGATACAGTAGTCACCGCAAAGCCCTGAAGAAGTCGAGAGATCTAGAGGGCATTGTGGTTCTTACAATACCATATTTTCATATAAAACAACTTTTACATATACAGTATATAACACAAATATAACATTATTGGGTGCACCTTGATAATGTGGAGGTTACATGCATGTATTTATGTGTGTTTGTGTATGTAAGTATGACATTGCTTGTCATAACTGGACAGGTGTGTGCTTGTGTGTGTGTATGTGTGTGTTTGTGTGTGTTTGTGTGTGTTTGTGTGTCAGGGATTTCATTAAGTCAGACAGATGAAAGAAGGCCCCATAGTAGAAAATATTTGTGGCAGAAGATATCAATCAACATTTCTCATGAAAATGTTGTCATGAAAAACTCTTAACAGTTATGTGGAGGACACTGAGGATACAAAACTACATTATACAGGCTCAGTTGGTGTGGGTCACTGGAAGGCTTTCCAGTCACAGAATCTCACAACAAATTAGGACTAACTCTGGAAATTTGCAGGATTTTTGATGTCCCCAATGAAGAGGACATTGTTCGTCAGCCTGTCATAGATCACGAAGACGAAAGGCCTGTCGCAGTGGAATTGGACAATTTGCGGAGGAGCCCCAAAAGCTGAGAAGGAGAAACCAATGACAGCTGTGGCAGCTGCAGCCTCTGTTCCTTCTTCGTTGACGTCTACGTAAGCTTTGTGGATGATATCTGACACGGCCAGCTTATCCTTAGAGCTGAACTGGCTCAGGTCAGCCTTCCCATCAAAGATATCCACAATACCCATCGTTTTCAGTGCCTTAGAAAGGAAAGATAAATAATATTATTAATATTACTTTTTATGTCTTGGGAAGAATTTTATTCGCTGTCAGTAAAATAGGTCATATCACCCTTCTCGCTCAGTCTCATTGATCAAGATTCAGAAAACAAGAGTTTTCATCACATAATCTACTGACTTGGTTAAATTACTGACCAACTGCTCTAGTTATGACCAGAGCCAATTTTTACTTAACGTTGCTGAGCACTGGTCCCGTGGTTTCTGTCCAAGGATTAACCAGACCCAATGTGGGTCCACTTTACTTGCTGAAAATCCAAAAAGCAGGGCAATTAAATAAGGACTGACCAGAGCAACAACTTTGTAACCAATTCATACTCACTTTCACCAAGTCCTCAGCCAACCCTGCGCGGAATTTAAACTTGGGAAGGAGCAAATCCACACGGCGACTCTGCAGCTTCCCAGGGCTGATGGCTTCTCTGAGAGCAGCGCTGCTGAGTCCCTTGACCACGTTGGCGAGAGAACTTCCTCCATTCCTGTTCGAACTAGGCAGAAGGAGGATCATGGCCAGGTTGCTCCCAGCGTAGGGCAGCTCTAGCACGCGTGCGCCAAGTTGTCTTGATTCCCCTGTTTAAGTCAAGTTATTTTTACATTTACTATTTCAATTAATGGTGAATTTGGCTTTTGCTATTGTCACAAGAACATAACACAAATAGAAAATGATTTAAAAAATAAACATGCCTTGATAAAAGAATACAACTGAATAAAATCAGGGCCTGCGTTGTTTGCAGAGTTAGTGAGTCTTGTCTATACAGTCAGCTGGTTGGGTGATTGATTAGGAATAAGAATTCCCTATGCCATCATAGGTCATTGCATAAATTCCTCTTAAGCAGCCCCCTACTTGAGTTTTCCTTAACTCTTATATGCTTTTTTCCTTCAAGTTGAAGGACTATCAACCCTCTCCTTTTCATCAGGCCTGGTAGACTGTTCCATAGGCCTTCACTTGGAGGGTTAAACCCAAAAATGGCTAGTATCTTTAGTGTGCTTACATTTCATGCCATTTACGAACAAATCTTTCATTGCACAGTGACTCTGTGCCTGGTTAAAGGACTAAACAGTAACAATAATGACAACGACACACCAAAGACTTACCGTACTTGAAATCCGAAACCTGGCTCATCATGTCGACTGAAATTTTACTGCTCGGAGCAACAAAGAAGTCCTTCTTAATGGTGTTTGTCTTTTTGAATTCTTGTTTCCAGAAGCCCTTGAAGTAGACAGCATTGATGAGGACCATGCTGGCCCTGCGGACGATATCTTCCGTTACAATGCTGCTGATGAGGCCTCGTGTCGTCTCTTTAACGAAGGCATTCATGGCTCCGGCTGCGTTCTTAGCCTGAGGAAGGTTGGGTAGACTTTTACACTGGCTTCCTGGACCTCAGTTTGACACACTGTTACTCACACTAACAGACTTCTAAGTAGTCTCTTGTAATGGCTAATTTCATGTATTTATATCAGCCTCACTTTTTGACACTTTGAACTTGCTTTGGGTCTTATTCTGATCCCTTCTCCCCCATATCAAACATTTCTACGTGCAAGCTGTAGGGTGTAATCTACCTAGAGTCAATACTGGCCACATACATATAAAATCTATATACATTGTCAACACCAGTTGGCCCAGCAGTTTTAATCTACTGGATTTTGTAGACCCTCACAGCTACAGAATGATCATGAAACCTAATAACTACCAGACGCACATTAAAACATGGCAATTCCATACTCACGTCATTGAAATTAAGGACACGTAGCTCATCTGGGAACACGGTCTGGACACAAGGCAGCAAAGTGAAAGATTCGTTGAAGTAAGCTCTGTTGGCCACATCGAGACTTATGTTGGCGTTGTTCTGTTGTTTGTATCTGAAAAGGAATACAATACTAGACACAATGCATATACAGAAAGAAAGATAGATAGATAGAACTAAAACTTTATCACATTTCATAGCTGTTTATCTTAAATTTACTTTATTGTTGTACTCACAAAATCTCCAGCCCTTTTGACAGTCGATGTGCAGAAGGCTTGTCTTTCAAGCGTAGGCCTGCTGCCAGCTGTGCCTGGGTATTGCCTGCTGCCCCAAAGTACACCATGACCAGGGCTGCCCAGATGCTGTAGGGGGAGAAGAAGAAGTTCTCCGAGGGCTTCTCCAGGGTTAATTGTTTGTAGAGGGTGAATCCAAAGTCTGCAACGCCAGAGAGATCTGCGTTTTTGTCCAACGGAGGAACATTGGCATCGGGCATGAAGCACTGGAGGTGGGCACCTCCTATGCCTAGGAGGAGTATTGTGGATTTGAGCCAGATCATGATGTTGGATCTGCAAACAGGAGGTATTCAGTATTTGGCATCCAATCTCATGAACATGAACATCAACACCACTCACTACAGTAAACGTTGCTAAATATTGAACCATAGTTAGATATTCAACAAAAAATGGTTATGCTCGTCTAATTCCAAGATTACTTTTATTTGATATGATTTATTTTATAATTCAACAAAACGAAAATGAAAGATGTTTTGTTTAGAATATGCCCAACAGTTTCGTCCTCCAATGGACCTCTTCTTAATAAACGCTCCTAGAAGAGGTCCATTGGAGTCTGAAGCTGTTGGGCATATTCTAAACAAAACATCTTTCATTTTCCTATGTGGAATGCAACTAGATAACATATCTTAGTGTGAAAGAATATTACCAGTATTGAAACAAATATAAATATAAAACAGAAAATGGCAATTATTGCTAATTCATAAATATTTTCCCGTTATTCAATACAGTTTAAATGGTCATGTCTTTGCTCTTAATTTAAAAAGAATAAAAATATGGCAACTCTACTCTACCTCATCACTTGGCAAATCTATTTATAATTACTAGATAATCACTCAATGGTTTGAATAAACTTCATGCTTTCTTTTTATTCACACACACACTTCAATTCCACTGAAGATTGATCTTGATATTGAAATGTAATAAGCACTCACATGACAGAAAGCAAAAATAATAACAATAATAAGAATCAAGAAACTTATATGTGTGTGTTTTGTTCCAAAGAGCACCAGAAAAGGAATTTTTGCCACTAAACTCAAGATGATGCTCACCTCTGAATATTGCAGGAGTTTGATGCTGTAGGATTGAAGGGATACTGGAGAAGTCAGGATATGCTTGCTGCAGGCAAACACAGCCTAGAATCGCAAGGCAGTGATTGTGGATGCTTCAGAATGCCCTTGTTTTATACAGACCGCATTTGGAGCGCATGTCGGATGCACGATGATTTCACAGCCATGCGAGTTGCTCTGCGCTATCACGTACCACATTTCTAAACAGTTGAATATTTTTCACTCACGTTTCTGTTCAACTTTGTACTGTCTTAGTAACCTAAACATTATAATGACATTCATTATAAGCACTTACACGCGTGGAATACCTTTCATTTCTTCAAAATATGATGATAAGAAAAACACTTTTAAGAACTACGTGGCAACTGTTAAAACCTGATATTCTTCTTCTTCCCGAAATGATTCGTGTTTTCCTGAATGTCCTTTGCTGCCTCGGAGGCTTTAATAGGAAAAGCACAACGAAAATAGTGATTTCCCTTCACACAAAAACTCTGTCAGTACGACCTTCATGATGACATAATTGTTATGCTGACGTAAGATCGGAGGGTCTTAGAGGAGAGTATTCTGCATATCTGGACTATTAACTGGAAAGGAATATGTGTATATTGTTATGTATGTGTATGTGTTTGTATGAACATATATGTAAAACATATATATATATATATATATATATATATATATATATATATATATATATATATATATATATATATATATATATATTACGAACCTCTTTTCATTCATTAGTTTCTTTAATAAACAAAAAATCAATAAAAACAAAGAGATCTGGACTGAGAAAATCCGGCAGCAATTGAGGCAGACAGAAGAGGAAGGAACTGAGTAATACAAAAAATTTACCTTCTATCTAATTTATTCTTTCTGCATTTCCCTTCACCCCCTCTCACTTCTTCCTGATGAACACCTTAATAATATTCTCTGGAAGCTTCGTGAGTTTCAAGTCAGTGGCCCCTTTGGTGGGCTTGTTCCATATGAATAGGGGCCATCTTCAGAATAATAATAATAATAATAATAATAATAATAATAATAATAATAATAATAATAATAATAATCTTTGGAAGCTTGAATTTCAAATTATTGACCCCTTTGGTGGGCTTGTTCCATATGAACAGATTTCATCTAATAAATAATAATAATAATAATAATAATAATAATAATAATAATAATAATAATAATAATAATAATAATAATAATAATAATTCTGTAAAAAATTTACAATTCCTCAAACACAACACAATACATTTACAACAGTCAGTAGCACAACAAAAATGTTTCAGCAAAACCAGCCATAAATTAGATCTGAAAGTCATTTGATTAAGCTAAAAGGCAAACAATCTATACAGTAATTGTTTCAGGAAACAAGTAAAAAAATGTTCCGAATTTTTTTCGGCGCAATCGAGTTTTCTGTACAGCGGCTACAGAGTATAATCAAGGCCACCGAAAACATATGTATCTTTCAGTGGTCTTGGTATAATGCTGTATGAGCTATGGCCCATGAAATTTTAACCAAGGCCAGTTGGTGGTCTATCTTATATCGTTGCCAGAAGCATGATTATGACTAACTTTAACCTTAAATAAAATAAAAATAAAACTACTGAGGCTAGAGGGCTGCAATTTGGTACGTTTGATGATTGGAGCTTGGATGATAAACATACCAATTTGCAGCCCTCTAGCCTCAGTAGTTTTTAAGATCTGAGGGCGGACAGAGAAAGTGCGGACAGAAAAACTTCGGATGGACAGACAAAGTGGGGAAAATAAATTTTTTTTAACAGAAAACTAAAAAACCTGGAGAAAACCTCAGGCTTAAGAACCCTCTGCTGAAAATGCTGATGGACACTCCACACTCAGGAAATAGTGGCAACTTGCAGGGATGGCACTAATGAAGAACCACTAAGAATACCTCCTGATGACATATACCTGGCCAAAGCTGTACATACAATGCAGACCAAGCTGCCGTTCAGGAGAACACTGACGAAGCTGCAAATCAGAAGCCGTGGTCCTCAACATACTGCAAAGGAAGCTGCCCTTCAGGAGAACACAGGTGAAGTTGCAAATCAGAAGCCGAGGTCCTCAACATAGCGCAGAGGAAGCTGCCCTTCAGGAGAACACAGGTGAAGTCGCAAATCAGAAGCCGAGGTCCTCAACATAGCGCAGAGGAAGCTGCCCTTCAGGAGAACACAGGTGAAGTTGCAAATCAGAAGCCGAGGTCCTCAACATAGCGCAGAGGAAGCTGCCCTTCAGGAGAACACAGGTGAAGTTGCAAATCAGAAGCCGAGGTCCTCAACATAGCGCAGAGGAAGCTGCCCTTCAGGAGAACACAGGTGAAGTTGCAAATCAGAAGCCGAGGTCCTCAACATACCACAAAGGAAGCTGCCCTTCAGGAGAACACTGATGAAGCTGCAAATCAGAAGCCGAGGTCATCAACATAGCGCAGAGGAAGCTGTCCTTCAGGAGAACACAGATGAAGTTGCAAATCAGAAGCCGAGGTCCTCAACATACCGCAAAGGAAGCTGCCCTTCAGGAGAACACAGGTGAAGTTGCAAATCAGAAGCCGAGGTCCTCAACATACCACAAAGGAAGCTGCCCTTCAGGAGAACACTGATGAAGCTGCAAATCAGAAGCCGAGGTCATCAACATAGCGCAGAGGAAGCTGTCCTTCAGGAGAACACAGGTGAAGTTGCAAATCAGAAGCCGAGGTCCTCAACATAGCGCAGAGGAAGCTGTCCTTCAGGAGAACACAGGTGAAGTTGCAAATCAGAAGCCGAGGTCCTCAACATAGCGCAGAGGAAGCTGCCCTTCAGGAGAACACAGGTGAAGTTGCAAATCAGAAGCCGAGGTCCTCAACATAGCGCAGAGGAAGCTGCCCTTCAGGAGAACACAGGTGAAGTTGCAAATCAGAAGCCGAGGTCCTCAACATAGCGCAGAGGAAGCTGCCCTTCAGGAGAACACAGGTGAAGTTGCAAATCAGAAGCCGAGGTCCTCAACATAGCGCAGAGGAAGCTGCCCTTCAGGAGAACACAGGTGAAGTTGCAAATCAGAAGCCGAGGTCATCAACATACTGCAAAGGAAGCTGCCCTTCAGGAGAACACAGGTGAAGTTGCAAATCAGAAGCCGAGGTCCTCAACATACCACAAAGGAAGCTGCCCTTCAGGAGAACACTGATGAAGCTGCAAATCAGAAGCCGAGGTCATCAACATAGCGCAGAGGAAGCTGTCCTTCAGGAGAACACAGATGAAGTTGCAAATCAGAAGCCGAGGTCCTCAACATACCGCAAAGGAAGCTGCCCTTCAGGAGAACACTGACGAAGCTGCAAATCAGAAGCCGTGGTCCTCAACATAACACAGATGAAGCTGTCCTTCAGGAGAACACAGATGAAGTTGCAAATCAGAAGCCGAGGTCCTCAACATACCACAAAGGAAGCTGCCCTTCAGGAGAACACTGATGAAGCTGCAAATCAGAAGCCGAGGTCATCAACATAGCGCAGAGGAAGCTGTCCTTCAGGAGAACACAGATGAAGTTGCAAATCAGAAGCCGAGGTCCTCAACATACCGCAAAGGAAGCTGCCCTTCAGGAGAACACAGACGAAGCTGCAAATCAGAAGCCGTGGTCCTCAACATAACACAGATGAAGCTGCTGTCCAGAACACAGACGAAGCTGCAAATCAGAAACCGTGGTTCTCAACATAACGCAGAATTAGAAGCTGTGGTCCTCAACATAACACAGATGAAACTGCCCTTCAGGAGAACACAGACGAAGCTGCAAATCAGAAGCCGTGGTCCTCAACATAACACAGATGAAGCTGTCCTTCAGGAGAACACAGATGAAGTTGCAAATCAGAAGCCGAGGTCCTCAACATACCACAAAGGAAGCTGCCCTTCAGGAGAACACTGATGAAGCTGCAAATCAGAAGCCGAGGTCATCAACATAGCGCAGAGGAAGCTGTCCTTCAGGAGAACACAGATGAAGTTGCAAATCAGAAGCCGAGGTCCTCAACATACCGCAAAGGAAGCTGCCCTTCAGGAGAACACTGACGAAGCTGCAAATCAGAAGCCGTGGTCCTCAACATAACACAGATGAAGCTGCTGTCCAGAACACAGACGAAGCTGCAAATCAGAAACCGTGGTTCTCAACATAACGCAGAATTAGAAGCTGTGGTCCTCAACATAACACAGATGAAACTGCCGTTCAGGAGAACACAGACGAAGCTCCAAATCAGAAGCCGAGGTCCTCAACATAACACAGATGAAGCTGTCCTTCAGGAGAACACAGACGAAGCTGCAAATCAGAAGCCGAGGTCCTCAACATAACACAGATGAAACTGCCGTTCAGGAGAACACAGACGAAGCTCCAAATCAGAAGCCGAGGTCCTCAACATAACACAGATGAAGCTGTCCTTCAGGAGAACACAGATGAAGTTGCAAATCAGAAGCCGAGGTCCTCAACATACCGCAAAGGAAGCTGCCCTTCAGGAGAACACTGACGAAGCTGCAAATCAGAAGCCGTGGTCCTCAACATAACACAGATGAAGCTGCTGTCCAGAACACAGACGAAGCTGCAAATCAGAAACCGTGGTTCTCAACATAACGCAGAATTAGAAGCTGTGGTCCTCAACATAACACAGATGAAACTGCCGTTCAGGAGAACACAGACGAAGCTCCAAATCAGAAGCCGAGGTCCTCAACATAACGCAGATGAAGTTGCTGTTCAGGAGAACACAGACGAAGCTCCAAATCAGAAGCCGAGGTCCTCAACATAACGCAGACGAAGTTGCTGTTCAGGAGAACACAGACGAAGCTCCAAATCAGAAGCCGAGGTCCTCAACATAACGCAGACGAAGTTGCTGTTCAGGAGAACACAGACGAAGCTCCAAATCAGAAGCCGAGGTCCTCAACATAACGCAGACGAAGTTGCTGTTCAGGAGAACACAGACGAAGCTCCAAATCAGAAGCCGAGGTCCTCAACATAACGCAGATGAAGTTGCTGTTCAGGAGAACACAGACGAAGCTCCAAATCAGAAGCCGAGGTCCTCAACATAACGCAGACGAAGTTGCTGTTCAGGAGAACACAGACGAAGCTCCAAATCAGAAGCCGAGGTCCTCAACATAACGCAGATGAAGTTGCTGTTCAGGAGAACACAGACGAAGCTCCAAATCAGAAGCCGAGGTCCTCAACATAACACAGATGAAGCTGTCCTTCAGGAGAACACAGATGAAGTTGCAAATCAGAAGCCGAGGTCCTCAACATAACACAGATGAAGCTGTCCTTCAGGAGAACACAGATGAAGTTGCAAATCAGAAGCCGAGGTCCTCAACATACCGCAAAGGAAGCTGCCCTTCAGGAGAACACAGACGAAGCTCCAAATCAGAAGCCGAGGTCCTCAACATAACACAGATGAAGCTGTCCTTCAGGAGAACACAGACGAAGCTGCAAATCAGAAGCCGTGGTCCTCAACATAACACAGATGAAGCTGTCCTTCAGGAGAACACAGATGAAGTTGCAAATCAGAAGCCGAGGTCCTCAACATACCGCAAAGGAAGCTGTCCTTCAGGAGAACACTGACGAAGCTGCAAATCAGAAGCCGTGGTCCTCAACATAACACAGATGAAGCTGCTGTCCAGAACACAGACGAAGCTGCAAATCAGAAACCGTGGTTCTCAACATAACGCAGAATTAGAAGCTGTGGTCCTCAACATAACACAGATGAAACTGCCGTTCAGGAGAACACAGACGAAGCTCCAAATCAGAAGCCGAGGTCCTCAACATAACGCAGACGAAGTTGCTGTTCAGGAGAACACAGACGAAGCTCCAAATCAGAAGCCGAGGTCCTCAACATAACGCAGACGAAGTTGCTGTTCAGGAGAACACAGACGAAGCTCCAAATCAGAAGCCGAGGTCCTCAACATAACGCAGATGAAGTTGCTGTTCAGGAGAACACAGACGAAGCTCCAAATCAGAAGCCGAGGTCCTCAACATAACGCAGACGAAGTTGCTGTTCAGGAGAACACAGACGAAGCTCCAAATCAGAAGCCGAGGTCCTCAACATAACGCAGATGAAGTTGCTGTTCAGGAGAACACAGACGAAGCTCCAAATCAGAAGCCGAGGTCCTCAACATAACGCAGACGAAGTTGCTGTTCAGGAGAACACAGACGAAGCTCCAAATCAGAAGCCGAGGTCCTCAACATAACGCAGATGAAGTTGCTGTTCAGGAGAACACAGACGAAGCTCCAAATCAGAAGCTGAGGTCCTCAACATAGCGCGGAGAAAGTTGCTTCCCCAGCTGGCTCTGCTGACAATGATGATACTCGTCCTTAACCCTGCATGTCCAGAGTCCCAAAACAACTAGCCATCACAGACTTCATGACTGATCAGAAGCCACATACTGCTTAGTAAGACTGTTCAGGTGTCCATACCTTTACTGACTCAAAGAGTCAGACACAGGCCGTCGATTGCCACCTCACCTCCACTCTTCTTCCATAAGACAAGAGTTCAAACGACCTTCAGTGACAAACAATCGGCAAACAATTGTTCAGTTTGTCCCAGAAAACAAATACCAATTTACCAAGGTAGTAAAAACCCTTGCAATATATACAGTATATATATAAATATATATGCATATCTGTGTGTTTATAGTTCCACCTCTGTGCCTCATCAGAATCTAGGAGAATAAAATAACTATATAAAAATCTCGGATCAACATCCTCTACCCTACCCAGCCAATCGGAACCGAACAGAACTGGAACCTGTAAGTTCTTTATATCCGAATTTCATTTCAGTTGTACTGATGTATACTGTAATGTCTAAGACATTCTTTTTCTTATTAGAGGGAGAAGAGATTTAATGGTATGCAGATATGAAAGAAGGGTTTAAAATCAATAGAAGATCAAAATATCAATGAATTTAATACCTTCGATTCTCCTCACTGGAAGTTGGGGCATCTTCATACAATCTTCTTGTCGTAGTCGAGGCTTTGCAAAGACAAGTGAATCATAGAAGTATGAGGAAATCAGTACCTCAAGAGGTCACCTCATGGCAACACTTCCATCATCTCCAGTACAGGACCAAATACGAAAATAAATAGCAAAAATAAATAGCACAGTAGCCGTGTTGTCTATCACTCCACATCAAACTGTGACCACCAAACCAGCCAAGATGAACTGATACTTGGGGCATGATATCCTGACCAGAATATTTCGACGAAACTCTAACAAATTAGTTTTAAACATGGCTAACATGAACACAACAACCAATGGTAGAAATGGCCCCTCAATGATAAAAGTTCCTCCACTTCAATCCTCTTCACTACCAAGGAACAGCAGACGTTTATAGGTTGTGTTAGAGAGCTCACAACTTCTCTCCATGCTTTCCTCTGCTACCAAGGTTTCTGGTTGCAATGCACAGCTCTGCACTTCAGTCTAAACTATATTCACTGTGACAGACAGGCTTGATTCCTGCCAAGTTCCGTTAAGATTAATGAACACTGTCACCTTCACACGAAAGGTGTCCAATCTTGAAAAATCTTCAAAAGTCTGTCGCTACTGTGAGCATTATCTCTTCCAATGCTCCCAGTACAGATTTCTGTCTCCAGCATTCTTCTCCATTGCCTTGTGACCTGCAAATCCTCTGTATTCTTCTCCATTGCTTTGTGACCTGCAAATCCTCTGTATTCTTCTCCATTGCTTTGTGACCTGCAAATCCTCTGTATTCTTCTCCATTGCTTTGTGACCTGCAAATCCTCTGTATTCTTCTCCATTGCTTTGTGACCTGCAAATCCTCTGTATTCATCTCCATTGACTTGTGACCTACAAACCTACTGTATTCTTCTCCATTGCCTTGTGACCTACAAACCTACTGTATTCTTCTCCATTGCCTTGTGACCTACAAACCTACTGTATTCTTCTCCATTGCCTTGTGACCTACAAACCTACTGTATTCTTCTCCATTGCCTTGTGACCTACAAACCTGCTGTATTCTTCTCCATTGCCTTGTGACCTACAAACCTACTGTATTCTTCTCCATTGCCTTGTGACCTACAAACCTACTGTATTCTTCTCCATTGCCTTGTGACCTACAAACCTGCTGTATTCTTCTCCATTGCCTTGTGACCTACAAACCTACTGTATTCTTCTCCATTGCCTTGTGACCTACAAACCTACTGTATTCTTCTCCATTGCCTTGTGACCTACAAACCTGCTGTATTCTTCTCCATTGCCTTGTGACCTACAAACCTACTGTATTCTTCTCCATTGCCTTGTGACCTACAAACCTACTGTATTCTTCTCCATTGCCTTGTGACCTACAAACCTACTGTATTCTTCTCCATTGCCTTGTGACCTACAAACCTACTGTATTCTTCTCCATTGCCTTGTGACCTACAAACCTGCTGTATTCTTCTCCATTGCCTTGTGACCTACAAACCTACTGTATTCTTCTCCATTGCCTTGTGACCTACAAACCTACTGTATTCTTCTCCATTGCCTTGTGACCTACAAACCTGCTGTATTCTTCTCCATTGCCTTGTGACCTACAAACCTACTGTATTCTTCTCCATTGCCTTGTGACCTACAAACCTACTGTATTCTTCTCCATTGCCTTGTGACCTACAAACCTACTGTATTCTTCTCCATTGCCTTGTGACCTACAAACCTGCTGTATTCTTCTCCATTGCCTTGTGACCTACAAACCTACTGTATTCTTCTCCATTGCCTTGTGACCTACAAACCTGCTGCATTCTTCTCCATTGCCTTGTGACCTACAAACCTACTGTATTCTTCTCCATTGCCTTGTGACCTACAAACCTACTGTATTCTTCTCCATTGCCTTGTGACCTACAAACCTGCTGTATTCTTCTCCATTGCCTTGTGACCTACAAACCTACTGTATTCTTCTCCATTGCCTTGTGACCTACAAACCTGCTGTATTCTTCTCCATTGCCTTGTGACCTACAAACCTGCTGCATTCTTCTCCATTGCCTTGTGACCTACAAACCTGCTGTATTCTTATCCATTGCCTTGTGACCTACAAATCTGCTGTATTCTTCTCCATTGACTTGTGATCTCCCTATATGCTGGAGATAAATTCCTGGTGGAGGAATCAGAGCTGAGGTTTCATTTTAAGCAGTCTATCAGGACCTTATGGTGCCAAAGTAGATAATCTACATCACCATGTGGAAGCCACTTGTTACAGACACAATCCACTCAGACCAATAAACAAAATTAATTGCTCCTTTCTTGTTTGTTTATGTCATGAGTTCGATGACGAGCCGACAGATGCCAGCACCATAGAGACTCAAGGATATAAATGCCTCAGAATCGAAGCTAAGACTGCAATATATGTATTCAGTGACACTTCCCAAAATACAATGAAAGTGGAACATTAGCTCATTGTTCATACGGGTTTCTTTCTTTTATACAAAATGTATTTGGTTGAATAAAAATATAAACAGCCAATTCATATTTAATCAAATATAAAATGTTCTATGAGAAAACGTAACTAATATTAATCTTCCCATATTATATAAATACAGACTCTTCTGGTCACTTCTTACCAGATACGTATATAATTGCAATGGCCACAGTGCCATCTTAACTTCTCCAATTGTTCGCAATTTTTTGGATACATTAGCCACTAGAACACCTCAATGTCGAGAGATCAAGAGGGCATTGTGGCTGTTACAATACCATATTTTCATATAAAACAACTTTTACACGTAGATGAGCACATAACACAAATACAACATTACTGGGTGCACCTTGATAATGTAGAAGTTATATGCATGTATTTATGTGTGTGTGTGTGTATATGTGAGTATGAAATTGCTTGTCACACCTGGGCAGGTGTGTGCTTGTGTGTGTGTGTATGTCTGTGTCAGGGATTTGATTAAGTGCGACAGATGAAAGAAGGCCTCATAGTAGAAAATATTTACGGCAGAAGATGTCAATCAATATTTGTCATGAAAATGTTGTCATGAAATAGTCTCAAGACTAATGTGGAGGATACTGAGGATATAGAACTACATTATACAGGCTCAGTTGGTGTGGGTCACTGGAAGGCCTTCCAGTCACAGAATCTAACAACAAATTAGGACTAACTCTGGAAATTTGCAGGATTTTTTATGTCCCCCATGAAGAGGACATTGTTCGTCAGCTTGTCATAGATCATGAAGACGAAAGGCCTGTCGCAGTGGAATTGGACAATTTGCGGAGGAGCCCCAAAAGATGTTGGGCGGAGACCGATGATAGCTGTGGCAGCTGCAGCCTCTGTTCCTTCTTCGTTGACGTCTACGTAAGCTTTGTGGATGATATCTGACACGGCCAGCTTATCTTTAGAGCTGAACTGGCTCAGGTCGGCCAGAATCCCATCAAAGATGTCCACAATGCCCATCGTTTTCAGTGTCTTAGGGGAGAAGGATAAATAATATTATTAATATTAATTTTTATGTCTTGGGAGGAGTTTGATATTCTTTATTAGAAAAATAGGCCATATCACCCTACTCTATCAGTCTCATTGACCAAGATACAAGAAACAAGAGGTTTCATCACATAATCTATTGACATTTTAAATTACTGACCAACTACTCCAGTTACGACCTGAGCCAACTTTTACTTAACCTTGCTGAGCACTGGTCCTGTGGTTTGCATCCAAGGATTAACCAGACCCAATGTAGGTCCACTTTACTCATTGAATATCGAAAAAGCAGAGCCATTAAATAAGGACTGACCAGAGCAACAACGTTGTAACCGAGTCATACTCACTTTCACCAAGTCATCAGCCAGCCCTGCACGGAATTTAAACTTGGGAAGGAGCAAATCCACACGGCGACTCTGCAGCTTCCCCGGGCTGATGGCTTCTCTGAGGGCAGCACTGCTGAGTTCCTTGACCATGTTGGCGAGAGAACTTCCTCCATTCCCGTTCGAACTAGGCAGAAGGAGGATCATGGCAAGGTTGCTCCCAGCATAGGGCAGCTCTAGCACGCGTGCGCCAAGTTGTCTTGATTCCCCTGTTTAAGTCAAGTTATTTTTACATTTACTATTTCATTTAACGATGAATTTGGCTTTCGTTATTGTCACCAGATAATAAGAGAATTAAAAAATGTTTTAAAAAATAAACATGCCTTGATAAAAGAGTACAACTGAATAAAATCAAGGCCTGTGTTGTTTGCAGAATTAATGAGTTTTGTCTATACAGTCAGCTGGTTGGATGATTGATTAGGAATAAGAATTCCCTAAGCCATCATAGGCCATTGCGTTCATTCCTCTTAAGCAGCCTCCTACTTGAGTTTTCCTTAACTCTTATATGCTTTTTTCCTTCAAGTTGAAGGACTATCAACCCTCTCCTTTCCATCAGGCCTGGTAGACTATTCCATAGGCCTTCACCCAGAGGGTTAAAGCCAATAAAGGTTAGTGTCTTTTGTGTGTTTTACATTTCATGCCATTTACAAACAAATCCTTCATTGCACAGTGACTCAGTAGTCTTGTTAAAGAACTAGACCATTTTAGCAATGAAAACAATATACTCAAGACTTACCGTACTTGAAATCTGAAACCTGGCTCATCATGTCAATTGAAATTTGATTGCTTGGAGCAACAAAGAAGTCCTTCTTATTGGTGTTTGACTTTTTGAACTCTTGTTTCCAGAAGCCCTTGAAGTAGACAGCATTGATGAGGACCATGTTGGCCTCGCGGACCATATCTTCAGTCACAATGTTGCTGATGAGGCCTCGCGTCGTCTCTTTGACGAAGGCGTTCATGGCTCCGGCTGCATTCGTAGCCTAAGGAAGGTTGGGTAGACTTTTACACTGACTTCCTGGACCTCAGTTTGACACACTGTTACTCACACCAACAGATTTATAAGTAGTCTCTTGTAATTGCTAATGTCATGTATTCATATCAGCCTCACTCACTGACACTTTTGACTTGCTTCAGAACTTATTCTGATCCCTTCTCCCTCATATCAAACATTTCTACATGCAAACTGTAGGGTGTAATCCTCCAAGAATCAATACTGGCCACATACATATAGAATTGATATACATTTTCAACCATAATTCACCCAGTAGTTTTAAGCTACTGGTTTTTGTAGACCCTTCACAGCTACAGAGTGATCATGAAGCCTAATAACTACCAGATTGCACACTAAAACAGCAATTTCATACTCACATCATAGAAATTAAGGACACGTAGCTCATCTGGGAACACGGTGTGGACACAAGGCAGCAAAGCGAAAGATTCGTTGAAGTAAGCTCTGTTGGCCACATCAAGACTTATGTTGGCGTTGTTCTGTTGTTTGTATCTGAAAAGGAATACAATACTAGAGACAATGCATATACAGAAAGAAAGATATATAGATAGAACTAAAACTTTATCACATTTCATAGCTGCTTATCTTAGATTCATTTTGTTGCTGTACTCACAAAATCTCCAGCCCTTTTGACAGTCGATGTGCAGAAGGCTTGTCTTTCAAGCGCAGTCCCTCCTCCAGCTGTGCCTGGGTATTGCCTGCTGCCCCAAAGTACACCATGACCAGGGCTGCCCAGATGCTGTAGGGGGAGAAGAAGAAGTTCTCTGAAGGCTTCTCCAGTGTCAGTTGTTTGTAGAGGGTGAATCCAAAGTCTGCAACGCCAGAGAGATCTGCGTTTTTGTCCAACGGAGGAACGTTGGCATCAGGCGTGAAGCACTGGAGGTGGGCACCTCCTATGCCCAGGAGGAGAATTGCGGATTTGAGCCAGATCATGCTTCTGGGTCTGTAATGAGAAGGTATTCAGTACTTGTCGTTCATTCTCATCTAATGAATATCAACACCTCTGCATTAAACATTGCTAAATATTGAACTATAAACTAGAAAAATTATACAACAGAAATAAAAATATAAAACAGAAAACGGCAATTATTGCTAATTCGTAAATATTGTTCAAAGTTTAGAACAGAAGAAGAACATGGCAACCCTACTCTATCTCATCACTTGACAATTTTAATTATAGTTACTGAATAATCACTCACTGCTTTTAATAATTACATTCATGATTTCCTTCCAATCCAAACACACTTCTATTTCATAGAAAATTGCCCTGGACATTAAAATAGAAGAAGCATAAACAAGACAAGACAGAAATAAAAAAATAATAACAATAATAAGAATAAAGAAACCATATCTGTGTGTTTGTGCCAAAGAGCACCAGAAAAGGAATTTTTCTATTATTAAATTGAAGATGATACTCACATTTGGATATTGCAGGAACTGAAGGGACACAGAAGAAGTAAAGTTGTGCTTGCTGCAGGCAAACGCAGCCTAGAATCGCAAGTCAGTTATTGTGGACGCTTCAGAGAGCCCTAGTTTTATATACATCACGTTTGGCATACATGCCAGATGCACGATGATTTCACAGACGAGCGAGTTGCTCTGTGACGTCAAGTACCACATTTCTAAACCGATGAATATTTTTCACTCACGTTTCTGTTTCACTTTGCATCGTCATAACAAACTCTAAACATGAGAATGACATTCATTATACACACATGCACACAGAGAATATCTTTCATTGCTTCGAAATATGACGATCAACGACGGAAAAAAACTTTTAAGAACTATGTGGCAACTGTACAAACCTGATCTTCTTCTTCCCAAAATGATTCACGTTTTCCTGAATGTCTCGTCAGTTAGCCAGAACTTTTTTCTTTCCTTTACTGCCTCGGGGGATTTAGTAGGAAAGGCACGACGATAATAATAATTTTCCTTCACACGAAAACTCTTGAGGACATAATCAAGTTGACGTCAGAGAGAAGAGTTTTAGATAATTATTGGAAAGGAATGTATGTACATGTATATATCTATATATATTATCTCTCTCCCTCTCTCTCTCTTTATATATATATATATATATATATATATATATATATATATATATATATATATATATATATATATGCATTAAGCTACAAATGTCTTTTAATATCCAATTCGCTCTACCTCAGAAATAATATATTTTCATATATGTTACTGAAGGGGAATTTTTTTAGTTGATAAGTTCGTCGTCCTGTGGGCTTGAACCACAGACGACAAGAACTCAGGACTACAGTGATGCCTTTAACCACATGGCCAACAAGTGAGGTATAAGTTTATACCGACTCCCACTTACAAATCCCCGTCGAACTCAGGTATTTGTATTTAGAATCGATATCAACCCACCTCTGCCATGCTGACCATTTAGTCGTTTGTCGCACGCAGCCATATTATGAATGAATTTTTATCACATCATTGTGATTCATATACAAGCATTAAGCTACAAACGTCCGTGTGGTTAAAGGCGTCACTGTAGTCCTGAGTTCTTGTCTTCCGTGGTTCGAGCCCACTGGACAACGAACTTCTTATCAACTAAAAAAATTCCCCTTCGGTAACATATATGAAAATATATTATTTCCGAGGTAGAGCGAATTGGATATTAAAGGATGTTTGTAGCTTAATGCTTGTATATGAATCACGGTGATGTGATAAAAATTCATTCATATATATATATATATATATATATATATATATATATATATATATATATATATATATATATATATATATATATATATATATATATATATACATACTAGCTGACCAACCCAGCCCCACCTGGGATAACTCTGAATACTCTGAATGACAACCAATAAATCTCTCTCTCTCTCTTTCTCTCTCTCTCTCTCTCTAACTCACTTTTTCCCTCTTTCTCCTGCCTAACACCCCCTCCACTCTATCTCTCACTTCCTCTCCCTCTCACCAACCTGGCACTACCTGGGATAACTCTGAATGACAACTGATAAACTCTCTCTCTCTCTCTCTTTCTCTCTCTCTCCTCCCTAACACCCCCTCTACTCTCTCTTTCACTTTCTCTCTCTCTCTCTCTCTCTCTCTCTCATTCTTTCATTCTCTCCCTCTCTCTCCAACCCTCCCTGTCTCTGTCCCTCTTTCTTCACCTTAACACCCCCTCTTCTCTATCTCTCACTTCCTCTCCTTCTCACTCTCTCTCTGTCACCCCTTGCCCAACCCCCACCCTTTTTGGTGCCATTGATGTCTTACCTACACAGTATTCTTTACCACACAGTGAGTCATATGTATGTCGAAAGCAGGTACAATGAATTCGTAAAGTTACCAAGTCTAAGGGTATACCCAGCCCCGTTTCCCAAGCAGAACCAGCGCTATTCCAGGTAAGCCCTTCCCACTCCATCACCTTTGGTGCCCTTTCGTGCTAGTGATGTCTTACCAAGCCAGTTACGATTTCAAGATAGTAAGTCATACCTATGTATACCAAGTTTGGTTAAAATTGCTCAATGCATTTCCCAGTTATGCTGGCACATATATACATGCAAACACACACACACACATACATTCATACATCCATTTTAACATATTTAGATATATGTGAGTGTGTGTGTTTATAATTCATCCTCTGTGTCTCACTAGAATCTAGTGAAGGCTTTGTAAAATCAAGCGAACCCAGGAAGTATGAGGAAATCAACAACTTAAGAGGTCACTTTCTGGCAACACTTCCATCATCTGCAGTACAGGACCAAACACGAAGACAACTATCACAGTAGCCATAATATCTATCAATACAAGTAATACAAGTAACCAACAAAACAACCGACATTAACCAATATTTAGGGCATGATATATTGGCCAGAATATTACAAATAACCTGTAGTAAACTAGTTTTAAACATGACTAACATGAAGACCGCAATCCATTGTAGAAATGCCTCCTCAGTGATCAAAGTTCCTCCATTTCAATCCTCTGTGTTACAGAGCTCACAACTCTTCTCCATGCTTTGCTCTACTACCAAGGTTTCTGGTTCCAATGCACAACTCTGCACTTCAGGCTAAACTATACTCCACTGTGACATTCAGGCTTGATTCCCAATAAGTTCTGTTTAGATTAATGAACACTGTCATCTTCACACAGAAGTAGGTCTCCAATCTTCTAAAATCTTTCGCTACTGCGAACATTATCTCTTCCAATGCTCCCAGAACAGGCTCCCTGTCCACTGTATTCTTCTCCATTGCCTTGTGACCCACAAATCTGCTGTATTATCCTCCATTGCCTTGTGACCTGCAAATCCACTGTATTCTTCTCCATTGCCTTGTGACCTATAAATCTGCTGTATTCTCCTCCACTGCCTTGTGACCTACAGATCCGTTGAAATCTTCCCCGTTGCCCTGTGACCTGCAAATCCACCGTATTCTTCTCCATTGCCTTGTGAACTATAAATCTGCTCTATTCTTCTCCACTGACTTGACCTACAAATCAACTGGACTTAAACGCCTGGTGGAGGCATCAGAACTGGAGGTTTCATATTAAGCAGTCTGTTAAGACCTTATGGTGTCTAAGCAGATCATCAACCTTACCTTGTGGGAGCCACTTGTTACACACACAATCCGCTGGGAATAACAACCAAATTAACCACTCTTCTTTTGTTTGTTTACATCATTAGTTTGATGACGAGTCGGCAGATGGCAGCACCACAGAGACTCTAGCATACAAATGCCCTGGAATCGAAGCTAAACACTGCGGTAAATGTATTCAGTGACTCTTCTCAATACATAACGGAAGTGGAACAATAGCTCATTGTTCATATGGATTTCTTTCTTTTATACAAAATATATTAGGTTGAATGAAAGTATAAACAGCCAATTCATATTTAATCAAGTAGAAAATTTACCATGAGAAAATTTAACACATATTAATCTTACCATATTATATAAATACAGAATCATCTGGTCACTTCTTACCAGATACATATGTAACTGTAATGGCCACAGGGCCCTCCTAACTTCTTCAATTGTTCACATACTTTTTGGGTATATTTCTCACTACAAAACAACTTTTACACATAGATGAGCACTTAACACAAATATAACATTATTGGGTGTACCTTGATATTGTAGAGGTTACATGCATATATTTATGTGCGTGTGTATGTAAGTATGAAATTGCTTGTCATACCTGGGCAGTGTGTGCTTGTGGGGTTGTGTGTGTCAGGAATTTCATTAAGTAAGACAGATGAAAGACGGCCTCATACTAAAAGATATTTATGGCAGATGTTTATCCATATTTGTCATGGAAATGTTGTCAAGAAAAATTCTTAAGAGTAATGTGGAGGACATTGAGGATATATGCCTACATTATACAGGCTCAGTGGCTTTGGGTCACTGGAAGGCTTTCCAATCACAGAATCTCACAATACATTAGGACTAACTCTGGAAATTTGCAGGATTTTTGATGTCCCCCATGAAGAGGACATTGTTCGTCAGCCTGTCGTAGATCATGAAGACGAAAGGCCTGTCGCAGTGGAATTGGACAATTGGTGGAGGAGCTGCGATAGATGTGATGGAAATGACGACAGCCGTTGCAGCTGCAGCCTCTGTTCCTTCTTCGTTAACGTCTACATAAGCTTTGTGGATGATGTCTGACACGGCCAACTTATCTTTAGAGCTGAACTGGCTCAGGTCAGCCAGATTCTCATCGAACATGTCCACAATGCCCATCGTTTTCAGTGCCTTAGGTGGAAGGATAAATATTATTATAATTACCTTTTATATCTTGAATAAGAACTTGATATTCTCTATCATGAAAATATGCCATACCACCCTTCTTGCTCTGCCTCATTGATTAGGGTACAAGAAACAAGAGGTTTCATTGCATAAGCAACTACCTTGATTCATTACTGACCAACTACCCATGTTATGACCTAAGCCAGTGTTTCTTCACTGAGCTATGGACCTGTGGTTTCCATTCAAGGATTAACCACACCCGATGAAGGTGCACTTTACTTGCTGAAAATCCAAAAAGCAAAGCCATTAAATAAGGGCTGACCAGAGCAACAACGTTGTAACCAAGCCATACTCACTTTCACCAAGTCATCAGCCAGCTCTGCACGGAATTTAAACTTGGGAAGGCGTAGGTCTACACGGTGAAGCTGCAGCTTCCCAGGGCTGATAGCTTCTCTAAGAGCAGTGCTGCTGAGTCCCTTGACCACGTTGGCGAGAGAACTTCCTCCATTCCCGTTCGAATTTGGCAGAAGAAGGATCATGGCCAGGTTGCTCCCAGCGTAGGGCAGCTCTAGCACGCGTGCGCCAAGTTGTCTTGATACCCCTGTTTAGGTGAAGCTATTTTTACATTTACTATTTCATTTAATGGTGAATTTGGCTTTTGCTATTGTCACAAGAACATAACACAAATAAAAAGTGATTTAAAAAGTAAACATGCCTTGATAAAATACAACTGAAAAAAGTCAAGGTCTGTGTTGTTTGCAGAGTTAAAGAGTTTTGTCTACACAGTCAGCTGGTTGGGTGACTGATTAGGAATAAGAATCCCCTATGCCATCATACGCCATTGCATGCATTCCTCTTAAGCAGTCCCTACTTGAGTTTTCCTTTTAACTCTTACATGCTTTTTTCCTTCAAGTTGGAGGACTATCAACTCTCTCTTTTCCATCAGGCCTGGTAGACTGTTCCATAGGCCTTCACCTAGAGGGTTAAACCCAATACTAGTGTCTTTAGTGTGCTTTACATTTCAAGCCATTTACAAACAAATCCTTCATTGCACAGTGACTCTGTAGTCTGGTTAAACAACTAGACTATACTAATAATGACAATGCTATACACAATACTTACCGTACTTGAAATCCGAAACCTGGCTCATCATGTCTACTGAAATTTTGTTGCTCGGAGCAACAAAGAAGTCCTTCTTCTGGGTATTTGACTTTTTGAACTCTTGTTTCCAGAAGCCCTTGAAGTAGACAGCATTAATGAGGATCATGCTGGCCGTGCGGACGATACCTTCCGTCACAATGTTGCTGATGAGGCCTCGCGTCGTCTCGTTGACGAAGGCGTTCATGGTTCCAGCTGCATTCGTAGCCTGAGGAAGGTTGGGTAGAATTTTGCCTCAGTTTGACACACTGTTACTCACACCAACAGATTTATAAGTAAGCTCTTGTAATTGCTAGTGTCATGTATTCAAATCATCCTCAATCATTGACACTTTTGACTTGCTTTGGGACTTATTCTGATCCCTTCTCCTTCATATCAAATATTTCTACATGCACGCTGTAGGGTATAATCCTCCAAGAATCAATACTGGCCACACATAAAATCTATATACATTGTCAACACTGGTTGTCCCAGTAGTTTTAAGCAACTGATTTTTGTAGACCCCTCACAGCTACAGAGTGATCATGAAGCATAATAACTACCAGATGCACACTAAAACATAGGAATTTCATACTCACATCAAGGAAATTAAGGACACGTAGCTCATCTGGGAACACAGTGTGGACACAAGGCAACAAAGCAAAAGCCTCGTGGACATAGACTCTGTTGGCCACATCGAGACTCATGTTGGCATTGCTCTGTTGTTTGTATCTGAAAAGGAATACAATACTAGAGACAATTCATATACAAAAAGAAAGATAAATAGATAGATAGAACTAAAACTTTATCACATTTCATAGCTGTTTACCTTAAGTTCATTTTATTGTTGTACTCACAAAATCTCTAGCCCTTTTGATAGTCGATGTGCAGAGGGCTTGTCTCTCAATCGCAGTCCCTCCCCCAGCTGTGCCTGGGTATTGCCTGCTGCCCCAAAGTACACCATGACCAGGGCTGCCCAGATGCTGTAGGGGGAGAAGAAGAAGTTCTCTGAAGGTTTCTCCAGTGTCAGTTGTTTGTAGAGGGTGAATCCAAAGTCTGCAACGCCAGAGAGATCTGCGTTTTTGTCCAACGGAGGAATGTTGGCATCAGGCGTGAAGCACTGGAGGTGGGCACCTCCTATGCCCAGGAGGAGAATTGCGGATTTGAGCCAGGTCATGCTGCTGGGTCTGTAATGAGAGGGTATTCAGTACTTGTTATTTATTCTCATGTGAATGAGCATCAATACCACGTCATTAAATATTGCTAAATATTGAACTATAAACTAGAAAAATTATTATCCTTGTCGAATTCTAAGATCACTTTGATTTTATATGATTTGATTTTTTAATTCAATAGAACACCCATTCTTTATATACAAAAGAAATATAAAAATAAAACACAAAATGACAATTACTGAAATTCACAAATATTTTCCCATTATTCAGTATAACATGAACGACACAAATGTTCATGCATTTGTTCATAGTTTAGAACAGAATAAGAACATGGCAACTCTACTCTATCTCATCACTTGACAATTTTAATTATAGTTACTAAATAATCACTCACTGCTTTTAATAATCACATTCATGATTTCTTTCCAATCCAAAAACACTTCTATTTCATGGAAAATTGCCCTGGACATTAAAATAGAAGAACCATAAACAAGATAGAAAGAAAAAATAATAACAATAATAAGAATAAAGAAACCATGTGTGTGTGTTTTGTTTCAAAGAGCACAGAAAAGGAATTTTCCTATCATTAAATTGAAGGTGATACTCACATTTGGTTATTGCGGGAACTGAAGGTGTACAGAAGAAGTCCAGTTGTGCTTGCTGCAGGCAAACACAGTCTATTATAGTGGACTCTTCGGGAAGCCCTTGTTTTATATACCCCACGTTCAGCATACATGCCAGATGCATGATGATTCTACAGACGAGTGAGTTGCTCTGTGACGTCAAGTACCACATTTCTAAACAGATGAATATTTTTCACTCACGTTTCTGTTTCACTTTGCATCGTCATTACAAACTCTAAAAATGAGAATGATTTCATTATACACACATGCACACAGAGATTATCTTTCATTTCTTCGAAATATGACAATGACAAAGGAAGAAAGTTTTAAGAGCTACGTGGCAACTGTAAAAATCCGATCTTCTTCTTCTTCCCAAAATGATTCGTGTTTTCCTGAATGTCTCGTCAGTTAGCCAGAACTTTTTTCTCTCCTTTGCAGCCTCGGGGGACTAAGTAGGAATAGCACGACGAAAACTCTTGAGGACATAAACAAGTTGACGTCAGAGAGAAGAATTTTAGATAATTATGGGAAAGGAATGTATTCGTATGTATATATCAATATCAATATATATTGTCTCTCTCTCTCTCTCTCTCTCTCTCTCTCTCTCTCTCTCTCTCTCTCTCTATATATATATATATATATATATATATATATATATATATATGTGTGTGTGTGTGTGTGTGTGTGTGTGTGTGTGTATACTAGCTGACCAACCCAGCCCTGACTGGGATAACTCTGAATGCTCTGAATGACAACCAATAAATCTCTCTCACACTCTCTCTCTCTCTCTAACTCACTTTTTCCCTCTTTCTCCTGCCTAACACTTCCTCTCCCTCCCACCAACCAGGTGCTACCGGGGATAACTCTGAATGACAACCGATAAACTCTCTCTCTCTCTCTCTCTCTCTCTCTCCTCCCTAACACACACTCTCTCTCTCTCCTTCTTTCACTCTCTCCCTCTCTCTCCAACCCTCCCTGTCTCTTTCCCTCTTTCTTCTCCTTAACACCCCCTCTTCTCTATCTCTCACTTCCTCTCCTTCTCACTCTCTCTCTGTCACCCCTTTCCCAACTCCACCCTCTTTGGTGGCATTGATGCCTTACCCACACAGTATTCTTTTCCAGACAGTAAAAAAAAATTTAAGTGTACCTTAGTTTTACCAGACCACTGAGCTGATTAACAGCTCTCCTAGAGAGGACTGGCCCGAAGGATTAGACTTATTTTACGTGGCTAAGAACCAATTGGTTACTTAGCAACGGGACCTACAGCTTATTGTTTAATCCGAACCACATTATAGCGAGAAATTACTTTCTATCACCAGAAATAAATTCCTCTAACTCTTCATCAGTCGGCCGGAGACTCGAACTCGGGACTGGCGAGTGCCATTCCTCAGCTCTACCGACTCGTCCAACGAAGAGCTGACAGTAAGTCATACGTATACCGAAATTTGGTACGATGAATTTGTAAAGTTATCAAGTCTAAGGGTATATCCAGCCCTGTTTCATGGGCAGAACCAGCACGGTTCCAGGGAAGTCCTTCCCACTCCATCCCCTTTGGTGCCCTTTCGTGCTAGTGATGTGTTATCGCCCCAGTGCTGATTTCAAGATAGTAAGTCATACCTATGTATACCAAGTTTGGTTAAACTTGCTCAATGCACTTCAGAGTTATGCTGGCACATATATACATGCAAACACAAACACACACATACACATACATACATACATACATCCATTTTCATATATATAGATATATGTGTATATGTGTTTGTGTGTTTATAATTCAACCTCTGTGTCTCACTAGAATCTAGTTAAGGCTTTGTAAAAGCAAGCGAACCCAGGAAGTATGAGGAAATCAACACCTTAAGAGGTCACTTTCTATCAACACTTCCATCATCTCCAGTACAGGGCGAAACACAAAGATAACTAGCACAGTAGCCATATTATCTATCAATACACGTAAAACCAGTAACCACAAAACCAACAAACATTAACTAATATTTATGGCATGATATATTGGCCATAATATTACAAATAAACTCTAGCAAACTGTTTTAAACATGAACACAGCAACCCATTGTAGAAATGGCTCCTCAGTGATCAAAGTTCCTCCATTTCAATCCTCTTCACTACCAAGGAACAGCATTAAGTTTATAGGCTGTGTTACAGAGCTCACAACTCTTCTCCATGCTTTTCTCTGCTACCAAGGTTTCTGGTTCCAGTGCACAACTCTGCACGTCAGGCTAAACTATACTCACTGTGACAGCCAGTCTTGATTCCCAATAAGTTCTGTATAGATTAATGAACACTGTCATCTTCACACAGAAGTAGGTCTCCAATCTTCTAAAATCTTTCGCTACTGCCAACATTATCTCTTCCAATGCTCCCAGAACAGGCTCCCTGTCCTCTGTATTCTTCTCCACTGCCTTGTGACCTGCAAGTCTGCTGTAGTCTTCTCCATTGCCTTGTGACCTAAAAATCCTCTGTATTCTTCTCCATTGACTTGACATTCAACTCCACTGGAGTTAAATTCCTGGCGGAGGCATCAGAACTGGAGGTTTCATATTAAGCAGCCCTTGTGGGAGCCACTTGTTACACACACAATTCACTGGGAATAACAAACAAATTAACCACTCTTCTTTTGTTTGTTTACATGATTAGTTCAATGACGAGTCGGCAGATGGCAGCACCACAGAGACTCTAGCGCACAAATGCCCCAGAATTGAAGCTAAACACTGCAGTAAATGTATTCAGTGACTCTTCTCAATACATAACGGAAGTGGAACAATAGCTCATTGTTCATATGGATTTCTTTCTTTTATACAAAATGTATTAGGTTGAATAAAAATATAAACAGCCAATTCATATTTAATCAAGTAGAAAATTTACCATGAGAAAATTTAACTCATATTAATCTTAACATATTATATAAATACAAAATCTTCTAGTCACTTCTTACCAGATACATATGTAACTGTAATGGCCACAGTGCCCTCCTAACTTCTTCAATTGTTCACCCTTTTGGGGCACATTTGACACTACAAAACCTCGAAGATGTCGAGAGATTAAGAGGGTATTGTGGTTCTATCAATCTCACATTTTCATATAAAACAGCTTTTATAAATATATAAGTACAAAACACAAACATAACATTACTTGGTTTACCTTGAAAAGATTGTATAGAGGTTACATGCATGTATTTATGTGTGTGTGCATGTAAGTATGAAATTGCTTGTCATACCTGGGCAGGTGTGTACTTGTGTGTGTGTGAGTATGTCTGTGTCAGAGATTTGATTAAGTAAGACAGGTGGAAGAAGGCCTCGTAGTAAAAGATATTTATGGCAGATGTTTATCAATATTTGTCATGAAAATGTTGTCAAGAAAAACTCTTGAGAATATATGCCTACATTATACAGGCTCAGTTGCTGTGGGTCACTGGAAGGCTTTCCAGTCACAGAACCTCACAATAAATTAGGCCTAACTAGAAATTTGCAGGATTTTTGATGTCCCCCATGAAGAGGACATTGTTTGTCAGCCTGTCGTAGATCATGAAGACGAAAGGCCTGTCGCAGTGGAACTGGACAATTTGTGGAGGATGCCCAACAGATGTTGTGGTGAAACCAATGACAGCTGTGACTGCTGCAGCCTCTGTTCCTTCTTCGTTGACGTCAACATAAGCTTTGTGGATGATGTCTGACACCGCCAACTTATCTTTAGAGCTGAACTGGCTCATGTCAGCCCGATTTCCGTCGAATAAGTCCACAATGCCCATCTTTTTCAATGCCTTAGGTGGAAGAATAAATATTATTATAATTACTTTTTATATCTTGAGTAAGAACTTGATATTCTCTATCATGAAAATATGCCATATCACCCTTCTTGCTCTGCCTCATTGATTAGGGTACAAGAAACAAGAGGTTTCATTGCATAAGCAACTACCTTGATTCATTACATACGAACTACCCTAGTTATGACCTCAGCCAATGTTTCTTAACTTCACTGAGCAATGAACCTGTGGTTTCCATCAAGGATTAACCAGACCCATTGTAAGTCCACTTTAATGACTGAAAATCCAAAAAACAAAGTAATTAAATAAGGACTGACCAGAGCAACAATGTTGTGACCAAGTCATACTCACTTCCACCAACTCATCAGCCAGCCCTGCGCGGAATTTAAACTTGGGAAGTTGAACATCCACGCGGCGAGAATGCAGCTTTGCAGGGCTGATGGCTTCTCTGAGAGCAGTGCTGCTGAGTCCCTTGACCACACTGGCGAGAGAGCTTCCTCCAGTCCCGTTAGCATTAGGCAGAAGAAGGATCATGGAGAGGTTGCTCCCAGCGTAGGGCAGCTCTAGCACGCGTGCGCCGAGTTCTCGTGATTCCCCTGTTTAAGTAGAGTCATTTTTGCATTCATTCTTTCACTTAAAAGATGCATTTAGCTTTTGCTCTTTTCACATAATAACGACAAAGTAAACAATAGTCCCAAAATAAACCTTGATAAAAGAATACACTAAAAAAGTCAAGTCCTGTGTTGTTTGCAAAGTTTGTGAACCTTGTCTACAAAATCAGCTGGTTGGGTGATTAAGAATAAAAATTTCTCTGTGGCAGGACAGGCCATTGCATATATTCTGAAAAATCCCTCCTCTTCTCAAACAGCCCCCTACTTCAGTTTTCCCTAACTCTTACAACCTTTTCTACTTCAGTTTGGACTATCATCTCTTTTTGTTTCCATCAAGCCAGGTAGACTGTTCCATAGGCCTTCACTTAGAGGGATAAACCCAAGAATTATCAGTGTCTACAATGTGCTTTACCTTTCATGCCATTTACAAACAAATCCTTCATTGCACAGTGACTCTGTAGTCTGGTTAAAGAACTAAACAACAATAATAATGATAAATTGTACTCAAGACTTACCGTACTTGAAATTCGAAACCTGGCTCATCATGTCGACTGAAATTTTATTGCTTGGAGTAACAAAGAAGTCCTTCTTCTGGGTATTTGACTTTTTGAACTCTTCTTTCCAGAAGCCCTTGAAGTAGACAGCGTTGATGAGGACCATGCTGGCCGAGCGGACTATTTGTTCTGTTACGATGCTGCTGATGAGGCCTCGCGTCGTCTTGTTGACGAAGGCGTTCATGGCTCCGGCTGCATTCTTGGCCTGAGAAAGGTTGGGTAGACTTTTACACTGGTTTCTTGGACCTCATTTTGGCACACTGTTACTCACACCAACAGATTTATAAGTAGGCTCTTGTAATTGCTGATGTCATGTATTCATATCAGCCTCACTCATTGACACTTTTGACTTGCTTTGGGACTTATTCTGATCACTTCTCCCTCATATCAAACATTTCTACAAGCAAGGTGTAGGGTGCAATCCCCAAAAATCAATACTGGCCACATACATTTAAAATCTATATACATTGTCAACAATAGTTGGCCCGGTAGTTTTAAGCAACTGGTTTTTGTAGACCCTCACAGCAATTTCATACTCACATCATAGAAATTAAGGACACGTAGCTCATCTGGGAACACGGTCTGGACACAAGGCAGCAAAGCGAAAGATTCGTTGAAGTAAGCTCTGTTGGCCACATCAAGACTTATGTTGGCGTTGTTCTGTTGCTTGTATCTGAAAAGGAATACAATACTAGAGACAATGCATATACAGAAAGAAAGATCTATAGATAGAACTAAAACTTTATCACATTTCATAGCTGTTTATCTTAAATTCATTTCCTTGCTGTACTCACAAAATCTCCAGCCCTTTTGACAGTCGATGTGCAGAAGGCTTGTCTTTCAAGCGCAGTCCCTCCTCCAGCTGTGCCTGGGTATTGCCTGCTGCCCCAAAGTACACCATGACCAGGGCTGCCCAGATGCTGTAGGGGGAGAAGAAG
>JANJGK010000051.1:14537253-14607564 GCA_039081455.1 Macrobrachium rosenbergii
TTTATCACAAGCTTATTAAAAATTTTATTTATTGAATTTATATACTGAATATATAACAAAAATCTGTTATTTTTGGGCATTTTTATTTGCAAAAGTATATACATACATACACATATCTATATATACATATACAAATATATACATATATATATATATATATATATATATATATATATATATATATATGTATATATGTGTGTGCATTTGTGTGTAATACATAACCCCCATCGTCAGAATGTTAAAAGGCATATTACAAAGGCTACAACACCTTGCAAGCTTCAAAAATATCGGTTATATGGTCAACACTAGGTCTAAGGCAGGCACAAGTAGGATCTGTTATTTTTTTACCCAAATGCCATAAATACCTAAGGCGGGTATCCAGAAGGCCACACCAGTCCTCTTATTCTTGCTGTTGTATCACCATTATAGGAGAAAAGTTAGCTAGCCAGTTCATTATATCATTTTATTTATAGTGTTCAATCATTATAAAACACTTTTATCATAATCAAAAATACTTTCCGTCTAAATACTGATCTTCAGAAACAGTAAATAGTGAGTCTGTGGACTTGAAAGGTAATATTACATCTTGGAACAAGACCTACATATTATGTAATGTTCCTAATAGCCTCTTAGTCAGCCACAGTCCCTAGAACGACTTTGGACGACTTTGGAGCAAACCTTGTCTAAATACTGATTTTCAGAGACAGCAAACAGTCAGTCTGTGGGTCTGAAAGTGATTTTACTTCTTGGAACAAGACCTCTGTGCTATGTTATGTTCCTAACAGCCTCTAAGTCAAACCTTATCTAAATACTGATTTTCAGAGACAGCAAACAGTCAGTCTGTGGGTCTGAAAGTGATTTTACTTCTTGGAACAAGACCTCTGTGCTATGTTATGTTCCTAACAGCCTCTAAGTCAATCCCAGCCCTCTGGACAACGTTGGGACGAACCCTCTGCCATCTCCTGGCCTCCTCCTACTACAGCTTGCTAGGGTCTACAACAGTCCCCGAGAAGAGGCTGGCTTTCGTCTCGTGGTCCCAGATGAGGAAGACGAACGGATGTTCGCAATAGAATTCCGTGAGACTTGACCCGGCGTTAGAGAGTTTCACCGAGAAGGTCAGGCCGGTGCCTGCAGAGGCGACCGTTCCCTCTTCGTTGACCTCCACAGTCGCCCTGTGGATGGCGCTGGTCACGTGCAGTGCTGCCTGCTGGCTGAACCCGGTCAGGTTGGCCTTGCGCTCGTCGAAGAGGTCAGCAATGCCCGCCTTTTGGAGAGCCTGAAAATATGGTGGAATGGAATGGAACGTAGAATTTAGGCCAAAGGTATAGCGCTGGGACCTATGAGGTCATTCTGCACTGAAAGGGAAACAAAGTAAAAATGTTCTTAAAGCGTAACAAGAGGAAAACCTCAAAGCAGCTGTACTATGAAACAATTGTTAGGAAGGGTGGATAGCAAGATGAAAGAAGGGAGGTACAGTAAAAGGAACGAAAGGGGTTGCAGCTAGGGGCCGAAGGGACGCTGCAAAGAACGTGAGTAATGCCTATAGCGCACCGTGTGAGGTGCACTGACGGTGGTAGCCCCCTACGAAGTGAAATTATGGTGGTGGATGGGTTACGTTCACCTGAGCAGTTGTACGGGTCTCCAGTCATCCTAGGGCCAGTGAAACAGGTTTTACAGGCGATTTTAAGATGATTTTCCTGCATTTAGGACAAGTCTGCAGGTATTAGGGATGATGTATAGGTCATTTCCATTCACCCTTTGGTTTGCAAGCAGATTAAGAGCCAATTTAAAAGTGTTTTCATTAAATTTAAGAAAGGTACATAAGTTCCAGTCATCTTAGGACTGGTGTCACAGATTTGACAGACTATTTAAAAGATGGTATCCATGCAATTTAGGTTTCAGGGATGATGTATTGGTCATTTTCATTCACTCTGGGTTTGCATGCACATTAAGAGCCCATATAAGTTTAAGGAAGGTATTATTATTATTATTATTATTATTATTATTATTATTATTATTATTATTATTATTATTATTATTCGGAAGATGAACCCTATTCATATGGAACAAGCCCACTAAAGGGGTCACTGAGTTGAAATTCAAGCTTCCAAAGAACATGGTCCAATTTGTTTCCAGCACCAGCTTCAAGGTTTAACGACAACTGCAAGTGGTTCCCATTCATTTTAGGACATGTTTTAAGGTTTTAAGGACAATTTACCGGCGGTCCCCATTTATTTTAAGGATGGTGTGTGCATTGGACCCATTCAAATTCTAGGAAAAGGGCACATCTGATCTTGTAATATTTTGAAGGATGCTTCCTGCTTTTATTTTTCCTGATTTTGCAGATTAGACATATTTCTGATTTAACATTTCTAAAACATGCAAATCACTAACCAAATGATGGCTAATCTTGTTAAAATGTAATTAGAGTTACTCCGTTACAAAGGGATTAAGACTGTGCCCTAAGAATGTACCATTCGGGAGAAATTTTACAGCACAGGCCAAGAACGTGCCTTCGTTGCATTCTGTCCACAGAGATCTGAAGCCACCCCAAATAACTCACACATTCCCCATCACCAGCAAAGCACCCAAGCCATATTTCCAGCTCACTGTCCTAAGTTCACGCCAAGATTCATTTCCCACTTACCGTCTTAAGTTCCTCGCCGAGTTTCAGCTCAAACTTGAACTTGGGCAGCAGAATGTCAACTTCCTTAGCCTTCAAGTTGGTGGGACTTATGGCAGCCAGGAGAGAATCCTTGTTGAGGTTTTTCACCAGGTGGGTGAAACGTTCGCCCAGAGGCTTGTCAGTGTTTGGCAGAAGAAGGAACATCGAGATATTATCTGCAGCGTAAGGCAGCTCGAGTATGCTGGCGCCCAGTTGGCTGGAAACTCCTGTGGAAATACGAGTAACATACTCCTTGCAGTCTTCAGCTATACTAGTTCTTATCTCAAGCTACTGCAGATTCAGATTATTGTCTAGATCTGCATGGCCAGTTCTTATCTCACACTACTCAAGAGTCTGATTACTATCACAATGTAGATTCAATTTACTGTTATAGCCTAGAAAGTTGCATGATCACCACAAATGTAGGTGCTGATTTTAGGACCATGGAGTTCCCCAAAATTCAAAGGCTTGGTCTACAATTTAGGGCCACTCTAGACCATGGAGGTCCTCCTCGAAAATTCAGGGGATTGGTCAATCAATTTAGGACCCCCTAAACAGAGCCAATTCATGAAGCCCCAACAAAAGCCAACTAAACCAAATCAAATGCAGGCCATTACCGTGTTTGAATCTTCCCGTCAGGGACATCATGGCGACTGGAGTGGCATTCTGAGAAGAAGGGGTGAAGAAATCTCTCTCGCTGGTCAACGAGGGGCGGAACTGGAACTTCCAAACGCCCTTGAAGAAAACGGCGCTGACCAGGGCCATGCTGGCATCTGCAATGTCCTTCGAAGTCAAGAGCTCACGGATGTTACCCTTTGTCACATTGGCAACGTGCTTGTTGATGTCAGCGGCTGTTTTCTCTGCCTGCGGGAATGAAACAGTCATTAGTATTGAGGCTAAAAGGGATATCTGGCATCTTTTAGCTTGTAGTTGCCCATTCTGCACCAGGGAGTCTATATTGCTGACCATATTTTGGAAGTCACTTGTGTTTAGAGACTTTAGCTAAAGAGAGGGACTCTCTGGTGAATGTATCCAGCCCAGGCTCGAGTGAAAGGAGAAGTGGCTGCCCTGATCCCTAAAGCAACCACTGATTACCTCTTGGAAAAAAGAATTGTTGATGTAGAGACGTGTTTGGATTTTATCCTTGAAAATCAAATTTTATTTCTGTGGAGAGCTTGTGGTGAAATACTGATTAAACTATAGAAACTGGTACATGGAGCTACCAGTTAATAATAATAATAATAATAATAATAATAATAATAATAATAATAATAATAATAATAATAATAATAATAGGTACTTACATCCTTAAAACTGACAGATCTCAGCTCTGTCGTGAAAGAGTCCTTGATGCACTGTGTCAGAGGCAGAGTGGTGTCTACGTAGATCCGGTTGACAAAGTTGAATGTGTTGGTGCCATTTTTTTGGACAGTCCCGCGCCTTCAGGGGGTGTGGAAAGCAGGAATGAGGCAGATTAGACATTGTCGCAGTGGGCCACTAAACGCTGTGGGTACCACTATAATCCACACATCTACACTGTGTAGTTCTGAGGTACAGTAGTAAAGCTGTGTGTACCACTGTCATCCACACATCTACACTGTGTAGTTCTGAGGTACAGTAGTAAAGCTGTGTGTACCACTGTCATCCACACATCTACACTGTGTAGTTCTGAGGTACAGTAGTAAAGCTGTGTACCACTGTCATCCACACACCTACACTGTGTAGTTCTGAGGTACATTAGTGAAGCTGTGTGTACCACTGTCATGTTTAGTTCTGAGGTACATCGGCAAAGCTGTGAGTACCACTGTCATGTGTAGTTCTGAGGTACATTAGTAAAGCTGTGTTTACCACTGTCATCCACACATCTACACTGTGTAATTCTGAGGTACATTAGTAAAGCTTTGTGTACCACTGTCATCCAAACATCTACACTGTGTAGTCCTGAGGCACATTAGTAAAGCTGTGTGTACCACTGTCATCCACACATCTACACTGTGTGGTTTTGAGGTACAGTAGCAAAGCTGTGTGTACCACTGTAATCCACACACTTCTGCATTGTACAGTTCTGAGGTACATCAGTAAACTGCACCCTTAAGTAAAGTGCCCACAGATAAAGTATTTTACCTATGGGTAAAATACTTTTGTACCTCAACCTTGCCTTAAACTTGCCAGTTTAGAGACGCCTTTGTCGTTAATTCAGAGAATTTGCTAAACTTTGAACTTCCACTGCTCACAAATTTAGGGGATCTGCAGAATTTTTTTGCAAAATATAGAAATTATACTAAACTTTGAACCCCCATTGCTTGCATATGCAGGAAACTTGTCAGACTTTGTTGTAAATATGAGAAAATATACTATACTTTGAACTTCATTGATTGCAAATGTAGGAAATCTGGAGAAATTTGTTAAAAAATTGAGAAAGCATAATAAATTTTGAACATTCATTGATTGCAAATGCAGGAAATCTGCAGAACTTTGTTGCAAAATTGAGAAAACAAACTTGTTGGAAAATAGAGAAAATGTACTAAAATTTGAATCTCCATTGCTTGCATTTGCAGGAAATTAGGCAAACTTTGTTGAAAATTTTTTAAAAAATACTAAACTTTTAACTTTCGTTGCTTGCAAATTTGGACATTCTCCCAAGGTTTGTTACCAATGTAGAAAAAAATACACAGAAATTTTCAACTTTGTCGAAAACGTAGAATATCTGCTAACTTTCGAACACTCACTGATTTGTTAATTCACGTAACATGGCCTCGAAATGACTCATACAGACTACAGTCTCTGTAGACTGTCAGTTTCCAGAGAGCACAAAAATTTGAGATTTAATCAGTTTTAACAAAAACTTGGGGATTTTAAGTTTTACAATTATTTTCGTATTACTTTCCAAAGCAAATTTTACAGAAAGCACCTTAAATAGCTTGAAAGTATGATTTATCATAAGACACTATGATTTTTTTCATTAAATCAAATGTGTTTTCATGGAATTCATCAAACGAAAATCGTAAACTCAAAACTGTGGCAGATTTTCTTGTTTAAAAGCGACACTAAGGAAAATTTATAAACAGAAATAAAGCCACACGATTGAAATAAGAAAATTCAAATATATATATATATATATATATATATATATATATATATATATATATATATATATATATATATATATATATATATATATATATATATATTGTATATATGTATGTATATATATATATATATATATATATATATATATATATATATATATATATATATATATATATATATATATATATATATATATTGTATATATATATGTATATAAAGTTTAGTATTTTTTCTCAATTTTACAACAAAGTCTGACAAATTGCCTGCATATGCTATAGATGGAGTTGAAAGTTTAGTTATATAATGATTTCTATATTTTGCAAAAAAATTCTGCAGATTCCCTAAATTTGTTGGCAGTGAAAGTGGGGCTTCCGCTATAATCAGACTCCGTGACAGACACACACACACACAGACACACACAAGCAACAAAAACTCAGGTTAAAATCTCTTTCACAAATACTCACAGCCTCTCGGCGCGTCTCAGAAGACTATACAGCGCAGGCTTCTCAGAGACCCTGAGGGCAGCCCCCAGCTCCTTCCGAGTGTTGCCCTCTGACCCGAGATAAGTCAAGGCCAGGGCGGTCCAGATGTTGAAGGGCGAGAAGCAGAGGTTCGACGTCGAGTTCTCCGGCACCACCAGGTTCTGGAAGAGGTCCACACCGAAGGACGTGACGGCAGAGAGGTCGAGTTGGTCCTTGGACGCATCGCTGGTGGTGGTGGTGGTGGAGTTCAGGGCGACGTCTTTGCTGAAGCATTCCGACACAGCATGCGCCACCCCCACCAGGAGGACCAGGGCAGATAACCAGTTCATTTTTGGGCGTCGGTTTCTGCAAAGGAAGAGAGTTTGTTTTGGTTAATGGCGAGATGAGCAAAATGTTTGTGGATCCTAAAAGATATTCTCGTGATAATCAGCCCTCCATTACTGGAATTATACTAAAAATGGACATAATTGGTTTGTAGATCTTTTTCTAAGACATTCTCGTGATAATCAGCCCTCCATTACTAGAATTATACCCAAGAAGAACATAACTGGTTTGTGGACCACCTTCCAAGACATTCCAGTGATAATCAGGCCTCCATTACTGGAATTATACTAAAAATGGACATAACTGGTTTGTGGACCACCTTCTAAGACATTCCAGTGATAATCAGACCTCCATTACTGGAATTATACCCAAGAAGAACATAACTGGTTTGTGGACCACCTTCTAAGACATTCCAGTGATAATCAGACCTCCATTACTGGAATTATACTAAAAATGGACATAACTGGTTTGTGGACCACCTTCTAAGACATTCCAGTGATAATCAGACCTCCATTACTGGAATTATACCCAAGAAGAACATAACTGGTTTGTGGACCACCTTCTAAGACATTCCAGTGATAATCAGGCCTCCATTACTGGAAATATACTAAAAATGGACATAACTGGTTTGTGGACCACCTTCTAAGACATTCCAGTGATAATCAGACCTCCATTACTGGAATTATACCCAAGAAGAACATAACTGGTTTGTGGACCACCTTCTAAGACATTCCAGTGATAATCAGGCCTCCATTACTGGAAATATACTAAAAATGGACATAACAGGTTGTGGACCACCTTCTAAGACATTCCAGTGATAATCAGACCTCCATTACTAGAATTATACCCAAGAAGAAGAACATAACTGGTTTGTGGACCACCTTCTAAGACATTCCAGTGATAATCAGGCCTCCATTACTGGAATTATACTAAAACTGGACATAACTGGTTCGTGGATCTTTTTCTAAGATATTCCAGTGATAATCAGGCCTCCATTACTGGAATTATACTAAAAATGGACATAACTGGTTCGTGGATCTTTTCTAAGATATTCCAGTGATAATTCAGCCCTCCATTACTGGAAATATAACCAGTAAGGAAATAATTGTCACTTTGGGACTTTCCTTTCGATATTTGCATCCTGAGCTGCGAGGATTAGACCTAACCACAGCTGGGTCTAGGTGTAGCCAATATAAAACTAAGTAACCAACAAAAAAATAAATAAATAAATAAAAATAAAAACTGTCAGTAAGTAAGGCTTGCTCGCGACGCCCTACCTACCTACATACTTACCGACCTGTCTGTCTAACAGCCTGATGGAACTGAAGGCTAGCCTGCAGAAGGTTCCTGTCTTATAGGCGAAAATGCCTGCGAGCGAGCGGTGTTGCCATAAGCGAATCCCACAATTTTCGCGAGAGGAAATACGAGTATTCTTTTGTATCCTTTTTTTTCGCGAAGTGGATATTCCATCGTTTGAGAACGAAGCCAGGATTGACGAGGATTGAATTCAGTCCTACGCGTTTGTATGTCTAATTCTAAGGGACGTAGGATGAATACTAACATCACATATAATATAATTGAACGAGACACACTGCAAAAGGATTGAAACACATTTCATGCAATCCTACGAGTTTGTACTTCTCTTTCAAAGGAAGCAGGATTAAAAATAACATTATATATACACTGCAAAAGGATTAGAAAGGATTTAATTCAATCCTACAGCGTTTGGACGTCCAACAACATCATACATATACTGCAAAAGGATTAGAAAGGATTTAACTCAATCCTACGCCTTTGTTAATCTCTTTCAAAGGCAGTAGGATGAACACTAACGCTATATATTATAAAACAAAGATAATATACTGCACAAGGATTGAAAAGGATTTATATAACCCAATCCTACGCCTTTGCTAATCTCTTTCAAAGGCAGTAGGATTTACACGAACACTTCATATTATAAAACAAAGCTAATATACTGCACAAGGATTGAAAAGGATTTAACCCAATCCTACGCCTTCGTAAATCTCTTCCAAAGGAAGAAGGATTTACACGAACACTACATATTATAAAACAAAGCTAATATACTGCACAAGGATTGAAAAGGATTTAACCCAATCCTACGCCTTCGTAAATCTCTTTCAAAGAAAGTAGGATGAACACTAACACTACATATTATAAAACAAAGCTAATATACTGCACAAGGATTGAAAAGGATTTATATAACCCAATCCTACGCCTTCGTTAATCTCTTTCAAAGAAAGTAGGATGAACACTAACACTACATATTATAAAACAAAGCTAATATACTGCACAAGGATTGAAAAGGATTTATATAACCCAATCCTACGCCTTCGTTAATCTCTTTCAAAGAAAGTAGGATGAACACTAACACTACATACTATAAAACAAAGCTAATATACTGCACAAGGATTGAAAAGGATTTAATCCAATCCTACGCCTTAGTTAATCTCTTTCAAAGGCAGTAGGATTTACACGAACACTACATATTATAAAACAAAGCTAATATACTGCACAAGGATTGAAAAGGATGTAACCCAATCCTACGCCTTTGTACGCCCCTTTCCAAGGAAGAAGGATTACCACTAACACTGAATACAACAAAACGAAGATATTACAAAGCTAAACAATCATTCAAAAGACTCACAACAATATAATTAGCATAGATAGCAATCAGCTCTCGAGAACACAAAGCAGAACACAATAATGAATAATAACAGGTCAAAACAGGACCTGGCAACCGCCTGTGTGTGTATGTGTGTGTGTGTGTTTGTGTCTGTTTGTGATTCAGCTAATATATCAGATCGGTAATAACCTGTGATTTCATTATGCTCCGTGTATCAAGGTGAAGGCTAACTTCCACTGCTTGCTGACAGACTTGCATGCATGCAAGCACGCACAGATAGATATAGATACAGGCAGGCAGGCAGGCAGAAGTATGTATGTATATATATATATATAAATGTATATATATATATATATATATATATATATATATATATATATATATATATATATATATAAATTCCTAGGAACACCTCTGTTTCTCCTACCAGAAATAAACAAACAACAAAACAATAACATACACAAAACAAACAAACGAGAGAGAGAGAGAGAGAGAGAGAGAGAGAGAGAGAGAGAGAGAGAGAGAGAGAGAGAGAGATCAGCGCAAGCAAACTATAGGAGTGAGCAAGCTCAAGAAGTCGCTTCGCCGACAATTCTGAAGGTCACCTTCGGCGAAGAGACCCACCAACCTCATCTCTCTCTCTCTCTCTCTCTCTCTCTCTCTCTCTCTCTCTCTCTCTCTCTCTCTCCAGTCTAAAATTTTCCAAATTCGCCAGGAACCGGCACCACGCTTCGGGGGCTAAGATTAAGGGTCTCGGCCAAGGTCCAGTGAAAAAGAATGGAATAAAAACGACGGAAATTTCAATTCTTGTTGACTGTCGTCGGTTTGAACTGGTTATGCGAAAATCGTGGCAACGAAATATGGCAACACTCTGAAAGAGGTTTGTTGTCATACAGGCAGTTTGCACTTTTTTATTACTTTGTTGTTTTATCAGTTTTTTTTTATTCGTTTCTTATTTTGTTGTTTTATTTATCAGTTTGTTAATTCATAAATTATTTTATTGTTTTATTTATTCATTTATTATTTTATTCATTAATTTTTTAATTTATTATTTCATTTGTTAGTTTATTTTATTAATTTATTTATTAATTTATTTTATTATTTTATTTATTAATTTATTATTTTATTAGCGTATTAATTTACTATTTTATTTATTAATTTATTATTTTATTATTTTATTTATTAATTTATTATTTTATTAGTGTATTAATTTATTTTATTTTGTTTATTATTTTTATTTTATTAATTTATTATTCTATTAATTAATAATTTATTTACTACTAATTTATTATTTTATTTTATTATTGAATTAAATTATTTTATTATTTTATTTATCAGTTTATTAATTAACTATTTTATTGGTGTATTAATTTAATAATTTCTTAATTTATCGTTTTATTAATTTATTATTTTATCAATTTATTATTTCACTAATTTATTAACTTATCACTTTATTATTTCATTAATTTATTATTTTATTTATTAATTTATTATTTTATTAATTTATCAACTTATCATCCTTAATTTATCAGTTTATTATTTTATTAATCAATAAATTAATATGTTAATTTATCAACTTATTAATTCCTTAATTTATCAATTAATCTCATTACTTAACAAATTAATATGTTAATTTATCAACTTATCAGTTACTTAATTTATCAATTTATTTTAATTAACAAAATGTTAATTTATCAACTTCTCAATTCCTTAATTTATGAATTTATTATTCTATCAATTCACTAATCTTCCACCCTACAGCTTCCAATCATATGTAACAAACGCACAAGCAAGCAACGAAAGCTCCCAATCTCCACCTGTGTCACTGCAATCCTCGCCTTAGGAAATTGAAACAAACTTTATGAAATATCGTAACGATAATTAATAAATAAATCTTATACGAAAAATGAATGAAATGATAGAACAATATTATTATTATTATTATTATTATTATTATTATTATTATTATTATTATTATTCAGAAGAAGATGAAGAACCCTATTCATAGGGAACATTATTATTATTATTATTATTATTATTATTATTATTATTATTATTGTTATTATTATTATTCAGAAGATGAAGAACCCTATTCAAACGAAACATTATTATTATTATTATTATTATTATTATTATTATTATTATTATTATTATTATTATTATTATTATTATTATTATTCAGAAGATGAAGAACCGTATTCATAGAGAAAATTATTATTATTATTATTATTATTATTATTATTATTATTCAGAAGATGAAAAACCCTATTCAAACGAAACATTATTATTATTATTATTATTATTATTATTATTATTATTATTATTATTATTATTATTCGGAAGATGAAGAACCATATTCATAGAGAAAATTATTATTATTATTGTTATCATTATTATTATATTATTATTATTATTATTATTATTATTATTATTATTATTATTATTATTACTTCCACACCTCGACAGAAATGAGAGAGAGAGAGAGAGAGAGAGAGAGAGAGAGAGAGAGAGAGAGAGAGAGAGAGAGAGAGAGAGAGAGAGAGAGAGAATTAGAAGTAAATAAAACCAATTTTTGAAATTCCAGTGGTAAAACAGCCGCTTTCTCTCCAATTCTATCATTATCCTTCATTATACTGTACTTCCTCATTCCTCCAGTCTGACTATCTGAAAGTTTATCTGCCCTGTCTTTTATTATCCTTCCTTTATCACCCTGCCCTTCAGTCTGTCTACCTGACAGTCTGTCAGCTTTTCCTTGAAGAAAGTCGAACCTTCAAGTTGATATTGTAGGCTATCTCTCCATTCCTCCAGTCTGCCTATCTGGAAATCTTTCTGCCCTGTCTAATCATTCCTCATTTATCACCCTGCCCTTCAGCCTGCCTTCCTGACAGTCTATCTGTCAGTCTACTCGTTAGTTTGTCAGTCTTCCCTTGAGGTAAGACGAACTCCACTTCCTGTACAACTGTCAATACTCTGAACCAGTTTCTCTCTGGGAGGGAAGCGGTCACCTTGGGGAACCTCGCTTCGTAATTACCTACAAAGCTTTACCAGTTTACTGCGGCTGTTCTCTCTCTCTCTCTCTCTCACTGAGTTACGCACTTCTTACGCCAAGCTTGCAGCTTGCTATCACAGCTTAATTCGAAGCCTAATGTCCTGTTCAAAGATTATTCTTTTTTTTTTTTTAATATGTGGAATCTCTTTTATTTCTGTAATACCTCTTAATTCCTCTTAATTCCTCTTATATTCTTTCGAATGAACACCTTAATATTCTTTGGAAGCTTGTTCCTTGTGAATAGGTTTCATCTACTGAATAATAATAATAATAATAATAATAATAATAATAATAATAATAATATATATAGGACATGTTACTCCAAGCTTACAGCTTATTATCACAGCTCATTGCAGCTTAATGTCCCTAAAAGCTTGAGGTCACCTGTTTCAGGCTTATTTCGAAAAGTGGCCCGGGGACCCACCAGACATTTTGTCATCAAATATATTAAGAAATTTATCTTCGTTTGAAAGACTTTCGTGGTATCATTATATAAAATAATAGCAAACATTAGAAGAATAATATATATAATGAAGAATCTCGAATGTACGACGACATATTTTATTAATATTTTTATATTAATGTTAATATTTATTATATTTAATATCCCAGGAAACTTGATGTGAGTCTGAATCAACCTGTTTCAAACGCTCGGTAGTCCGCGTTTTTTTTTTTAAACGCGCGGCATCGCTAGCGTGCGACGAGCGGCGAGGTTTTTAGCGAGGCGGCAAATCCCAACCCAACCCCCCGTTCCTCCTGCAGTATGGCCACCCACGTAAGAAGTTAAGGTTAAGGTTAAGGTTAAGGGTAAGTTTCATAATCAGCGGCCAACCGCGCCGCTCAAACCGCTTGCAGTGTGGCCGTTACCTTAGGTATAAGCGGCGAGCGGCGCGGTTTACCGCTACCTACGGGGCGATTTCTTTCTTCTGTTCAAATCACGAATCCAGACATTTATTCTTACTGGTATTTCATCTAATTTCGCTGAAGTATTTTCTAATATGAATAATTTCCTAAACAAATTTGATGATGATATATCTACCATGCAACAACACCTTGCCGCTACAGCTGCCGCTCGCCGCTAAAAGCTACCGCGCCGCCCGCCGCTCAAACCGCTTGCAATGTGTCCGTTCCTTGACGCTGCGGCTACGCTCGCCGCTCAAACCGCTTGCAACGTGGCCGTTCCTGGAAGCTACCGCTACCGCTCGTAGCTGGACGCTACCTCGCAGCTTGCAGAGTGCCATTGCGTAAGGAAACGTCTTGACGTTACCGCTACCGCTCGCCGCTAAACGCTACCTCGCCGCTCAAAACGCTTACAGTGTGGCCGTTCCTTGACGCTACCGCTCGCCGTTAGACGCTACCTCGCCGTTTGCAGTGCGCCTTGCCTTAAAGCGGCGTCCTGACACTACCGTTCGTCACTTAACGCTAAACGCTACTTCACCGCTTGCAGTGTGCCGTACCTTAAGGCAACGTCTTGACGATACCGCTGCCGCTAGATGCTAAACGCTAACTCGCCGCTCGCCAGCCGTTGCCGCTCGCCGCGCGTCCGTTCCCTTATGGGCCTAGATTCTAAACCTTCCAAAAGAATTACATTGTAAATATAAGCTTCATAAACGACATAACAAAGTTTAATTAAATTTGATTTTTCATTTTCTCCGACTATTTAGAGTAAAATTATCATGGTTTATGTTTAAAATTTCAAAAAATTCTCGTTTTCTTTGAATTATTTTACCGATAACACAAGTAAATATGAAGCCTCGAAATGACCCTGTCATTGATATCCATAAGCAAAAATAATATTTAATCGACTAAAAACTATTTAAATGTATTTAATTAATAGTATTATTCATAAATTTCCTTTAGAATTAATTTTTATGAATCACGTGATTCCATAACCGTCGCTGAATCACGAATATTTCCAAAATCAAATAAAAAAAAGTAATTTTCACGACTAAAAACCTAATTAAAAGTATCTAATTTATCATAGTATTCATAAATGTCCTTTTAAATTCATTTTCATGAATCATCTGATTCCATAACCATCGTTGAATCAGGAATATTTTCGCGAGAATCACGAGAGAATAATTTAGTAAAAACTGAAGACTACTACCGCGCTCATCTGGTTTTTGGAACCTGTAAGTTTATGCCTAAAATTGGCGCCGTGTTTAGTACCAGGACCTTTGGGATGGGCGTCAAAACACAACAAAAGAATTTAAATATAAACATAAACAAAAGGCACAAAGGTAAATAAAAATATAAACAAAAGACGGTTTAAATATCCCGAAATAATTTGGTAAAACTCAAGACTTCTACCACGCCTTCTGGTTCGGTAAACACCAGCTTACGCCCAAAACGGGCGCCGTGTTTAGTACCAGGACCTTTGGGATGGACATCAAAACACAAACAAAAGACGGTAAACATCATAAACATAAACAAAAGACACAAAAATAAACATAAACAAAAGGCGGTTTACATTTCCGATCGTCGACAGGGACGACTTAGGCCTAGGCAGTATAATCACCAGTTTAACAGAAAATAAAAAAAAGTAATTTTCACGACCAAAAAAAACTAATTAAACGAATTAAATTCATCTTAATATTCACATATTTCATTTTAGATTCATTTTTACGAATCATTTGATTCCAGAACAATCGATTAGTCGTGAATATTCCCACGAGAATCACGGGAGAATCGTTTCAAAACTGAATCACACGACGGATCAGCCTCTTTCCCAACTCGACAAAAATGTAGAATAAATAAAACTTCCAGGAAAACTAAGCTGTTGGTGGTTAACTAAGCTGTGGGAGAGGGGAATTCAGCTTCAGTGAAAGACTGATTTGTGGGACACTTAAGCTGTTACAAGAGCAATCCCCAAGAAAACTGAATCGTGGACAGCTAAGCTGTTACTAAAGTAAGCTTCAGGAAAACTGAATCGTGGACAACTAAGCTGTGGGGGAAATAAGCTTCAGGAAAACTGAATCACAGGACAACTAAGCTGTTACTAAAGTAAGCTTCAGGAAAACTGAATCACAGGACAACTAAGCTGTGGGGGAAATAAGCTTCAGGAAAACTGAATCACAGGACAACTAAGCTGTGGGGGAAATAAGCTTCAGGAAAACTGAATCACAGGACAACTAAGCTGTGGGGGAAATAAGCTTCAGGAAAACTGAATCACAGGACAACTAAGCTGTGGGGGAAATAAGCTTCAGGAAAACTGAATCACAGGACAACTAAGCTGTGGGGGAAAATATGCTGCAGGGAAAAACTGAATCACAGGCCAACTAAACTGTGGGGGAAAAACATGATGTGGGCAAAAACTGAATCACAGGACAACTAAGCTGTGGGGGGAAAAATAAACCACATGAAAAATCTGAATCGTGAGACAACCAAGCTGTGGAGAAAATAAGCTCTGGGGGAAAACGAGCTGAGGGAAAAATCTGAATTGTGGGACAACTAAGCTGTGGGCAAAATAAGCTCTGGGGAAAACAAGCTGAGGGAGAAATCTGAATTGTGAGACAACTAAGATGTGGGGAAAATGAGCTTTGTGGGAAAATAAGCTGAGAGAAAAAACTGAATCATGGGACAACTAAGGTGTGGGGGAAATAAGACTGAATTGTGGGATAATTAAGCTGTGGGGAAAATAAACTGAAGGAAAAACCTGAATTGTGGGAAAACTAAGCTGTGGGGAAAACAAGCTGAGTGAAATACTGAATCATAGGACAACTAAGCTGTGGGGGAAATAAGAGGTGGGAAAAACAAGCTGAGGGAAAAAACTGAATCATGGAACAACTAAGTTGTGGGGAAAAATAAGTTGCGGGAAAACAAGCTGAGGGAAAAACTGAATCGTGGGATGTTAGAGGCAGAAGGAAACCAGTCGGACACTCCAGTGCTTTATTACACGTCCAATCAGTACAGAGGCGTGACTGCAAGTAAGGTGCAGACGCGCGGGAAACATTGGCGCCAATTCCACTCTCCTCCTGACAACATACATCACACACAATCAACCATCCTACATCCCCCCCCTAAGATTATGGCATGGGAGAATGGCAAAATATTAAATGAAAATAATAAGTAAACATGTATTAAATGCATATATATAGACAAAGAAAGCTGTAAAAGGAAGATCCCATAGGACAAAAGCAATGGTTAACACTGAGTGTCACAACATACAAGGACATGCATGGCAACAATATATAGTACATGCATAAAATATGTTTGCACAACAGAATTTCTATCCAGTTCAGCTTACTGAAAACAAAAGATAAAATGAGCATAAGGGACAACAAAATGTAATTGTACAAGGTGACACAAGCACAAGCATGGGTTAACGCTCGATATCACCCATGACATACTCGCCCATCCATGAGGGTTGCACTGTGCGCCTTTTTGGACGAGGTGGAGCAGGTTCCAGGCTTGGGGGAATGGCTGAGGACGTTGGGGGTTGCCGTTTTAACACTTTCAGGTGCTTCCTGTTTCTAAGTGACACCCGACCGCTTCCATCCAACCTAATGAGATACTGTCGGTGGCCCTTAGACTCCACTACCAACCCAGATCGGTCCCAGGTTTTGGTTACAGGATCCTGCACTCTTACCCTGCAGCCTACAACCAGGGGTAGAAGCTCCCTGGTACCAGTATATGGTGGGGTCTCCTCTTGGGACTCTGCCATTCGTAGCTCCCTCCGCTGAATTATCTCATCCCAGTGTCTCTCCACCTTGTAATGCTGTCTGGGTGTTGGCACTCCATCTCTGAGCTGCCTGCCGATAGCGAGCTGTGCTGGGGACTTGTCAAACCCCTTAGGGGGTGTATTGAGGTACTGAAGAATTGCCAGGGATGCCTTGTTGCAATCGAGGCTGCCTCCTTTGCCTATGTTAGACCTGATGATCCTCTTGGCAGTCTTGACTGCTGCTTCGGCCCTTCCATTAGACTGGGGGTAATGGGCTGACGACAGGCGTACCGTAACCCCCCATTTTCTGAAGAATGATGTGGTCTCTGCACTAATGAGGTTTGTGCCCCCATCTGTCGAGATTAGCTCTGGTGCTCCCCATCTTGTGAAGTATGTCCTCAAGACTGATATAATTCTTGATGACGTTGTGCCATGTGGGAAGTGTGCCACTTCCAGCCACCCGGTGAGCCTGTCTGCATAGGCCATGTACATATGGCCCTCCAACTGTAGCATGTCCACCACTGTCGACTGGAATGGGTATTCTGGGGGTGGTGTGAGTACTAATGGTTCAGCAGGTTGTGATGGAGCATGTACATCACAAGAGGCACATCCATCCCTGTGGCTCTGCAGGTCGCCTTCCATCCCTGGCCAGTAAACTGATTGTCTAGCCCTGCGGAGCATGGAGTCTACCCCCTGATGTCCTGCATGAAGGCCTGTAATGACTTGACGGCGAAGTTCCTCTGGGATGAGCAGACGTGGGCATCCTTGTTCGTAAGTGTAGACTATCAGGTCTTCTACCATAGATAACCTGTCCCTAACTGAGTAAAACTGACGTAGGCAGGCCACCTCCTGTGCCTTCTGCGGGCACCAGTCATTTACTGCAACTTTAGCTGCCAGCAGTTGGTACACAGGGTCTTTAGAGGCTGCTTCTTTGACCCTCTCCTCATCCAGTATGAGGCATTCTTGCTCAAGGGCGGTGGCCGAAGCAGCGACAAGGGCAGCAGTCATATCCTCTTCAAGTTCAGAATCCTTGTCATCTGGTTCGCAACGGAGAGCAGGGAAGCGTGATAAGAAGTCAGCAGCGCAATTCCTCTTTCCTGGCAAGTATCTTACTTGGAACCTGTATTGTAGGGTCTTCTCCTTGAGACGGAAGAGTCTTGGGTTTAGTATATCCTTCAGCTCTCTATCACCCAGGAGCTTGACCAGCGGGCGGTGATCAGTCACGATCAGTAAGTTGGGGCAGCCCAACAGGAGTAGCCTGGCCTTCTTGAGACACCATGTGACAGCTAAGGCTTCTCCCTCAACAGCAGCATACCCAGCTTCAGCCTGCGACAAATGGCGGCTCCCACATAAGGCAATACGCCACCCACCCTTGCAGCAAAATGGGGCATCAGCCGAGGCACAAGCACAGTACTGCTGCAGGATGACAAACCCAATCCCATCCCTGCTCCAATCTGTTAGGGCCGCTGTAGGTCGGGATTTGTCATAGTATACCAGCCCATCCTTGGCCAGCTTGCATATGGCCTCCTGTGCTTGGCGGAATCTCTCTTGTAGGTTGCTATCCCAGTACACATTCTTGCTTGTAGACTTCTTCAGGAGGTCTCTAAAGGGTTCCATCAGCGGGGCAGTGGCGAGGAAGGGTGCCAACTGGTTGACAAAGCCATACCATGACCTGATGTCAGTGACAGAGGGGTTGTCTGGCATAGGGAATCTCCGTATGGCAGCTAGACTCTCCTCTGTGGGCCTGTAGGAATCCCATCCCAGCTGGAATCCGACGAAGTTCACTTCTCTTCGGCAGAAACTGAATTTCTCTGGCTTGAGGGTTATGCCCTTTTTAGCACACGTGTCCAAGAAATTATAGGTGTGCCAGAAGGCCTCCTCGACGCTGTTGTCATACAGAAGAGTATCGTCCACACATTTGTGTTTTTGGGGGATGTCCTTGATGGCGTCATCAAACCTCTTGGTGTAGGCATCTGAAGCTGAACAGTGTCCCATGGGTGTTCTTCTGTACCGGTAACGCCCCCAGGGTGTGATAAAGGTTGTGAGTCTGCGGCTCTCTTCATCTAACTCCACCTGGTGGAAGCCCCAATGCGCATCTGCCACTGTCTTGAAGGAATGTAAAGGCACCCCAGAGATCATGTCGAAAGGAGCAGGGGTGTGATGCGTCTCTCTCCTGCAGGAGGCATTAAGGCGTTGAAAGTCCACAGTGCGGCGGGGCTGACCTGACTTCTTGGCAACAATGACCATCCTCGCACACCATTCTGTTGCTTCACCAGTGGGTACCTCCTCAATGATGCCCTTCTTGATGTCCTGGTCCAACTGCTTCTTCACTTCTGACTCCCAATGCTTTGGCACTGATGCTGGGGTGTGGCATGCATAGGGGGTTGCCCCCGGCAGTAGGTGAATATGGTGCGGCTTGCCCTCCATGACTGGGAGGGGCTCCCTCTCTGTATTGAAAGTTGATGATGAAAAATGGCGCAAGAGCCACTGCTCCAACTTTGGGACGTTCTCCTCCACTGGTGGAAAGGGCATGGATGAGGGCTTGGGCAGGGATGGCCCAATGGGTGTGGGGACCTCATGCTCCAGTGCGAGGCTCGCTGACACTGGTAGGTGGTGGGGAAAGGACTGGGGCACGAGGCCAAGGTCCTTACAAGCAGCCAATGAAAGGAAGCAAGACCTTGCAGACTTGATAAAATACACTTCTTGGACGGTTGTCCTGGCACCGTACTGAATGCGAAGAGGGGCAGTCCCCATACACTCCAATCGAACATTGGCAACATCACGTAGGCCCCTGCGGTTTTGTGAAAGGGCAGGTCTTTCAATGAGGGTCGACAGCAAAGTGGGGCCTGCAACACACACTTGGGCCCCCGTGTCTACCACAGCCTGTACAGGCTTGTGACCCTTAGGCCTAGGCCCATGCACTGATGAGGACACTATCACTTGTATAGTAGGCTGCACACTGGGTTGTACCCCGGCGGTGACCGCTCCCAGTGTTACTGACGAAGCAGGGGCATCACTCACCATCTTCTTCTTGCTCCTACAGAACCGTTTCAAGTGGCCAATTTTTTGACAGCCATGACAAACACTATTTCTCGCCGGGCACAAGACCTTCCTTGGCTCATGCTGCACTCCACAGTTCCCACACATACGAGCATTGATGGAAACTGAGGACCTCTCACCACTCTTCACCGCTGCACACTCAGGGGGGCTGGGGTCTGTCTCCACATCGGCCGCACGTGGCTCTTGATGCCATGTGTCATGCTGGGGCATGGAAGCATCTTTGCGGGCTGCCTCATATGTCGCACACACTGCCCTTAAGGCATCTACACTACAAATGGAATCACACGACCTATAGAGGTCTCTTTTCAATATCTCATCCCTTAGACCTACCATAAGCTTCCTAATAAGCATATATTCGGACAAATCGCTATGACAGCTAGGACACTGGAAGCCACAATCCATGGCTTTTTGAGAGCACTTTGCAAAATATTCACTAATTGACTCCTCACGTCCTTGCATATACACAAAAAACTCAGCCCAATGCACGGCCTGGTTCGAAGCACGCAGAACCATGGCCCCTATAGCATCCAAAGCCCCTTCTGGAGACAAATTAGCCCACTGTGCATCACTATACCTGGCATCCAGTGTACGTTGCAACTCTGGGGTGCAGTGAAGCCTAATATGTTGAACTGCATCCGTTGGTTGAAGCTTATATAGCCTAAGCCACTGTGTCATGGACCGTTTCCAAGTCCTGAAGGAGGCCGACGACATTTCCAAAGCACACTTCTCTGGTAGTGGTGGGGCTGGGGCCCTGGGACTGCTCTGTAGACACAAGCCACTCGCCATTGTAGCCAAGCGGTCATTAAGGGCTTGCAACGCATCTCGCCCTTCGGCAACCACATGCTGAAGAGCTGGTGATCTTGGCGCTACTCCAACGGGAGTACTGTGGGCACCCCTGGAGGATCGTCGTGCCCTCCTTGTCGTGAAAGACGGTCTCCCTGGTGTAGACATCCTTATCCTTTTACAACATCCTACTCACTGCGCCATGTTAGAGGCAGAAGGAAACCAGTCGGACACTCCAGTGCTTTATTACACGTCCAATCAGTACAGAGGCGTGACTGCAAGTAAGGTGCAGACGCGCGGGAAACATTGGCGCCAATTCCACTCTCCTCCTGACAACATACATCACACACAATCAACCATCCTACATGGGACAACTAAGCTGTGGGGGAAAAGAAGCTGCAGGAAAAAATGAATCACAAGACAATTAAGCTGTTACTAAAATGAGCTTTAGGAAAACTTGCATTGTGGGACAACTAAACTGTGGGAAGAAGAGGTTTTAAGAAAGCTGAATTACAGGGTAACTAAGCTGTGGCAAATATAAGCTTCAGAGAAACTGATTCGTCAGACAACTAAGCTGTGGGGGGAAAAATAAGCTGTGGGAAAACTTAACCTCTGGACAACTAAGCTTCTACAAAAATAAGCTTCAGGAAAACTTGCATTGTGGGACAACAAGCTGTGAGTGGAAAACTAAGCTGCAGGAATACTGAATTGTGGGGACAACTAAGCTGTGAACCGTGGGACAAATAAGCCGTGGTGGGAAAGTAAGCTGTGGGAAAAAACTGAATTGTGGGATAACTAAACTGTGGGGAAAATAAGCGGTGGGAAAACTAAATAAGCTTCAGGAAACTTGCATTGTGGAACAACTAAGCTGTGGGAAAACTTTGTTTGACAACAAAGCATTTACAAAAATAAGCTTAAAGAAAACTTGTATTGTGGGGACAGCTAAGCTGTGGGAAAAATAAGCTGTGGGGAAAAGTCTGATTGTGGGACAACTAAGCTGTTACAAAAGTAAGCCTGAAGAAAAACTTCCATTGTGGGACCACTAAGCTGTGGGAGAAAAAATAAGCTTGAAGAAAAACTTCCATTGTGGGACCACTAAGCTGTGGGAGAAAAATAAGCTGTAGGAAAAGTCTGAATTGTGGGACAATTAAGCTGTTACAAAAAATATGCTTGAAGAAAAGCTTCCATTGTGGGGACAACTAAACTGTGGGGAAAATATGTGAGGCTTTGGAGAGGAGGAGAGTATAAGTGTGAGAAAAAACTCTCGAGAGCAATTATGGTTATTTTCCCGGAGCGTTATTTACACGGCCGCTTATTTCCACTGACAGTTACTCTAACCTTCAGTTTCTCCTTAAATTTATTATTATTATTATTATTATTATTATTATTATTATTATTATTATTATTATTCATGAAAGAGAATTAGTGATAGACACGGCATATAGACAGTTCAGCCCATGTAGACTCTGGTCTAAAGGCCCATCCCAAATTCGTTTTGACAGGACACAAAAAATAGACAGTTTAGACCTCATGTTTATGGACCCAGCCTAAAGTAGTTTTAACAGGACGTAAATAGACAGGAAAAATAGACAATGTAGACGGTGTAGACCCTCGTCTATGGACGAAAAATAGACCGTTTAGGCACTTCCTAAAGACCCAGCCCATAGTTTTTTAATAGGACACAAAAAATAGACAGTTTAGACCTCTTGTCTACGGACCAAGCCCAAATCCGTTTCAACAGGACACAATTAGACATGTGAAATAGACTGTTAAACCCTTGTCTACAGACCAAGCCCAAATCCGTTTCAACAGGACACAAATAGACAAAAATAGACAATTTAGACCTCTTGTCTACAGACCTAACCAAAAAACCGTTTTAACAAGACACAAATGGACAAAAAATAGACAATTTAGACCTCTCATCTATAGACCCAACCCAAATTCATTTCAACAGGACACAATTAGACAAAAAATAGACAGTTTAGACCTCTAGTCCACGGACACAGCCCAAATTCTTTTTCTCAGACAGACACGAAAAATGGACAATTTAGACCTCTTGTCTACAGACCCAATCAAAAACCGTTTTCGCAGGACTCAAATAGACACGGAAAACAGACAATTTAGACAGCGTAGACCTCTCGTCCGTAGACCAAACAGCACACATAACAAATGACTCCGCCAGATTTCGGCACCTGTGGTTCCTCACGGTAGCTGAGGGCTAGTGTAAGGTCACACTTGCGGATTTTGGGTAACGGTACACACGGGCCGGTGGCCCTGAGAAGTGATTCTCTAGAGATTTTGTGTTTGTGTGTGTGTATACATGTATGTGTGTATGTATATTGTGTGTATATATATTATACATATATCTATATGTATATATGTGTAAGTATGTATTAAAACAATCCTTTTCTATCACACTTGTATGAATAAATATCACTACAAGATCAAATATTTGCCAAAAAACTTGAGTTAGCCAAGATTACATCTCTCAAATTATACCTGTCAAAATACAAAAAACTCCCTATATACCTATCTCTCTCTCTCTCTCTCTCTCTATATATATATGTATATATATAGGTATATAGACAAATATATAGACATACTGTATATAGACAGACCTACGCAATAAAATATTTGCCGAAAAACTTGAGTTAGCCAAGAATACACCAAATTACAGAAATTACCAAATTACCTGTCAAAATACAGAAAACTCCCTATATATATCTATCTCTCTCTCTCTCTCTCTATCTCTCTTTCTCTCTCTATATATAGATATATAGAAAGATATATAGACAAATATATAGGCAAATATTGTGTATAGACAGAACTACGCAGTAACAGCTCACAAATGCTGAAATTCTGTTCAACCATAAGAAACCATCTTTCCCCTGCGGTCAGGTCTAACCGCTAGTCCATCTGTTACCTGTCCCCCCACCCCCGCCCACCGCCCCCCACTGTTACCTGTAATTACTGTTTGTATCCCACACGGAGAATAACGGCGAGTCAACACACGAATTACACCGGGGATGGGGTTGCTGGCCCCATGGGATTAAGACCCTGGGGGCCTTCATATGCTGTGAAGGCTTAGTTTTAGTTTTCTGTAGAAGGAAATTTTTTAGATGGCCATTTGTCTATCCGCCCTCAGATCTTAAAAACTACTGAGGCTAGAGAGCTGCAAATTGGCATGTCGATCATCCACCCTCCAGTCATCAAGCATACCAAATTGCAGCCCTCTAGCCTCAGTAGTCTTTATTTTATCTAATGTTAAGGTTAGCCATGAATCGTGTGTCTGGCACCACTAGAGGTGCCAGCCGCCGATGCATTTTCATTTGATCGCATCTGGGGAGAAACTGAGCGCTGCCCGGTCGTGGCTGAGAGTTTCATATACGATTATACTTGTTTTTATGGTCATGAATTGGGTTCCATGCAAAAGTGCATTTAGTTTGGGGGGTCGTGGATCCCTTGGTGGGGGTTTTGTCCTTTTTCAATTCCCTTTTTACCCCTGGGAGTTAAATTAAAATAGGTTTTTGACCACCAAATTGTATTGGGGCCATAATTTTGGGCCAATTATTACCAAAATCTCTAACACATGCATACTAGACCATTTTGTAAACAAAAAAAATTATTTTATAGATAGAAAACAGGAGAGGAAATAATAATATTAAGGTTATAATGATAAATGATAGTAAATAAACAATAAAAAATTAATTAGTAATGTGAAAAAATGAAATTATAAGATTATTTTGGTCACCAAATGCTCTTGGGGCCACAATTTTGGACCAATTTTCACCAAGTTCTGTAATTCATAAATATTAGACCTTCTTAATAAGACTCTTTGCACAGATACGAAACAGGAAAGGAATAGTAATAATAAAGATAATAGTGATAACAACAATAAATCAAAGAAATAACAACAATGGTAAATAAACAACAACAAAAATAATAATACAAACAGTTAATTGACGAGTTTCCTAAAACTCCCAGATGGTCAACATTGGATCTCAGTCTTGGTTCAGCTTCCGTGGAGGAAGGTCGTCTCATCGCGAGCTCCGCTTCGAGATCACGAGAATCTCGCGGTCATTTGCTCAAAGATCGTTCATTTTTAGCGGTCGTTTGTCCCACGGTCGGCTGCGGTTCTTAAATGCTGATTGTTTAACGATCAACTGAGATCTATTTGTTTTTATATCGATTAATTCATTTGGTTTTGAGTACCGATCAGATCGCTAACCATTATTTATTTTGACGATCTCTGACGATCACTAGATCGTTAAGGCGGTCAGTCATTCAATTAAAAACAATCATCAGTCAGCTGTCTCCACAATCAGAAAGATTTTAAACACAACAACAAAATTTTTGTTGCATACGGAGCCATTTCTAAAAACATACTTTGTCTCTCGTAAAGGAAAATAATTAAGGTAAAAAAACAACAATTTCTTAGACCGAAAAGGAAGAACGTGTGTGTGAGTTACGAAGCAATATCGATGAAGAAAATTGTCTTGAGTCGTAAAGAAAATGAAACAGTTCCAACCTGGGATCACTGACGTGTTTTGTTTACTGTTTTGACAAGAAAGTGCGACTGACTGAATCGTTTTCACTGAAACATTGGATTTTTCGGTTTAGTTTGATCTACAGGAATCTTCAGCAGGACATACTGACTTGATTCTATTGAACTGGAGCTACAGGAATCCTCAGCTGGACATACAGATCAGATTCTGTTCCACTGGACCTACAGGAATCCTCAGCAGGACCTATATACCAGATCCTATTTAACTGGACCTTCAGAATTGAACTGGCGTTATAGGAATCCTCAGAAGAACATATAGATCAGATTCTGTTCAACTGGACCTACAGGAATCATCAGAAGGACATACTGATCAGATCCTATTGAACTGGGCCTACAGGAATCATCAGAAGGACATACAGATCAGATCCTATTGAACTGGACCTACAGGAATCATCAGCAGGACATATAGATCAGATTTTGTTTCACTGGACCTACAGGAATCTTCAGCAGGACATAGATCAGGTCCTATTGAACTGGACCTACAGAAATCTTCAGAAGAACATATTGATCAGATCCTATTGAACTTGAACTACAGAAATCCTCAATAGGACACACTAATAATATTCTGTTTCACTGGAACCCTCATCAGGACATATAGATCAAATCCTAGTGAGCTGCGCCTACAGGAATCTTTAGGACATATAGCTCTGATCCTTTTCAACTGGATCTAGAGGAATCCCCAGACTCACTAAAAATCAACCAATCAATCAACAGAAATGCCTACAGAAACCAGAATGGCGACGGGCATCAGAATCCTAACGCTAGGCCTATTATCCGTGTCTCTAATTGGACAAACCAACAGCCAGTGCTTCTCCAAGAACGACAGAGTGGCCATGCCCTCGGCAGCCGAGTTCTCCTCCGTGACGGACTTCGCCCTGGACCTCCACAGGGAGCTCTTCCCCTCCAATGCCTCAGGGAACTACGTCGTGTCTCCCCATGCCCTGTGGAAGTCCCTCGCCCTGGCCTACTTCGGGTCTTCGGGCAACACACAGCTCCAGCTGGAGGATGTCCTCGGAGCCACAGACAAGATCTCCACCCTCAAGATCTGGAGTTATCTGGACAAGCTGTGAGTAAAGGTGATATTATCTTCATTTTCATGACATATCTTGGGAAATAGAATGCGTTCAGCATCAGTCTTCTACCAATGGGTCCACAACCCTTCACAAGGCACTTCCCAGTTTAGGGATACTGAGTAGTTGAATTCTAAGCCAATGGGAAACTTATTAGAACTGACAGAGTTTATTATTAACGCTGTTTTCATTTTCACGACGTACCTTGGGAAATAAAATGGGTTTGCGATCAGTTTCCTACCATGGATCCCATGGTAGAAGACTTAACTGCCCAGTATCCCCAGGCTGGGGAGCACCTTGTTAAGGGTGGCCCCCAGCCTTGGGATACTGAGCAGTTAAGTTCTAAGCTATGGGGAAACTTGATACAACTGTTAGAGCTTATCAGTGTCATTTTCATTTTCAAAATATACCGTGGGAAATAAAATGCGTCTAGCATCGTTTCCCTACCAATGGGTCCACAACCCTTCACAAGGCGCTTCCTAGCATTGGGATACTGAGCAGTAGAGTTCTCAAGCTATGAGGAAACTTGATAGAACTGATAAAGCTTATTATTATCATCATTATTATGAGAAAGCTCGTATGATATGTCAAGGAAACAAGGTAATAACAAATGACCTTTGAAGATAAATATTATATTCAGTCTCCTCACTCTGTCCACCTATATATCCATCAATCTATCAACATATCTCCATCTATAAACCTAGCAGTAGACAAGTCACCTGCCAAATAAAAGAATTTTGCATCATTCAGCATCCAAACGACCACAGGATCTGTGTCATCTAACGTCCCGGCATCAATTCTGCGATGCCGGTTGAGCGATGACTCGCAAAATTCACCCCACAGTGACAGTGTGAATTGAAGAAAAAGAAAGACAACTTCTAAGAGTTGAATGACTATGCACTTCCAGAAGTCTATTCCTTTTGCTCAAACAGAAAAAAACACTATTGATTTCTTTCACTAGAATCCCATAGAGGGGAAAAAAGACTGATTGCCATCCACCACCTATGCTACATTTCCAATTACCAAGGGGTCCACGACTCTCTTTTAGGAGCTTCCATGTCTTGAGAAATGGTGCATTGGCATACCAAGCCACTGACACAACCTTTGACACTATGTTTAAGAGCTCTGGACCAGCACTAGAGCCTGTAGTAAGCTGACACTCACTAGGTCTGGGGTTCGATTCCCACTAAGTACTGCTTCCTACCACCACAATGACGGTCATGTGTGAATTACACAGTTCAAAGACAGATAGTAAATAGATGGATAGACTGATGAAACAGATAGCAAGCAAAACCCAAGAAGCAATACAATTTATATCATTCTAATAGCACTTTATTCCCCGCAGGTATCGTAACGAGAGAAACAACACTCCTGGAATGCAGGTAGACGCAAGGGTCTACGTGGGAGAGAGACGCAGCCTGCGGCCTTGTGTGGAGGAGGTTCTCGGGGAGGCTTTGGTCACGCAAAACTTCTCGAATGTGAGGCAATATTGTATTTCCAGTGGATGACTTATAGTAAGGGTCATACAAGAGAGTCTGAACAGATAAATTTACAGATTAGCTTCAGTAGGCATACTCTTGCTCAAATTAGTTTTCTTGTCAATAAGCTACATGATAGGATTACATCAAGTCCTTTTGGTACATTATATGATTTTGTTAAAGCAGATTCTGTTTAACGTTAGGTAAGATTATTTTGGTAAGTAAGCTGCACAGTTAGGTTAATGTTTGTATAGTTGGCATGCCACATGGAAAGTTTAGGTTGAACATGAAATTATCTAAGCATGCACACTACCTTGTCAGGAATTTGGGTAAGATTTGCCTAGCACCAGGTTTAATGCTACCCAGTTTGCTATGAGTTTTATTTTGGCTACAGCTAAAACGTGGAACAGTCTCCTAGTGCAGTTATGGAGACTTCTGATCTCCAAATATTTAAGCGAGGAGCAAATTCATTCCTGCTCTCTGCCGCTGCTGACGTTTCCTGAAATTCAGGCGTATCTGTTTTATCTTCTGTTCCTTCACATTTACTTTCATCACCCTTTTCTATAACTTGTCTCTCTCTCTGAAGGCTGATTTCCCTTTGGAGCCCACTTGGGTTCATTATAGTCTGTTGACTCTGTCCATGAGGGCTTTCAGATGAAGATTTAGAGATTGAAAGAAAGAAAGAAACATGTCAGGTAAGGTTAGTTTCTAAGATATCACTTGGTTGCTCTCCTCTCTGTTGCTTCCTGTAATTGCATAGAATTCATTTACAACTGAGCCATATTATAAAATTATCTGTTGGCTACCTGTTCATGAAATTGGCAACAGTATCCCACCTTTCATTCATCCCACAGGTTTACAAATCAACCCTTGAGATCAACAACTGGATTGCATCTAGCACGGGCGGGCAGGTGCGGACGCTGTACCAGCCAGAAGATCTGGAGGGCATCAACATGGTCCTCGCTAGCACGGGAGTCCACAAGGGCTCTTGGCTGCACCCCTTCAAGAAGTCTGCCAGTCGCTCCCAGCCCTTCTACCCCAGCCTCGACAGCTATATGGACGTGACAACCATGACGCAGAAAGGGCATTTTAATTACGGTAATGCCAGCTCATTCTAAGTGGGGAATCCTTTTCCATCCAGACAAGAACCTTTCTGGGAGGTTTTTCTTTTTGAGGGAACAGTTCATTTCTGAAACAGCAGCTAATTTTTAGGGCAACTGGTCTCTTTAACAGGAAGAGAATTCTAAGTGTGGAATCCTTTCCCACTAAGACAAGTCCTTTTCTGAGAGTAGTTCTTTTTGAGGGAACAATTCATTTCTGAAACAGTGGCCAGTTTTATGAGCATGCAGTAATAAGACAAACTTGTCTCTTTGTTCATGTTGTTTAAGATGTAGTTATGCTAACCACTTTCAAAACATACCCACAACGTTGCTGCTGGATTGAAATCATGGTAGTTTTGTCTTCATTTAGCCTTTCCGCCGCAAAAAGTAAACTTCGTCTAAATTTCACCCTAACTTTGACAGGTGAATCAGCAGAACTCGGAGTCCAGATCTTGGAGTTGCCTTACGCAGGGCGAGCAGTCTCCATGTACATTCTTCTTCCTCCTCTGAACAGCGGGGCCGTTGGCATCATAAACACGATGAAGAGCCTTAACCCAACAACGCTAGGCCGAGCCCTGGCGGAAATGCAACACGCCGAGATCAGGGTGGTCCTTCCAAAGTTTAAATTCCAGTACGAAACAGATCTAGATCTCAAGAAGGTAGGTGACTATTGTTATTATTATTATTATTATTATATTATTATTATTATTATTATTGGTGTTTATTGTTACTTTATTTAGAGATATCCTTTGTTTAATAGGTGTAACAGATAATTGCTGTTTGTCCTGCTGGATAAATGGGGAAGGAATCTTGTGAATCTTTTGTCAGCGAGGAAGGAGAAGAGAGGGAGTTGATTATAGGAATGGGGGAATAAGGTCACTTCCTGCTATGATCGCTGTGTGTCCTGCTGGATAAGAGGGGGGAAGGAATCTTGTGTCAAAAAGGAAGGGGAAGAGAGGGAGTTGATTATAGAAGTGGGGGAATAAGGTCACTTCCTGTTATGAATGCAGAATGAATCCTTTGTACATTCAGAGTTGGGAAATGAGGTCACTTCCTGTTATGAATGCCAAATGAAGCCTTCACACATTCAGAGTTGGGGAATAAGGTCATTTCCTGTTATGAATGCCAAGTGAAGCCTTTGTACATTCAGAGTTGGGGAATGAGGTCACTTCCTGTTATGAATGCCAAATGAAACCTTCGTACATTTAGAGTTGGGGAATAAGGTCATTTCCTGTTATGAATGCCAAGTGAAGCCTTCATTCATTCAGTACACAAGCTACAGACTCACTAGATAGTTGACATTTGAAGTTGCCATTTGCAACAGAACTGCAGTTTGATCGCTTCCTCTTCACCGGCAGGCCCTCAGCCGAATGGGCGCGAAGGACCTCTTCGACAAGACCGAGGCAGACCTGAGCATCTTCTCGCCAACCGGAAACCTGAGCGTGGGCCACATCACGCACAAGGCCTTCGTCGAGATAGACGAAGACGGTGTGGACGCAGCCTCTGCGAAGACGCTCGACGCCAGCAGCTACCAGGCGAGCGGCCCCATGAAGCAGAGGGTCTTCGTCTGCAACCGACCTTTCCTGTTCCTCCTGATGGACAAACTGGCCTCCAGGATTCTCTTCATTGGTGCCTACAGAGATCCCAGGCAGTAGATCTGAAGTAGTCATGTTCCTTGGAAGCTTCTTGAATTTCAAGTCAATGGCCCCTGTGGTGGGCTTGTTCCATATGAACAGGGTTCATCTTCTGAATAATAATAATAATAATAATAATAATAATAATAATAATAATAATAATAATAATAATAATAATAATAATAATAATAATAATATAGGAGTATTCAACCCACCTCCCACACGCAGTAGTATTAAAAGTCAAGAACAGTGCTTCATACAGTATACAAAACAGCACATGTTCATCCCACTGTTGCTCAATCATTCTTGACTGGTAATAGGTATAGTAGCTTTATTATTATTATTATTATTATTATTATTATTATTATTATTATTATTATTATTATTATTATTATTATTATTCAGAGGACGAACCCTAGTCATATGGAACAAGCCCACCACAGGGGGCCACTGACTTGAAATTCAAGAAGCTTCCAAAGAATATTAAGGTGTTCCTTTGAAAGAAGTAACAGGAGTTAACAGGAAATGCAGCATGAGGAGATCTCAAAGTTAAAAAAAAAAAAAATTAACAAATTAATTAACAGACAAAAATGTAAGTTATTGAAACTTCGCTTGAAGTTGTTGAAGTTCCAATTTATGTACTTCAGCTGTGACATAGTGTGTATGATAACTATCAGTGGTAATGACAGTCTTATGTAGTGAAACATCGTAATAGCTTGTGGCGTCACTCAAGCAACTTTCCGGCCAAAATTTGCACCAAATTATCAAGATTTATATATATTCATTATTTTATCTTTTCTAATAAATGGTCTCCTCTCTCTGTTATTCCTGTTATCTTCTGTTACTTCTTTCAATTGAACGCCATAATATTCTTTGGAAGCTTCTTGAATTTCAAGTCAATGGCCCCTGTGGTGGGCTTGTTCCATATAGATAAGGTTCGTCTTCTGATTAATAATAATAATTATAATAATAATAATAATAATAATAATAATAATAATAATAATAATTAAGTTGCTGTTTCTCAGAGCACAAACATGCAAGATCTCAGTATCATCAACAGTTCTGAATGTCTGACATAAACTTTGACAGGAAAATATAAAAAGTGACAGAAAGCGAGCTCAGTGGACACTGCCTCTCCTCTACAAACGTAAATCTTGCAAAAGCTTAGCACAATTTGCTATATACTTCAAAAAAAAATATATACATATTTTCATTTATGGCTGTTGTTGGCATAACATACATATGCATCCACTCGTGTTCACCTAATCAGGCAATTTTCAGCGGACCGAATCAAAACATGGCTCTCAAGTGATATCTGAAGAGGCCTTTTACCAAATGTTCACCAGACTTTGCACTAAGTAGATAGTATCTCATTCTAAGCTGATGCGAATTGGACTTATTCGTGTTCATTAGGTTGTCATAAAAGTCCAAACAGAACAAAGTCCACTTTTTATTAGAAAATCGGGGGCTTGGAGCAAAGTTTGGTGAAGAAATGCAAACATGAAAATACAGGCATACAAAAAGTCCATTTCTGTCAGAAAATCAGGCACCTGGAACAAAGTTTGGTAGAACAGTACAAACACAAATGTCAAAAACATACACAGAGTTCATTTTTGTCACAACAATCAGGGAATTAGTGCAGAGCTCATTTTTGTCACAACAATCAGGGAATTAGTGCAGAGTTCATTTTTGTCACAACAATCAGGGAATTAGTGCAGAGTTCACATTTGTCACAACAATCAGGGAATTAGTGCAAAGTTTGGTAACGAAAACATACAAAAAGCCCATTTTTGTCAATAAATCAGGCACTTGGTGCAAAGTTTGGCGACAAAAGCATACACAAAGCCCATTTTTTGTCAAAATCAGGCACTAGGTACAAAGTCTGGCGACAAAACCATACACAAATCCCCTTTTTTATCAAAATCAGGCACTTGGCGCAAAGTTTGGTGGCAAAACAAATAAAAAATCCATTTCTGTCACAAAATCAGGCACTAGGTTCAAAGCTTGGCAACAGAATAAGAAAATATCCCAGAAAATGTGTTTGCATCACATGGGTGCCCTTGTGAAAGAAAGTGACAAGAGAGAAAGTGTGCTTTCACACTTTTCTCAGTCCTGTGTCAACTGACTTTCTAAGGCGGTGGTTCTCAACCTTTTTTTGCCCCCATGCACCCTTTCACCATATGTCAGAATGTTATCCCCGCACCCTCCTTTCCCAAAATTGTCTGCCTCAAAAGGTGCCTTCCAAATCACATGCAACAAAATACTAACACAAACACACAAGCTAGGGGAGAAAGCCCATCGTGACCTCTCAGTAGCGCGGACCGTTGCGCACTGCGTTTTGTGTGGTCCTAGAGCCAGTTTGAGCCTGCCAATCTGTGATCACAATTTTTCTCCCCCAAAACTCTGAAACCTCTAACTCCTAGGGGGGAATTCCCCCCCTGGTTGAGAACCGCTGTTAAGCAGGTGAGGACATCTGGATAGAATCAATCCTAATATTTCTGTAGCTTCAGAAATATCTGAAATCTTAGAATGGGGACAGACACCCCCCTCTTATTATAACCAAAGGCATTATGTTATATTTATACAAATCTGAATCAGGTAATTTCTGTTATTTGGAAGAATAAAGTGAAAAAATCATTTTTATTTCATTTACATTTAAACCAATCTGATATCATTGTTATTTGTGAAAGTGAGAGTAAAATCACTGTTGTTTTTCATTTAAACCAATTTTATACCATTGTTATTTGACAAAAATAAAATGAAAATAAAATCACTTATTTTTTATTCAAACCAATTTTATATCATCGCTATTTTAAAAAATAAAATGAAAATAAAATCACTGTTACTTTTATTCAAACCAATTTTATATCATTGTTATCTGACAAAAATAAAATGAAAATAAAATCACTGTTATTTTCATTCAAACCAATTTTATATCATTGTTATCTGACAAAAATAAAATGAAAATAAAATCACCATTATTTTTCATTCAAACCAATTTTATGCCATTGTTATTTGAAAAAATAAAGTGAAAATAAAATTTTATTTTTTATTTAAACCAATTTTATACCATGGTTCGTTTACCTCCACATAAACGTATTATCAACCTTATACCTTATATTTCCAAAGCGTCACTTGTGTTAACTACAGAATAGGCCTTATTACCATCATTACTCCGATCCAACAGGAACCACTTGACGGGATGCTATCAAATTTGGTTCGAGGTATCAAGAATTAAGTTCTAGAAAACCTGTAGAAGGATTTTTCCAAAGCCTCATAATTCATTATTATTATTATTATTATTATTATTATTATTATTATTATTATTATTATTATTATTATTATTATTATTATTATTTGGGAACCTTAAAACACTCAGTCAGTTTTACTGAATTGTCTTACGAATATTTCCTGCAGTAAAATGTTTATTGAACTATATATATATATATATATATATATATATATATATATATATATATATATATATATATATATATATATATATATATATATACATACACGTATATCGAGAGAGAGAGAGAGAGAGAGAGAGAGAGAGAGAGAGAGAGAGAGAGAGAGAGAGAGAGAGAGAGAGAGAGAGAGAGATTGTTAAGCAAATACCAAACATTCTACCAAAACTGCCTTTTGAGTCACTTAGCATAACAATCACTCGAATCCTTTCATAAAAATCTAAGTTTTCTAAGCTTCCAACTATAATATACCCCTCTACAATGACTAAACTCCCCACTAAACTATAGTCCTCTACACTTACTAAGCTTCCTACTAAACTATTTGAGTTTAGATACGAAGAATTTTAAGTGCCAGTTTGCTTAAACAGGATCTGTTTTCAAAAAGTTATGGATTATTCAACCATCTGGGGAACCGTTTCCTCATAGGTAAACATACATCAATACCCGCAGTTCTACACAGTTCGTAGTGGGCATCGGGCAGTGGAGGAAGGAATTGTCTTCACTATACCCACAGTTTTCGACAGACAGTTCGTAGTGGGTATTGCACTGTGGAGGAAGGGATATTTTCATAATACCCGCAGGTTTCCAAAGATAGTTCGTAGCTGGCGTTGGGTATTGGAGGAAGGAACTGTCTTCATAATACCCACAGTTTTCAGTAGACAGTTCGTAGTGGGCATCGGGCAGTGGCGGAAGGAACTGTCGTCATCATACCCACAGTTTTCGATAGACTGTTCGTGGTAGGCAACTGAGGGACTGTAAAAATACCCACAGTCTTTAACTGTTTGCAGAGGGCATTGTCCAGCGAATTCAGGAACTGTCTTCATACCCCCAGTCTTCCATATACAGTTCGTAGCGAGCATCTGGGTATCGGGTATTGAATCCAGGAACTGTCTGCAATTAAAAGATATTTCTTTCGTTCTGGAGGTAAGTCAATTTAAGTGAGTTTTGGAAAAAAACTTAATGTTTTAACTGTGTTTTTAATGGTGTTTTAAATACACTTCGTAGTGTTGTGTTTTGACCGGTTTAGGTTCGGTTGATAATTTGGAGAATGTGTTTTAGAGGCTATTAAGTCTTTGAAGAGTAGTTAGGGTATTTAAAGATTATTTTTTGGTTAGGTTAAAGGAGTTTTTGAAGACTGGTAGGACTGATCGAAGACTTGAGTCTGTTCCAGTATTTTGCAATCGTAAATGGTCTTAATTTTCGTGAAATGGTTCAATCTCTCTCTCTCTCTCTCTCTCTCTCTCTCTCTCTCTCTCTCTCTCTCTCTCTGGTAGGAATGACAGAAGAATTAAGTCTATTCCAATGTTTTGAAATTGTAAATGGTCCTAATTTTCGTGAAAAGAGAATATAAAAGGAGGTACAGTAAAAGGAATGAAAGGGGTTGCAGCTAGGGGTCCAAGGGACGCTGCAGTGAACCTTTAGTAATGCCCACAGTGCACCCCGTGAGGGGCACTGACGGCACTGCCCCCCTATGGGGAATGTTAGAATGTTTGAGGTGAATTATATCATAGAATATTCGTCCAGTCTAGTGATTTAATTAGTATTACTGTATTATAGTTATCTCGACTGATTAATATTTTAGTTTTCTGTACAAGAAAACTATTGTGCAGGCTTTTTCTGTCTGTCCGCACTCTTTTCTGTCCGCATTCTTTTCTGTCCGCACTCAGGTCTTAAAAACTACTGAGGCTAGAGGGCTGCAAATTGGTATGTTGATCATCCACCCTCCAGTCATCAAACATACCACATTGCAGCCCTCTAGCCTCCTAAAAATAAATTAGTTACTTATCGAATAATCTCTCTCTCTCTCTCTCTCTCTCTCTCTCTCTCTCTCTCTCTCTCTCTCTCTCTCTCTCTCTCTCTCTCTCTCTCTCTCTCTCTCTCTCTCTCTCTCTCTCCCCAGTTCCAGTAACAGCCTGCGGCAGTAATGTGGTCGTGGCCTACCATCACAGCAGCCCTCCTGCTCCTGAGTCCTGGAAAGTCCTTCCAGCAATGCTTCACGACGAATGCTTCCAGCCCTGGAATCGTCTCCGAAGCCGAGCTCTCTGGAATCACGGACTTCGGCCTAGATGTCTACAGGCACCTCTTCAGCGACTTCGGCGCCAGGAACCTGGTTTATTCGCCCTACAGCCTGTGGAACGTGCTCGTCCTGACGTATTTCGGGACGCAAGGTACCACCCAGGCGCAGATGGAGGCCGCTTTGCGCATCAGAGATAAGGTTTCTGCGCACGAGATCAAGAAGGGCCTCGATAATTGGTGAGTCTGCGCTTACAGTGGCCCTAGATGTTAGGGGTGGGTTTGTTTTTTGGTTTAAACTTACTCTGGGAGGTATATATATGTTTATAAACCTTCTATATCCTTCTATACACTCTAAGCTTTCAGTTTAGAGCAATATCTGACATCCAACTCCACCTATGCAAACTTGAAGAAAGAATTGACATAGATTTTGCCCCATGGGTACAGATTTTTAAAAGTTTTCGGAAAATCTCCAGCATTTTCGAACTTCCCTGAAACCTCTGGTGAACTTTGCAGGTACGCCCTCCTCCAGGAGAGCCACCCGGGATACTACTTCAGCGTGGCGAACCGAATCTACTTCGACATTTTGCTGAATGTGAGACCCTGCATCAGAAACATCTTCCCTGAGGAGCTTCAACTGGCTTACCTGTTCAATGTGAGTAGACAGTCATTCAAGATGTGGCCTGGATTTAGTAGCCTACCATTGATCAGGCCTCAGTGGTTCCTTCCAACCCCACTTACAGGCCAAAAAATGTTGCATAAGTGTTGCAGAGCTACTGGGCAACTATGAGTATCTTAAGTCATGCAGGAAAGATAGTGTGTCACTTAACACTTCGTAAGTAAAACCACACTTATAAATCACTCTTCGCCCACTTAACAGGCCATAATACACTTAAATCTGCTCCCCTTGCCCCACTTACAGGCCATAAGTGTTCTGTATAAGTATAGAATTCTAGCTCTTGAATGGTGAATGTTAGGTAACATAGTCTAAAACTTTTAAAACATTTTATGAGTAAAACCACACTTACAAAGCCCTCTTTCCCCCACTTAACAGGTCATAACGCACTTAAATCTGCTCACCTTCCCCACTTATAGGCCATAAAAGTGTTCTATATAAGTATGGTAAGCTCAAACCACACTTATAAATCCCTCTTCCCCCATTTACAGGCCAAAATTACTTAAATCCCTCCCCCCTTCCCCCACTTATAGGCCAATAAAAGTGTTCTATATAGGTAACAGTCTAAAACTTAACACTTTATAAGTCAAACCACACTTACAAAGCCCTCTTCCTCCCCACTTCACCCACTTCACAGGCCAAGAGCACAGCCAGATACATCAACGACTTCGTGGCGAAGGTCACCAATGGCTTGATCGAGGAGATCGCGTCCCCCGAGGACGTCCGGGACTCCCAGGTGGTGGTGGTCAATGCGGCCGCCTTCGTCGGGAGGTGGAAGTACGAATTCCAGGCCCAGAACAATTCCAAGATGCTCTTCCAGGTCTCTCCAGACCTCAGCGTCTCCGTGACTGTCATGAGACAGTTGGGGGTGTTCAGATATGGTGAGAGATTTTTTGATAGGTTCCCCTCTCTCTCTCTCTCTCTCTCTCTCTCTCTCTCTCTCTCTCTCTCTCTCTCTCTCTCTCTCTCTCTCTTATACCTGTTAAGTACTTGATTACTTGACAAGTAACAAGGCATTTGCTCTGCTTTCAGGTTAAAGACAAGTAGGCCTATGTACATTTTCAGAAAACATTTTTTTGGGTCTAAAATTAGACAAAAATAGACTATAGCAGGCCTAAGGTTAGACAAAAATAGACTATAGTGAGCCTAAGGTTAGATTAAAATAAGACTATAGTAGGCCTATGTACATTTTCAGATAAAATTTTCTTAGGTTTAAAGTTATACAAAAATAACTAATATATAGTAGGCCTATGTCCCAATTTCAGACTCAGATTTCTGCAGTAACCCTAAGGTTAGACAGACAAAAATAGACTATAGTAGTCCTGTCCCCAATTTCAGACAGATTTCTGCAGTAGCCCTAAAGTTAGACAAAAATAGACTACAATAGTAGGCCTATGCCCCCATTTTCAGACTCAAATCTCCCTCTTAATCCCCACCAACAGGGGAATCCGATGACCTGGGGGCCCGAATCCTAGAACTGCCTTACACCGGAGAGCAGATCTCAATGTTCCTCTTCCTGCCTCATCCCCCGCGGAGCAGTCCTGCAGCAGGAGAAGGCGAGGATCCCCTGGCCAACATGATCAGGAACTTCGACGGGCGTTCCCTCAGGGAGGCCGTAGAGGCCAGGAACCTCGACCTCCGGGAGGTGGACGTGGCTCTGCCCAAGTTCAACTTCTCCACGGAGATCGGCCACCATCTTGAGAAGGTAGAAGGGGAAGAGGAGGGATTGTTTGTAATGTGTAGGCCTATTCATTTGAAGATTGTTACATTAACAAACTTCCAGAGGGAATGGATAACTTGTAGGCCTATTCATTTAAATATTAAAATCTTAACTTCAGAAGTCAGATGATATTGTGTAGGATTATTAATTTTAATGCATAAAACTCATGAAACATTACTGGATAATGTTAGTGTAGGCCTATCCATCTGAACACCACAAATTGCCCTTTTAATAAAAACCTCTTCCTCCTCCTCCTCCTCCTCTGCAGGCCCTCAAAGGTGTGGGAATCATCGACCTCTTCGACGCAGACAGAGCCAACCTGACGGCGTTCACCATGAAGCGAGGACTGAAGGTCACCCAAGCCCTCCACAAGGCCTTCCTCGACGTCAACGAAGAGGGCACCGAAGCGGCCGCCGCCTCCGCAGTCGTGGTGTCCTTCAGGTCAGCCGTAGGAGCCCAGGACCAGAGCGTGTCCTTTCACCTGACGGAGCCCTTCGCCTTCCTCGTCTACGACAAGGACACGAGGAATCCCCTCTTCGCGGGGCACGTCAGGAATCCCCTGGACCTGCAGAAGACAGCGTTGTGAGGGGGAAGATGCCCGGTTGGCTTGGGGCCTCTTGGAGGTCTTCGGATTGTGTTCTCAGAGGGATCCTTAGGATTATGTCCTGTGAGAGGTCCTTACGGTGTCCTCAAAGGGATCCTTACTTATGTCCAATCACAGGTCCTTAGAACCTATGTCCTCTCAGAGGTCCTTAGAACCTATGTCCTCTCAGAGGTCCTTAGAACCTATGTCTTCTCAGAGGTCCTTAGTCCTACGATTTTAAAAAGTATATATATTGATTTTCTCTGTTTTTACAGTTTAAACCTTAATTTGTATTAAATAAAAACATATTTTAACTTTTGTTTAATTCCAAACTCAGATATTCAAAAGTAGGCCTATTTAACCACCTGTTTATTATATATTACTACACCAAAGTAAACATCTGGGTATATTGAAAATAAAAACTTGAAATTCCGATAGAATTTTGCCTTTGAGGGTACAAAAAGTATTCGGGTATTCGAAAATAGGTCTATAGTCTCCTGTTTTTTATAAACTTTGGGATACTGAAAATTAATATAAGAAAATTAAGAACAATAATTTAAGGACAATATTTAAGATAGGTCTATCAATGATGAAGTGTTCTGTAATTTAGCTTTTTAAACTTTTTTTTTTTTACAAATTTATGCTCTTTTCAAGAATACAGTATTTAAAATAAATCTATCAATGAAGTTTACTTTGGTTTAGCATTTTTTTTAATAGAAATTCTCATAATTAGTAGCTAATAGGCCTATAATTCTTGTTGCTGGGTAAACTTGAATCAGAGTAAAATACAATTGATGAAAATTGAGTTATGTTGAATCTAAAATTATCAATCTTTTTACAAATGAATTATATAATTTTATGAATGAGGTTAAAAATATGCATAGAAATACTTTAGGGCTCTGAAATCCACTCCAAAAAAGTAAGGCAAAGTTGAGTAGGCCTAGGCCTCTAACCTTGTGGAAAGACGAATATATCTGTAGGCCTAAATTAACTTTGATTTCTTTATCCAATCTGGGAGGTAGCTTTGGACTTTGTGTGTCTATGGTAATTAATATTGACGGGAGGATGGTACATAATATTCTCTCTCTCTCTCTCTCTCTCTCTCTCTCTCTCTCTCTCTCTCTCTCTCTCTCTCGTAAGGAACTGTTTAATTCAAGGAAATAAAAAATTCTGCTACGTTTACCAGTGTGTCAATCGTGGGTGAAAATTCTTTAAGCATTTTAAATAAATGCTAATTTAAACAATCTCTCTCTCTCTCTCTCTCTCTCTCTCTCTCTCTCTCTCTCTCTCTCTCTCTCTCTCTCTCTCTCTCTCTCTCTCTCTCTCTCTCTCGTAAGGAATTGTTTAATTCAAGGAAATGAAACAATTCTGCTACATTTCCAGCTAGTGTGTCAGTCGTGGGTAAAAATTCTCTAGGCATTTAAAAAAAACTAATTTAAATCCTCATTCTCTCTCTCTCTCTCTCTCTCTCTCTCTCTCTCTCTCTCTCTCTCTCTCTCTCTCTCTCTCTCTCTCGTAAGGAATTGTTTAATTCAAGGAAATGAAAAAATTCTGCTACATTTACCAGAGTGTCAATCGTGGGTAAAAATTCTCTAAGCATTTAAAAAAAACTAATTTAAATCATCATTCTCTCTCTCTCTCTCTCTCTCTCTCTCTCTCTCTCTCTCTCTCTCTCTCTCTCTCTCTTTCTCTCTCTCTTTCTCTCTCTCTTTCTCTCTCTCTCTCTCTCTATTGACAGACACACCTGGAATCTTTCTAACCCTCTCTCGTGTTACGTAACTCGACCGTTGCCGCATCTTATCGATCCTCACCGACAGCTTGTCAAGTTTACGCATGAATCTCGTTCTACGAAATCGTTACAACGACTTTTTCAGTCGTTTTCCATAATTTTGAGGAGGGAAAAACTTGTCTAATATGCAGAAATGAACGAGGACCGTACGCCTATAGGCCTAACGGCGCCGTTTAATTGAGATCTTTTGCGAAATTTTACGTCTGCAGCGAATGACGTCATTGTTTTAGGACGGATAATAATTAAGATATTTATAACGGTAATTTGTCTGCCATAGCAAATTGCCCCTCGCCGCCCCCCCCCCCCCACAATGACACCCGGGCCTCCCAAATTCCTTTTGGTAAACTAATACCATCCTGTTTCGTCTTCAGTTCCGCCAAGTCGTAAATTTATAAACAAAATGATTCCACAGTTTGTTAATTTATTAAAAAATGTTTGTAATTGTTTAAAAAACAAAGATACAAACAACGCCTGCATGATTCATTGCCCCCCCCCCGCCCGCCAACCCCCAGGACGAAAGGGGGACCTCCAAAATTCAGCTGCTTGAATTATCGTCAATAACTAGTCCGAAACCGTCCGTCGACTTCGTTATAAACAAAGTTATTCCATAATTGATGAATATATAATTAAAATAACACAACAATGATAATAATTGTTTACAAAACAATATATAAACAACGCCTGCATGACTCATAGGACAACCCCCATCCCCGGGGGTGGCCCTCCCAAAACTCATTTGCTTTAATCACCGATTTGATGATCGTCAATCACGAGTCCGAATCCGTCATTCGACTTCGTCACGAACAAAGTCATGCCAAAAAATCGTTAAAAACGCCATACCAACGGTCGTCATTGTTCACAAACAAACACACAAACAACGCCTGCATGATTCACAAACGAGAAACAACCGCGAACGGAAACCTTCTTCTGGACCATTCGGGAATCTTCCGCGAAGCGAATCGGACGAAACGAAAGGAAACGGAGAACGTAACTTTACGGGAAAAATCGCCCCGGAGGGGTGTTGGCTTCAGGGAAAGTTGACGGTTATTGCTTTATTTATCGATTTATTTAAGACGCAGGCTTAATTTCAGAGTCTATAAAGCTGTGAGATAGTTATTAATAATTAATTTTATTTATTTGATATGGTCTTTAGTTAATTATTCGCTTTTAAAAGCGAATTAAACGCGTGAATTAATTCGCTAACCGGCGACTTCGAACGTGACTCACTCCCGCAACGTGCCTTCAGCTGTTCGCTGGAGACCCGAGAGTCAAGTCAATCAATCGCGACATTCCTTCGCAACTAATCAACTTCAGCGACTTCCCCCGGGCGTAAATAGGTAACAAACTCCTCTATTTAACTCCTAAACGATTCCAGATTAATTTAATTAACCAACCACGTCGCTAAAAGCCGACAAATGGCGGCAAATAACGAAAGAAGCAGAAGAAATCTCGTTTGTTTACATCCGAGGGTCTCAGGGGGCCGAGGAAGGACGGACATAAACAAACGATTAATTATCTTATTTTTATACATTTTCAGTCGTTTGTTTGTTGTTTGTGCGGTCGTAAATTGTTTGTTTTACCTACATACCTCTTGTTTTACCTGTATACCTCTTTTGGAGGGAGTGGATAGCTTTGTCTACGACTACGCGGGCGTAGGTCAAGGTCGGGTCGGCTAGTTCCTTAAGGTCATAATTATCCTGTTCTTATAACATTTTTCCCATTTTATGTTGTTTATTTGTTGTTTTTGTGGTTGTAAAGTCATTATGTTATCTATATCCTTCTTCTGAAGGGCACGGTCGGCGTAGGCTGCGGGTACCCGGGCACAGGTCAGGGTAGGCTAGGCTAGTCCTTAATTAGGTTAGGTTAGGTCACGATACCCGAATGAATGAGGTTAGGCCCCTAGATTGAATGCTGAGTGAGGGTTCAGGGCTTCTAGAGGCCTGGTGGGTCTTTCACGCTGGGGGGCTTTCATCCCCCACCCCCCCCCAACCCCCCACAATTAAGTCGGAACCCCTCACTCAGCATCAGACCCTAGGGCTCTTCAGACGCTGTCAAAATCTGTCGCCGGCCAGAGGATGCATCTTAACGGAAGCTCTAGGTTACTCTGTGCGGGTCCTGGAGCCATGACGTCCAAACTTTGATCCCCCGAGGGGCTAGCACTAAACACAGCGTCCCGAGGGGCTAGCACTGAACACAGCGTCCCAAGGGGCTAGCACTAAACACAGCGTCCCGAGGGGCTAGCACTGAACACAGCGTCCCGAGGGGCTAGCACTAAACACAGCGTCCCAAGGGGCTAGCACTGAACACAGCGTCCCGAGGGGCTAGCACTGAACACAGCGTCCCAAGGGGCTAGCACTAAACACAGCGTCCCGAGGGGCTAGCACTGAACACAGCGTCCCGAGGGGCTAGCACTAAACACAGCGTCCCGAGGGGCTAGCACTAAACACAGCGTCCCAAGGGGCTAGCACTAAACACAGCGTCCCGAGGGGCTAGCACTGAACACAGCGTCCCAAGGGGCTAGCACTGAACACAGCGTCCCGAGGGGCTAGCACTGAACACAGCGTCCCGAGGGGCTAGCACTAAACACAGCGTCCCGAGGGGCTAGCACTAAACACAGCGTCCCGAGGGGCTAGCACTAAACACAGCGTCCCGAGGGGCTAGCACTAAACACAGCGTCCCAAGGGGCTAGCGCTAAACACAGCGTCCCGAGGGGCTAGCACTAAACACAGCGTCCCGAGGGGCTAGCACTAAACACAGCGTCCCGAGGGGCTAGCACTAAACACAGCGTCCCGAGGGGCTAGCACTAAACACAGCGTCCCGAGGGGCTAGCACTAAACACAGCGTCCCGAGGGGCTAGCACTAAACACAGCGTCCCGAGGGGCTAGCACTAAACACAGCGTCCCGAGGGGCTAGCACTAAACACAGCGTCCCGAGGGGCTAGCACTAAACACAGCGTCCCGAGGGGCTAGCACTAAACACAGCGTCCCGAGGGGCTAGCACTAAACACAGCGTCCCGAGGGGCTAGCACTAAACACAGCGTCCCGAGGGGCTAGCACTAAACACAGCGTCCCGAGGGGCTAGCACTAAACACAGCGTCCCGAGGGGCTAGCACTAAACACAGCGTCCCGAGGGGCTAGCACTAAACACAGCGTCCCGAGGGGCTAGCACTAAACACAGCGTCCCGAGGGGCTAGCACTAAACACAGCGTCCCGAGGGGCTAGCACTAAACACGGCGTCCCGAGGGGCTAGCACTGAACACAGCGTCCCGAGGGGCTAGCACTAAACACAGCGTCCCAACGAGCTCCCACCATGTCGTACAGCCTGCAGCTGCGACGTCGTAACAGGTTCACGGCTGAAGATACTACAGCCTAATCATCCCAGGCTTGGCTATGCTACTCGTTAGAAACCCAGATCGGCTAGGTTGAGTGAGGATAGCCAGGGTTGAATGAAGCTAGGCTTCCTTATCAACTGTCGTAATCGGTCCTCAACCAAAGGATCAATTCTTAATCCAACCTAAGTATCTTGTCAAAGACTTGGCAAGGCAAAGCTAGTTCTTAAATAGGTTAGGTTATGTTGGATGAAAATTACCAGTTTATGTGCAAAACGGGCGCTGTGTTTAGTACCAGCCCCTCTGGGATGAATGTCAAAACATAAAAGATGGTAAATATGATAAATATACATAAAAGTTATAAATACCAACAAAAACGCAAAGAAAATGCGGTAAATATCCCGATTGGCAACTGGCAGAAACCAGGCTGTTGTAATAGTTTCCAGTTTTACCAAAAATAGGCCAAGGTGAATGAGGCTAGGCCTCTTTTACCACTTGTCTAAATCTGTCCCCAATTAGATGATACATCCTAATCTATCCTAGGTAGCATGTGGAACACTAATCAAGGCTAGTTTAATCCTTAAGAAGGCTATTTGAGGTGGGGGGGAAGATAGGCTGGGGTGAATGACACTAGGCCTCTTTATCCAGTGTCAGAAATTGTCCTTAACTAAAGGATACGTCATAAGCTGCCTTGTAGGGGGATAGTGCCGTTCACACGGTTCATTGTAGGCATTACTTAAGGTTCTTTGCAGCATCTCTTCAACCCTAGCTGCAACCATTTCATTCCTTTTACTATACCTCCTCCAATCATATCCTCTTTCTTCCATCCTACTCTCCACCCTCTCCTAAGAATTGTTTCATAGCGCAACTGCGAGGTTTTCCTCATTACACCTTTCAAACCTTTCTATTCTCAGTTTCCCTTTCAGCGCTGAATGACCCTCGTAGGTCCCAGCACTAGACCTTTGGCCGAAATTCTATATTCTATCATAATCTAAGCTAGGGAACCTTCCATACACCCATAGACCATACATGACCTTAAAATTTTGCAAATCATTTGCTATGCAAGCATTAAGGACTTCTCAACTGCTGACAGGTGTGGACGGAATTTCATAAGGAAGTTTTAGGGAGGGCCGATCTATCTTCTAGTACAGACTAGCCTAGGTTATTGTGTTACGATTACTAACTTATTAGGCTCTGCTATGTAGAGCGGGGAAATTGGGTGAGAAGTTGGACTGTTTTAATTCTGGAACTTGACTCAGGGATGCTGTTTGAGGAACTTTTATTACGGAGATATTGTGAACATTCAGTGTATACTAATATTTCGGAAATTACAGGAATGGCGAGAATATTTAATGTAAACTAATATTACAGAAATAATGAGAACCTTTAATGTGAAAATATTATGGAAATAATGTGAACATTCAATATATACTAATATCAAAGAAACAATGTGAACATTCAAAATACACTAATATATTAGAGAAATTACATAAATATTCAATATATACTTTACATAAATAATGTAAACATTCATTGTAAACTAATATTGCAGAAATAATGTGGATATCCATTGTATACTATTTCAGAAATAATGTGAACATTCAATTTACACAAATATTGCATAATAAAAAATCTAAACAATCAATGTATATTAATAGTACAGACATAATTTAGACAATCAGTGTAGTAGACTAATTATAAAGTTAAACAATCAATGTATATTAATACTACAGACATAATTTAGACAATCAGTGTAGTAGACTAATTATAAAGTCAGGCAAATAACATACACATTCATTATCTAACCCCACTATCCTAGCTAATAATTTTGCTAGACTAAATAGGTAGTTTCCTAGGTCTTTTTGCTATTACCAATTTTCAGGTCTAGTTAATATTCTGATGGCAATACTGACCCTCTTTTGGTGTACAATAACCCACAGTCCTGGTTGGGTGACCTGATTGCTTCTTCAAGCGTTACCTAACAAGAAGACTGGTCAATACAAATAGTAATGATATTAACAATAATTTAAATAAAATGTTAAAACAAATTCTATTTCCAGTGACAGCTGTGTTTTCTTGACAAACGGGCATTTCTCAAATATATTCATCAAAAATTATTTCCCCGGTTACAACGCATGTTCCGGGTTTACGACACTGATCCGACGGAAAAGACATGGCTCCGAGTTGGGTAGAACGGTCAAAATTTGGAGGCTTTTTTGATGAAAATCTCAATAAAAATGCAGTTTATGCCTTTTACAAGAGATCCAAATGACTAAAAGTAAGGTTTTCTTTATGATATTCGACGATATTTCGGGTTACGGCGATTTTTGGCTTACGACACGGCGTCGGAACGGAACCCTTGTCGTAAACGGGGGACTGTCTGTATTCCATGGCTGTCTGTGTGTTGATATTACAAACTTCTTCCCGACTTTCTTGAAGCAGACGAATTTTACAGCTTTTTTGAAAAACCATAACACCTTATAAAATATTTGTAATTGTAACCTTGCCCTAGTTTATCATTCTTCATAATGTAAACTAAAGGCCTGGCAGCTGTCAGATAGTTCCCTTCACAATTCCCATAGCTCTGGATTCATTTTATTGTAAGTTCATAAGGTAATTCAGTCAGGAAAAATTGCGGTATGGTAGGTTCCTTCCATTTTTAACCCCTTGAGCGGGTAGCGTTATCAGTGCACTACAAGTGGTGTGCTGTAGTTATCACTTGAGGTACCTTGCAACGTCCCTTTGACCCATAGCTGCTGCCCCTTCCATTCCTTTTGCTATACCTCCGTTCATATTCCCTGTCTTCCATCTAACTTTTCACCCTCTTCTAAAAGTTGTTTCTTAGTACAACTGCAGTTTTCCTCCTGTTACACCTTTAAAGCCTTTATTCTCACAATTTCCCTTTCAGCACTGAATGACCTCACAGGTCCCACTGCTTAGTGTGTGTGGCCTAACTTATATTCCATTCCTAATTCTGTAAGGCCCCCAACCTAAGTCCGACCTCTCACTTACCATGATATGCTGAGTGAGGCCGCCTAGAGAGCATGGGAAGATTACTTTGATTACTGTGGCACAGCCTCCCAGAGGATGTCGTGTAATTGGAACTCGGAAGTTCAAGCGAAGACGCAATGCATTACTATCCTAATGCTATTTTTTATTTTCATTTTTTACTTAAATTGACAAATAATAAATTTTTAAAAATGTATCTTTTTCTAATAACCGATCTCCCCATTTTTACCTTCTGTTACTTCTTCTGAATGAACGCCATAATATTCCTCGGAAGCCTCTTGAATTCCCAAGTCAATGGCCCCTTTGGTGGACTTGTTCCATACGAGTAGGATTCATCTTCTGATTAGTGAGAATACAGAAACCGCCCTAATTACGAACATTCAGCGTACAAACATTCAGAGATACAAGCAAAATGGATTGCGGTTTGAAATTGTGTTCAGAGCGCTCTCCTTTGCCACCTGCAAGTTCAAGTTTTGTTTTGTGCACCTATTCTGTACATACAGTACTGTATGTACAGTGTATTATGTTTTAGGATAAAACTCACAATACTGTATTGATTTTATATCGTACTGCACTTCAATAAGCAAGTTCCTCGTTGGACGGGTCGATATCTTACTTGGCTAGCACTCTGCTGGGCCCGCGTTCGACACTCCGGCCGGCCAATGAAGACTTAGAGGAGTTTATTTCTGGTGATAGAAATTCATTTCTCGCTATAATGTGGTTCGGATTCCACAATAAGCTGTAGGTCCCATTGCTAGGTAACCAATTGGTTCATAGCCACGTAAAATAAGTCTAATCCTTCGGGCCACCCCGTGAAATAAGTCTAATCCTTCGGGCCAGCCCTAGGAGAGCTGTTAATCAGCTCAGTGGTCTGGTTAACGTAACGCACTTGCAAGTAGGGTGGTGTCTTTATGTTTCTTTAGATATCAGTTTTGTTCACAGAGTTCAATCACAGCCTCTGGTGAGGTCTCACGCATCCACTTGGTCCCAAGGCTCTTTTGCGGGTGGAATCGATACAATCCTTTCGTTTTTTTCAGATAACCGTCATCCAAGATGGGAGAACAAATCCAGATCATCACAGCCCCGCTGGTCAATGTCCGCATCACCAGCAGTCTCAACTCGTTCATGGCCGAGAAGAGGTTTGACCGAGGCCTTACTGTAGCCGACTTGAAGGTGAGCGTTCTGTTGCTGCTTGTGGGACGGTATTAACGTTAGATTTCGTTCGGGGTAAAGTTTGTACGTGTATTCATTCATCTCTGGTGTGTGTGTGTGTGTTGTAATGTACGTTTGATAATGACATCAAAGTTTTTGATTATTATAACTATCTTCCAAGTACTAGGAATGCAACTCGTTGATCTGTTTAAACCAGTGGTTCTCAGCCTTGGGGGCATCAGCAGCTTCCAAGGGGGCTGCGAGCCCCAGGGAAAAATTAAAAATTCTCTAATTGTATTCGTTATTCTCATAACAAGAGTCGATAAGAAGCAGTGTCAAGTATCTCACTAATTCATTCCCAAAAGAATAAAAATACCTATTTTTTTTTTTTCCTTTAAATCTGGGAGGGAATTTGACTCATAGATGCAAGACGACCAACTCTTAGAGGAGGCGTGGTAATAAGAAGGTTAAGAACCACTCATTTGAATAAATCTATAACAATAACAATTATAATAATACAGTAATGACTTCAGATTTCGTTTGTGGTAAACTTTGTAAACTTTGCAATTCATTCGTGCAGTGTTTTGTACTGTAATGTGTGTTTGATAACTATGGCATCAAAGTACTATTTGATTATCATAACAGTCTACATATACAGTTATGTATATGTACATATATTTAAAGATACATTATCTTTAAATATATGTACATACACATAACTGGATTTGCCTCTCCATTTTAAGACTCGTGCTACTACGAGTATTTTTCAATCTACCGAGTCCTAGAAATGCAACTCACTGGCCTATTCAGACAAACCTGTAACGATAACGATAATGATGACGACTTCGGATTTTGTATATTCATTCATCTTTGGTGATTGTACTGTAATGCACTTTTGATAACAGTGACATCAGATTTTTTAAATCTTGTAACTGTCTTTAAAGTCATAGAAATGCAACTTACTGGCCTATTGAAGCAAATCTGTAATACAGGGAGTCTGTTTACCGGTAGCATCGGTTAACGGCATTTCGGTGTTACAGCAGTTCTCTAGCGACGCTTTTAACTAGATTTTCAGTGCTGATCTCCGGTTAGCGGTGCCAATCTCTGCTTAACGGCGGCACTGATCTCGGTCATGAGTGTTATTATGCGCCGTTAAGCGGGGCATGGGTGCTATTACGCGCCGTTGAGCAGGCTATGAGTTCTATTATGCACCATTAAGCAGGTCATGAGTGCTATTATGCACCGTTAAGCGGGTCATGAGTGCTACTATGCGTTGTTAAGCACGCCATTAACCGTGGACTGCCTGTAATAATAGGAAGGAAGAAGGCCGTCTCCTAAGCATGCCCTATTAGGATGGATGCAGCATGCGAATTGATCTTATATCAAGTTTTCTCAATATTTCTCAAGCGTGAGAAGCGAGTCATAAGAAAAATTGAGAAAACTCGTTTTAAGATCAATTTGCACGACGCAGCCATCCTTTTTAAAAAATAATTATAATAATGACGACAGTGTAAATAATGCGAGGAACTTTTTTGATGCACAGGGTCGCTTGGAACTCATCACAGGGGCGTCTGCCGCATCCATGGCCTTGGAGGTCTTGGACGAGAACGACAAACACGTCTGCGCCCTCGGCGACGACAACGCCTTGCTAGGGTCTTACAATGTTGAGGAGAACTACAGAATTCATGTAAGTTCTGTCTTCTTGGTGAATAAATATTGGAATGTAGTATTTTGGCCAAAAGCCAAGCGCTGGGACTTAGGTGGTCATTCAGCGCTGAAGGGAAAATTGAGAGTAGAAGGCTTGAGAGGTGTAACAAGAGGAAATTGTTAGGAGAAGGTGGACAGTAAGACGGAAGAAGGCGAACATGAATGGAGGTACGGTAAAATGAATGAAAGGGGTTGCACAGCTAGGGGACGTTGCAGAGAACCTTAAGTAATGCCTACAGTGCACCGCACGAGATGCACTGACAGTACTACCCCCTAAAAGGTTCTTGGTGAATATAAAAAGTTTTATTATAGTTGTACTCTAGGAAATTTGAATTTTAAATTGAAATTCATGTGTGTTAAGGCAAATTGAATTTTTTATTTAAATTCTCGTGGGTTTTATTCCCCATAGGGGGTTGATGCCATCATTGCACCCCACGTGGTCCACTGTAGGCATTACTTGGGGGTCTTTGTAGCGTCCCCTTGGCCCCTAGCAGTAATCTTTCGTCCCTTTTACTCTACCTGCGTTCATATTCCCTCTCTGCCGTTTTACTTTCCACCTTCTCCTAACAATTGTTTCATAGTGCAACTGCAAAAAAGGTTTCCCTCCTGTTACACCTTTCAAACCTTCTTACTGTCAATTTCCCTATCACCACTGAATGACCACATAGGTCACAGTGTTTGGCTTTTGGCCTAAATTCCATATTCTATTCTGTTCAGGGTGTAAGTATATGATGCTAGGTTGCGTTGCGATAATTTTGGACAGGGTGTATCCTAGATTATTATCTTCAAGTACTTCTTGGACTGTTCTCAGTGCCCACCATCGTGGAGCAGGGTGAGACAACGTAGTTTATGGTGCTACCACTCTTCAGGTTCTTTGCAACGTTGCTTTAGCCCCTAGCTGCAATCCCTTTCATTCCTTTTATTGTGTCTTCATTCATATTCTCTTTCTTCATCATGCTTTCCTTAACCCTCTCCTAACGATTGTTTCATCTCGATTGACAGCAGTGCAAAGCCTCCTAGTATTACTATCATGCTAGGTTATGTTTCACCTCAGTTATCGTGTACAACTGTAAATGGCCAAGTCCCCCTTTCCATCCAAATCAAATGTTGCGGCCCTGAAACTCAGAAAAAGTCAGGCGTTGTAACTTTGAAAAAGTCCAGTTTCACAACCCAGCAAAAGTCAAGAGTCGCAACTTGTCAGACGCGGGGAACTCGGGCAAAAAAGCGAAGCGTTGTTTTGGGGGTTTCACTTATGTTTTTCCTTGCATCACAGCACACAGTTGGGTATACACAGCACGCTGTAAACTGGTAATGACAACGTCAGCGCTGCTAGACCATTTTACAGCCCTCATTGAACAACAGAGCTTCAGGCAAGCCCAGTGCGACTCAATAGAATTGTGACTCTTTGAGTTTTAATATAAATTTCATGATAAAATTTATTATTTGGATACTTACTTACTGTTGAAGATAGTTTATTTCCCCTTGCGTATTGGCGCGGAGATAATAAGCTGTATATTTAACACTAGGTAAGATTCATCCCAAATAAATTAATTTACAATATAATGATAATAAAATGTGGAAGTTCACAAGTGTTTTTGTGTTCTGACAAGTTCTTTAGAAAGACATAAACAGATCTCCATTTCTACAAAATGGAGAACTGTTAGCAGTCCCAATATTCATGCACTTAAAAATAGGGAAGTGGCACTGGTTGACAAAGTCAGCTTTTTCCTTTTACTTCTTTTTCTTCTTCCTAATGAACACCTTAATAATATTCATTGGAAGCTTCTTGAATTTCAAGTCAACGGCCCCTTTGGTGGGCTTGTTCTGTATGGATAGGCGTCATCTTCTGTATAATAATAATGTCGCAGATCTTCAAACTTGCTTAATTTGATTTTCATCGAGATTTTGTAACTATCTTTATTTTCAGTGCCTGTTAATCGCTTGACCCTGTAGGATGTAGTGCCCATAAGGTGCACTTTAAGCATTAATTAAATTTCTTTGCAGCGTCCCTTCGGCCCCTAGCCGCAACCCCTTTCGTTCCTCTTACTGAACCTCCGTTCATATTCTCTTTCTTCCGTCTTACTTTCCACCATCTCTTGGCAATCATTTCAGTGTGGCTGCGAGGTTTTTCTCCTGTTGCACCTTTCAAATTTTTTAGCTGTCAATTTCCGTCTCGGCGCTGAATGACCTCCTAGGTCCCAGCGGTAGGCCTCTGGCCTAAATTCTGTGCTCTATTAATTGCTTGGTTTCGTTTCAGGTAACCGATTCTAGTAAGAGGGAAGGTGAATTCGAAGACCTGTCAAAAGTGGACAAGTTCGAGTTGTCGGAGGAAGAATACTCCAAGCGTAATGGTTAGTGTTCATTCGCAGTGTCTTAAAAGACGGTGTTGCTAATTGTTGTACAGAATACAATTGTTAAAGCTAGCGATTGTGACACAGAATACAATCATTGAAGTGTAGTCCGGGTGCCTTTGCGCAATGAGACGTCGTATTCCCCCGGACACACCCCGCTAACTTTTGAATCTTTCCCGCAGATAGCGTGAGGTCTTACTTGATGAAGAACAAGCTCGGGAAGTACAACGAGGAGGAACAGAAGAGACTGGAGGAGGAGAGAGAAGCGGCGGAGCAGGCCGAAGAGGAAAAGGCCAGCACCATCCCTGTCGACAGCAGATGTGAGGTACGGATTGCGGTCGAGTGACAGAGTTTATTTACAGACACCACCCTACGCACAAACATTCAACTTACAAACATTCAGAGATACACAAATTAGAGTTATGTTCGGAGAGCTCCCCTTTGCCACCCGTAAGTTCAAATTTTGTTTTGCGCGCCTGTTATGTACATATATTACTGTATGTACAGTGTAAAGCGTGGTAGGATGACTAAACATACAGTACTGTATTGATTTTATATCATACTGTACTTAAATAGGCATGGAGAGTACATTAACCGACTTGCAAACAGTTCAACATGCAAACGGCCATCCAGAACGTAACTCGTTCGTAAGTAGGGTGGTGTCTGTATTTGGGATGGATCTTACAAACTGTCAAAGATAGCCTACATGTCTCCACACCGATAGGCAAGGAGATAGTATAAGCTACCTTGAACAGTAAGTAAGAATCCAAACAATAAATATTATTATGAAAATTTATATACTTTCTTGTTCATTCTCAGCAAACTGTATGTCCCTTTAGCTCGAAGAAATGGGGAATAACTTCTTACAAGGGATACAAGATGCAAGGTCCCCATGGTGGGGTAGGGCCATCAGTGCACCTCACCCATTGCACTGTAGGCATTATTGAGGTGCTTTGCAACATGCTACCCCTTTCATTCCTTTAACTAAACCTCTGTTCGTATTCGTTTTCTTCCATCTTACTTTCCACCCTCTCCTAACAATTATTTCACAGTGCAACTGTGAGATTTTCCTTCTGTCACACTTCTAAGATCATTATACTCAACTTCCTTTTCAGCTCTGAGTGACATCAAGGGTCCCAATGCTTGGCCTTTGGCCTAAATTTCATGTTTTGTTTATATATCGGAAACTCTTTTGTTAACAGTTTGGATGAGGGGTGCCTGCCTATCCCGATTGAATCTGGCCAATATTGTGAATTGGTTGTGATCTGTATATTTAAATTTTGCATGTCTTAAGTCTGTTTCAATGTTTTATCACTGTCAATACCCCCAGGAAGTTCACGTACATGTTTTGCTTTTACTTAAGCCTTGGTGGACAGCGGGGCTCTTCTGATCTCCAATAATCGCAAATGAAACTCCCTGGTTCATACGAGTACAGTCAACCCCCAGTATTCATGGGGGATGAGTACCACTACCCCCCCCCCTGCGAATAGCTCAAATCTACGAATGCTTAAAATCCCTCTAAAAATGCATATAACTGCCTTTTTGATAGTTCAAAACACCAAAACCCCTCTAAAAATGCTTATACAGGCAGTCCCCGGTTTATGACGGGTCCAGCTTACGACGTTCCGAGGTTACGACGCTTTTCAAACATATTCATCTGAAATTATTTCCTGGTTTACGACGCGTGTTCCAGGGTTATGACGTCGTACGCCGATCCGACGGAAGAAATATGGCTCCAAAACGGCAGAGTAATCAGAATTTGGAGGTTTTTTTTTATGAAAAACTCAATTAAAATGCAGTGTACATCGCTTTCAATACACCCAAAGCATTAAAAGTAAGGTTTTCTTAGGATTCTTGACAGTTTTCGACGATTTTCGGTTTACGACGTGGCGTAAAAACGGAACCCCCGTCGTAAACCGGGGACTGCCTGTATCTGCCCATTTTGATAGTTCAAAACACCAAAAAACCCTCTAAAAATGTTTATACCTGAATATGTTAATATTTTATCTCAAAAAAGTGCATTTAGTCACGAAAATGATATGAAAATACAGTAATTAGTGAATATTTCTCTATGAACAATACCTTGAATGGGCAAATTTTCCTCAAGTAATATGTATACATGTTCCATAGAAAAATCCACGATTAGGTGATGCTGCAAGTCCGGAAAATATTATAAAGAAGATTTCTGACTCGCTAAAAGGTACTGCGTCTCCCCATCCCAGTACATCTTGTAATCATTTTACCATAAATATATTTTGGGGGTTGTAGCTGGAATTAGTTCTTATCTGTTATGATATTATTTGAGCTGTCATTGTGATTTTACAAAATAAAATTTAAGAAAATGTTTAGAAAGGACATGTATAACTTGCTTAAAATTAGCATATTTGGAAGTGTCTCTTGGAAAAAGCATATATTTAAGTACCTCTTGGAAAAGGGGTCCTGCCCAGTTGTTGGAAATATTCACTTTCAACTTCCCATGGAAGGTACAGAACATTTTGTGGAATTTTTGTACTTATACCATTTGCATTTGCATATCTCCCGATTTGCTTTTTTTTTTAAATTGGCCAACCTTAGAGTTTGCCGTGTCTTGGGCTATTGTTAATTTATATTCAAACTGGCCTGCAAGGGTTAATGTATTGCTATTTTGCATTGGTTTTGTCAAAGGTTTTTCAATGTGCAATGTACTTTCAGGTCAAAATTCAAGGGGAGGCAACACGGAGGGGTGTTGTCATGTACAACGGCAAAGTGCACTTCAAGCCCGGCATCTGGATTGGCATCAAATACGACGAGCCAATGGGGAAGAACGATGGAAGGTAAGGTGGTCGCAGGATGTCGCTGGGTCTCATCGTCTCCATTTTTATTTTTATCCATTACCAGACTTTCAAAGCGAATGCTTTCCTTCAGAATAAAACCTTTAAAATGAGGTTTGGTGGATAGTTTAATTATTTGTGGTAATAAGTTCCGCTCGCTCTTTGTCCCCGTAGGGGGCTAGTGCAGTCAGTGAACCTCGCATAGTGCGCTGTAGGGATAACTAAAGCGCCTTTGTCGTGTCCCTTCGACCCCTAGCTGCAGCCCCTTTCATTCCTTTTACTGTACCTCCATTTCCATTATCTTTCTTCCATCTTACTTTCCACCTTCTGTTAACAGTTGTTTCATAACGCAACTGCTGCGAGGTTTTCTTCCTGTTGCACCATTAAAACCTTCTGTAGTTCCTCATTGGAAGGGTTGGTATCGTTCTCGGCTAGCACTCTGCTGGGCCTGCGTCCGATTCTCCGACCGGCCAATGAAGAACTAGAGAAATTTATTTCTCGTTATAATGTGGCTCGGATTCCACAACAAGCTGTAGGTCCCGTTGCTAGGTAGCCAGTTGGTTCTTAGCCGCATAAATTAAATCTAACCCTTTGGGCCAGCCCTAGGAGAGCCGTTAATCAGCTCAGTGGTCTGGTTAAACTAAGGTATACTTAACTTAAAACCTTCTTAATTCTCAATTTCACTTTTAGTGCTGCATGACCTCATGTGTCCCAGTGGTTGTCCATTGGCCTAAATTTTACGCTGCATTCCTTTCCACTTACTCTTTGTTGTCGATAATTAGAAGATGCAAGAAAAGGCTTTTATCTTAATTGTGTTCATTGAATTTCCAAGTGTGACAATGAGCTTCTGACTTCAAAATACTTTTCATGTTGAATAATAATTTACAGGCAACGCAGCCAAGAAAATGGCGAAGGTTAAGTATACCTTAGTTTAGCCAGACCACTGAGCTGGTTAACAGCTCTCCTAAGGCTGGCCCGAAGGATTAGATTTATTTTACCCGGCTGAGAACCAACTGGTTACCCAGCAACGGGACCTACAGCTTATTGTGGAACCCAAAGCACATTATAACAAGAAATGAATTTCTATCACCAGAAATAAATATCTCTAATTCTTCCTTGGCCGGTTGGAGAATCGAACGCGGACCCAGCAGAGTGCTAGCCGAGAACGATACCAATCCGTCCAACGCGGAACTTGAGAAAAGGGCAGTAGAATGTACATTGAGACCGAGACTTTCGAAAGAAAGGGTTTCATTTTTGGCCGAATATGAACTGGGTTTCGCTCGCTAAATCACGCCATCAAAAGTCTTGCCTAAAACAAAAAAGACATTTACCACAGTTTGAAAGCTTTCCATGACCTACAGCTCAAGTCAGTAAAGTTTCTGAGCACCTTTCAAGTCTTTTGGTAACAGTTGTCTAGAAATTGAAAGCTAGTTTCTGAAATGGGAATCAGTTTGAGTTGCAGGTAGACCAGATGGAAAAGAAGGCACTAAGTAATATTTGAAAGTCTTTCTCAATACAGTTGGAAGTCTTGAGATGCAGCAATGTATTGCTGAAGTCAAGTGTCATATTTTATCAAAGAGTGGTACCATTAATGGTATCAGTGGTCTGCTAGTTATCTAATTGAGAGAGTTTATCTTTATCTGGGCCTTGTCACATTTAGACACAGAATTGTAGACATTGTCAGCATGTTATTCACTATCCTTTCCCATTGGTTATTCCCCTAAGAAGGGGGTATTACTTGAGGTTCTTTTCAGCATCCCTTCAGCCCATAGCTACAACCCCCTTCATTCCTTTTTGCTGTACCTCCATTCATATTCTCTTTCTCCCATCTTACTTTCCATTCTCCCCTAACAGTTGTTTCGTAGTGCAACTGCCAGGTTTTCCTCCTGTGACACCTGTCAGACCTCTGTACTCTCAATTTCTCTTTCAGCGCTGAATGATGTCGTCGGTCCCAGAGCTTGGCTTTTGGTCTAAGTTTTATATTTCATTCCCATCTCCTTATATGAATGTAGACATGTGACCCAAACTTATCCATTGCAAATGCTACGTTTAAGAGGGGAACACATTTTGAAGGGCCTTAAGAGTAAAGATGTTTACTAAGCAGGATGCAAGAACTGGACAAACATTAGCTGCTCGAAACCTGATTTTTGCAGTTACGCAGCTTTTCATACATTTTTATCATTAGTGAAGATAAGTACACCAGTGTGTGTAAGTTTTATCAGATTTTAAAATTATCTTTCAGCATTAGGGTTGAATGTAAGTAACACCTCTAACTTGGCAGACTTCTGCACTTAACAGCTGTGTTATGATTATTTTTTGACAAATTGTAATTATAAATGTTTGCTATTTGGGAATATTTTTCGCGCTTATGCAATTTCTATTAAAGTCAGTGGCATTATTTGCAGAAACTCTCTTTTTATTTAGACTTTTGAATCTGTCTGTAAAGTGGACCCATGCCTATTTGCAGTTCTGGATTTCTCTGTGGAATATATATACACATTCATGGAAAATTCACCTATTCACGGTATTTTTCAGAGAGAAATGTTCACAAATTACTGTATTTTCATATCATTTGCATGACTAACTGCACTTTTAAGTGTAAAGTACAGGTTAGTTTATGATTGGAACTGTGTGGAAGTTGCTGCTACCTGTGAGATATGTAGAAAATATTTGGAGCGGATGCAGAGTTGGGAGACGGGTAGGCATGAGAAATCCTAACCTATCCTAGGATGCTGTGCCCTGACCTAACGAGATCTTACCTTCCTAACCTAACTTTAGGCGCTCTGCCCTGACCTGGCTAGGGGGCAAAGATACCCCCAAGTAACCCTGTATACCCAAACATTCTAGTGCAGTCTATAATGTAGGATCTTTGGATGTCTGGAAAGTAACGAAGGCGTCTGTTTAGTTGAGCTGCTACATTTAACAAGTGCACTTACATACTGTAGCTTTGAACCAGATTTATATAATTGTCGCTCTATGATTCAGTATGATTGTCTTGAATTATTTTTAATCCATTCTCAACCACTTTCAGCATCGGCGGAAAGCGTTACTTTGAGGCCCCAATGAAGTACGGCGGCTTCGTCCGGCCAGGCAACGTGGAAGTGGGAGACTTCCCCGAGTTTGGCGACGAAGAGGACGAGATGTAAGGAGGAGCACCTTCGGGCGGCGGGAATCTTTCGGATGTCCAAAACCAAGAGGTGAAGCACGAGGGATTTTGGCTTGCTTTGAAACCGTAGATGACAAGAGTCAGACAGAATCGCTTAGAAAAGTTTTGAAGCTCGTTCTTATTTTGCCACAGCCCGTTCAATTGGCGTTCTCACTCGCAGGCAAAATTGAAGCGCATATTTTTGGCAATGTGGTGAGGATGAATTGCACTCCAGCACGATGTTCGTAAAGGGAAATCGCTGGCCTACGACAAGCTGTTTTTTATCTCGTGCACGCGTGTCGCACAACGACTGCCCCGAGTTACTTTTGCGTGTGGGTGTGGCTGTACATGTGAGATTGGACAAGAAAGCCTAGATTGTCCTTGAAGAGTAATACCTCCGCTTCTTACTTATGATTTTGTCTGCTTACTCCTGTATCATTCTGAGGAAAATGACGTTTTCTGCTCAATAATTGTAGGTTAATTCAGTTAGATTTTTTTTTGTATAATTTGTATATGAGTAGACTTTATTTTAAGTATTTACAGCAAAACCTGTCTCCATGTTTTGCATTGCAGAAAAGGATCAGTGAATTGTGCATTGAGCGTTTTGAAACAAAAGCGGTGATGTGTTCCATTTCTTTTGACAATGAAAATGTGGATGTTTAATTGAAACATTGGTTAAGGATGACTACTTTTCCAGGGTTGTGTCAGGACAAATGTGTTATTTGAGTCAGGCCTACGAAATTAAACCTGTGTGACAAGTGCACACAGGTACCAATATTACCTCTTCAGAACGGAGTAGACATTACCTGATTTGTGTAATTCGAAGATTACTTTGTTTATTTGGGAGTTAGTAGTATCACCTTTCAGCGATGAGGGATTTGTGTATTGGGATACTGTCACTATCAGAGCCATAAATAGGATCTCTAGCGAGTTGTGAGAAAGCCAGAATATATGAACATGTTTTGGAATTTCAGAATGATGTGGAATGTAGTCAACAGTACATGCCAGCCCTGTGAGAGCTAAATAAAATTGCCAAGTGGTCTCGATAAACAACTCGGTAATAATTAAGTACAAGCAAGGATTTCATGTTATATTTTTGTAAGGATGAAATCTTGTCAGCGTAAGTGTGCCAAGTACGTACTCTAACCGCTTAACTTTATTTCTTTTGGTACCAAATTAATTTTGTATGAACCTGGCCTATGAAAGGTCGTATTTTGGTCACGACAGGCTGGGAATAGTGTTCATGATATTAAAAAAAGAAAATTCAAAGTAAATGTGAGTTGGCACAACTTCAAGCTGTTGTGTGAACAATCAAAACTTCGTTATTAAATGTTTAGTGTCTGACCCCACTAAGGAAAACTGTCGTAAAAATGTTAATGACGACAATGCTTGAATTTTTTTCTTCTTTGTAGGATATTATTATTATTATTCAGGAGTTGAGGAACCTTATTCATGTGTAACGAACCCACCAGAGGGGCCACTGACTTGAAATTCAAGCTCCCAAAGAATATTGTGGTGCTCACCTGAAAAAAGTAACAGAAGGTAATACGAAATACAGAGAGAGATCAGTTATTAGGAAAAAGATAAACCAGGAATAAATAAAAGTTTTAAGTAAATTATTTAAATACAAAGAGAATCAACTTAGGGTAGTAATACATTGCATCTTTGCTTGAACTTTTGATACAACATACACAGGGAGACTGTTGCACATTCCAGTAGTGTGAGGAATAAAGGACCTCTGGAAAGAGAAGTTTGACAGTGGGGGAACATTTACTGTTCAGCAAATCTTGTCATTTATTTTTTTGAAATTAAAAATTACGGCTTTGCATTTCAGCGTTTTTCTGTTCGGATTTTAAATAGCTCTGCAAAATCTATTGGTCTGAATTCCAGTGAGGAGGAATACTCTTAGAGAGATCCCTTTTGTGGCTCTGATAAGGATCAAGCGACTCATTTTTAAGCGGTGTTCACCTTCGTTGACCTCTGCTATAAATATTTGTACGTATTTCCCTTTTACGGATGACTTTAAACCAGGGCCTGGAGTGGGTACACAAATCTGCCTACTCTAACTGCCAATGTAAATTGTCAAGCTATGTATAAAAGGAAACTGTTCTTATTTGAAGGTACATTAGCAAAGCCATAGTATGTTAATATTGGCCCATTATAATTGCTGTCCCATTATGTGATATTGTAACAAAGAGTCTGCCTATTGGTCTTTGTTTCATATTGGGTGTAGAATCTGTTCATTTTTTTTATCCTGAAAAATCTTCGAATATTTGTTATTCACGGGAAGATAGTACTGAAATGACTGATTATATTATATACTGCAGTTGAATTTTTATTTGAAATGGTATGTGATTCGTATGTCCCCAGTGTAAGAAATGATCGTTGTGCTTATTTTTGTATGACAGACCCTCTTGTAACACTCCGTGATGTTTCCCTATAAGCAAGAGTCCTCTGACGAGTCAATTTTATGTGCGGGTTGGTTTCATACGTTGTTTGCAGACAGTGACGCTCGTTCTCCAAAATGTACCGAGTCGTTCTGCCTTGTTCACGCAGTGTGCTCCACTGGTAGGTTCTAAGTCAGAGTAACTAGCACTCGCCCTATTTGTGTTTGTGTGTACGTGTATGGCATCTAAGGAGAAAAAAACTTGCAAGTGACAAGGAAGTTGGTGCAACACAAATCCTGAGATTAGAAGTATCAGATGTGAAAGTTTACTCTGTTTTTGTCCCACTCGAGTCTCTCGTTTTCGTTCTACGTTCCTCCAGTACCCCTCTGGACTCCTCAAATCTTTTAAGAGAGATGTCAACCCATCTCATTTCTGCGCAGGTCCTTTGGCAAAAGGCCAAATTGTTTCTCTTTGAAAGTTTTTTAAAGGCCCAGTTGTTATGGAGTCTTTGCAATGTGCCTTGGTGTAAGAAGCCGAAATTGTGATGGAGAAAGAAAACTTGTTTTGGCAGTTACGGTAATGGTTTCACCTGTCAGTTGTGTATTGTCTCAAAAACTGTCATGCATTTATAAGATTATAGATTCAGCACTGGAAATATTCTGTGATTTTTGTCACAATTCAATCTTTTTTTTTATTGTTCTACAATAAGTGACTCGTCACCAAATCAGTGTTAAATTGTATTTTTCATACGTAACTTGTATGTTGCTGGTGATATTTATATGTGGGGCTGCTTTTGCTGATGCATTAGTACATTGACATAAAAGGCTATTGTGCAAGAAGTATTGGTAGGTATACCATTTTGTTAATTAGTCTTTACTTTTTGCGATTACGAAGTAACCACTAGAGAATACTTTGGCAATTTTGAAGTAACCATTAGAGAAACCTGTGAAGTTCCAGCGACTGGCCGGGAATATCGTTTGGCATGTGGAACCGTCACGCAGAAATGCGCCGTCTCTTAAATTGGTTCTTGATTCAAACCAGAGCTTTCGCCATCAGATTTCAAGGGTCATGCTTTTTGGTCACTGTGAAAGTTTAGGAATGTTTTTACACATTATTTTTTGCAATTTGAACGCAATGCACCATCAAGCTAGCATATTCATTTGGAGTTCGACACTTCCTCGTATAGGAGTGATGTCTTTAATGATAGCCAAGACTTTGGAAGCCTGGTGTTTTACGTGATCCCAGTAAACTGACTTGCGAGGGACGATAAACGAAAAAATATCCGACTATCTCGGTTTGAAGCCGGAAAGGCTCGGCATCTTTGTAATTCGCTAATGGAACCTAATTGGAAACTAACCGTGTACATCTTTATATTTTGCCATTAGAAACTAACCCTATGTACTGGAAAAAAAAAATGCAATTATTCACCACAAGGAAAATGACAAAAGTTAAATGTCCAGTAGGCAATCAAGACTTAAAAAATAATGTAGAATGTATGCATACATCATAACATTTTGGACAATGTATGGTACAATGTAATTTTGTATTTTTATAAGTACTGTCTTAATGTTCACAGCCGAGAACGCAGTGATTATTAGCTTGGTTTTTTATCACAATTTTTGTCCACATGACATAATATTTTGTTAACAGAATTCCTTTAGCTTAGGCCTTTTTTAAGGTCTACATTTTGTGACTTTTGTATCTTGAAGGCAGACTTGAAAAGCAGGTCATGCAAATGCATTTAAACCGTTTAGAAATTTTAACTTTTTACAGCAACACTTGAGCTGCGGCCAAGAGAATGCTAATTTTTTGGCATTCCTTTCATCTTTGGTAATCCAGCCCTTGATTTTGACTGCTCCAAGAGTAGGGAAGCCATTATTTATCTGCAGCTAAAGTATTTTGTTACTTGGTTACAAAAGTGTCTAGAGTTTAGCGTTAGTGCTTTTTAGTTCCAGATTTTTCAATTTGTTTCTTCACTTCTGCTTGCAACTAAATCGTGCGAGAAGACGAGCTTGGATTTCAGACGAGGTTTTTTTTTTTTCAAATTCCACTGGCAATAGCGAACTATTATATAGGTACCTTAAAGTTAATCCTGTGATACCAGATGCATTCCATTAGAAAGTGTGATGTTTGTCAATTCATTATGGAATGCTACATTTTAAAAAATCCATCGGGTTACGAAGGTGGTCTTGAGAGCAACTGTGATTATTTCACTGGAAAATGTTACGAATAAGGAAATTTCTTTTTTTATTAATATTATTATTATTACGTTTGTTTTTTGTAAGTTGTGTCATGGTCCATGTTTTCTGGAAAGTTGTATTTCACAAATTATTAAATAATTTATGTTCTTTCTCGGACATTTTTCTTTTTTACCTTCTGTAAAGAGAGAAAGGGGTCCCATGTAGACCTCAACGTCATTCATTCCTTTTACTGTACCTCAGTTCATATTCTCTCTGACTTTCCACTCTCTCTCAACAATTATTTCATAGTGCAACCTGCGAGGTTTTCCTCCCGTTACATCTTGCAAACCTTCTTGCTGTCAATTTCCTTTGGCCTAAATTCTATATTCTGTTCCCAAGACATTTCATGTAAAGTAAGCGCAACGGCTTAATGTTTTAGCCTTGCAAATGACACCCCCAAGAGACTAACAGAGACTTGGGTGGAGTCGTTACTTGAGTGACGACAAGGAAAAGCGGACACCTTTTTACGATATCTACTTTCAAGGTTTTTTGCAAGACATATAATGGCAAGATATTAACGGCGGTCTTCTTTAGGTGGCATAAGAACCCTATATGAGTTGAGACAGAGACACAGTACACCAGTTTATGGTATCTCCCATTAAGGCTTGCTGTGAGAGATCAGTGGCAGTGGTGCGTAGGCCATTTTGTTTAACTTTCAGGTTTATAGGCAACCACAGTCTTCTTTATGTGGCATAAGAAGCCTATATGAGGTAGGACACAGTTCCTCCATAACTTTCTTCTGGTGTACTGAGCCTGTACGATGACCCCAACAGGGTTTTGAGGTTGAAGTGCCCCATGAAAAACTCTGGGAACACCAACAGTGTCAAGAATATTGCAAATTCTCCTAAACAAAAAACGGAAGCCCACGACTTTCGAGGCCGAGCAGTTTGAAAAATAACTAGTGAGGCACAAACCAAAACTTCAAAGTTAAAAATTCTTGCAACACCAGTGTGGAAAACACTGCAAATTCCAAACCCCCCTTCAAACAAGTAAAAAATGCACCAAAATTTCTTTGTCGCAATCTAGTTTTCTGTACAGCTGCGACAGCGTATAATCGAGGCCACCGAAAATAGATCTATCAATCACTGGTCTCTGTATAATGCTGTATGAGCTGCGGCCCGTGAAACTTTAACCACGGCCCGGTGGTGGCCTATCCTATATTGTTGCCAGACCCACGATCAAGGCTAACTTTAACCATAAATAAAATAAAAACTGCTGAGGCTAGAGGGCTGCAATTTGGTATGTTTGATGATTGGAGGGTGGATGATCAACATACTAATTTGCAGCCCTCTAGCCTCGGTAGTTCTTAAGATCTGAGGGCGGACAGAATAAAGTGCGGACGGACAAAGCCAGCACAATAGTTTTCTTTTACAGAAAACTAGAAATGCAAGATTAAACCCACCTGCAGTGCCTCATGTCTGGTGAACTGTAGGCACTACTTATTAAGATTTTTGCAACGTCCCTTCCATCTCGCTTTCTTTAACCCGCTCCTAACAATTGATTCATAGTGCAACTGCAAAAAAGGTTTTCCCCCTGTTACACCTTTCAAACATTTCTGTTCCTCCTGTCACACCTTTCAGACCTTTCTATTCCAGTTACACCTTTCAAGCCTTTCTATTCAAACTGTTATGCCTTTCAAACCTTTCTGTTACTCCTGTTACACCTTTCAGACCTTTCTGTTCCTCCCGTTACACCTTTCAGATCTTTCTGTTACTCCTGTTACACCTTTCAGACCTTTCTGTTCCTCCCGTTACACCTTTCAGACCTTTCTATTCCTCCTGTTACACCTTTCAGACCTTTCTGTTCCTCCTGTTACACCTTTCAGACCTTTCTGTTCCTCCTGTTCCACCTTTCAGACCTTTCTGTTCCTCCTGTTCCACCTTTCAGACCTTTCTGTTCCTCCTGTTCCACCTTTCAGACCTTTCTATTCCTCCTGTTACACCTTTCAGACCTTTCTGTTCCTCCCGTTACACCTTTCAGACCTTTCTGTTCCTCCCGTTACACCTTTCAAACCTTTCTGTTCCTCCTGTTACACCTTTCAGACCTTTCTGTTCCTCCCATTACACCTTTCAAACCTTTCTGCTCCTCCTGTTACACCTTTCAGACCTTTCTGTTCCTCCTGTTACACCTTTCAAACCTTTCTATTCCTCCTGTTACACCTTTCAGACCTTTCTATTCCCCCTGTTACACTTTTCAGACCTTTCTATTCCTCCTGTTACACCTTTCAGACCTTTTATACTCTCAACTTCCTTTCAGCGCTGAATGACCTCACAGGTCCCAGTGCTTGGTCTAGGCCTAAACTGTGTATATTCTACAATATTAAATCAATTCTGTAAACAGATATAAGTAAAAATTTACTGGTCCTGAGAATCTGTTCTTATGGTATTGATTCTTCAATGTTACAGTCATCAAATGCTGAGAATTTATAACATTTTACTGAATAATTCAGTTACTTATGGACCAAATACTTAGGGCTACCCCCCCCCCTCTCTCTCTCTCTCTCTCTCTCTCTCTCTCTCTCTCTCTCTCTCTCTCTCTCTCTCTCTCTCTCTCTCTCTCTCTCTTTGTTTTGGCATTTACACAATTATATAATATATATACGTAAACATATATAGCCTGTATATATATATAATATATATATATATATATATATATATATATATATATATATAAATATATATATATATATATATATATATATAAATATATATATATATATTATATAAATATATATATATATATTATATAAATATATATATATATATATATTATATAAATATATATATATATATATATATATATATATATATATATATATATATATATATATATATATTTATATAATATATATATATATATATATATATATATATATATATATATATATATATATATATATATATATATATATATATATATATATTATATAAATATATATATATATATATATATATATATATATATATATATATATATATGTATATAGTTTTTCATTTAAATCCATTTATTTACTAACATCATCCCATCAGATCAATCAAAGACAGACCAGAATTCCATCACCTTTCAGAGAGAAGACGAAGATTCGAAAAATCATAGAAATTTCTTCGAGAAATAAAAATAATAATAAATTATTTTGGCCCTTTTCGAGATTCATTACGATTTCATGGGATTACAGAGTCGACGTTTTATAGAATCATTACTTTTTCTTCGAGAAATCATATATTTTTAATTCATAAAATCATTTTCTTTCTTCAAAATACGAGTGTTTTTGTACCAAGGGATGGCTCGCAAAATATTTAATTTTTCGCTTTTCCTCTTGTTATAAAGGCTTTGCGATAATTATTCTTATATCTATATAATTTACAATTAAATAAATAATTTATTGGAATACGAATATTTCATGTATTCTCGTATATAACCGAATTATCGTCGATGATTTGTAAATAATTTGTCCAAAACTTCTGACACAGAAAGGAGCATTAGTAGTAGGTATTCAGCGTTGCAACGGCTCTACCCTTGCGCGTTCTATTGACCTTCTTTTGAAATATTTAAATTTTTCCTTTTCCGATTCTTATAAACAATTTGCGACATTTAAATCAATATTATATAATTTATTAATTTTTTAATTTACGATTATTTATATTAAATTTGTATGTAACCAAATTATTCTCGATAATTTGTAGAAAACAACATTCTTTCGAACACAGAGACGGTCTTTAGCCTACTGTTTTGAGTATTTACTTTTTCGATTTTCCGATTCTTATAAACGCATTGCGACTTTTAAATATATAAATAAATATTGTATAATTAAATATAACATCTTGTGTTTTGTGATTATTTGATATATTACCGTATTTAAGCGAATTGTCGTAGATAATTTGTAAAAAATTTATGTAACGCGTTCATTGGACAGAGGCTAATATTAGTAGTCGTATTTAGCATTGCAACGGCTCTCCGTCCATGCTTAGACACTGGCTTCGTCATGTTTTCCTAAACTTTATTTGTTTATTTATGCCTTTATCGAGTTCCTAGCTAATCGTGCATTATAAAATTATCTTTATTATTCAATTTAATCTGTGGTTTTCTTATTATATCGTCTACCAGTTTGTTTATATGTCTAAATATGTTGCTAAGCTTAAGCCTAAGCCAAAACCTATCGTGTCATGCACCTGCTATTTTTTCCCCATTATTTCGTATTTAACGAACTATGGCTACTCGTATATTATCAAATTGTCCTTCTTCTTCGATTTAAAATGGGGTTTTCTTATGATATTTCCTACCAGTTTGTTTATATGTCTAAAAACATGGCTATGTCTAAGCCCAGGCTTACCATACCTGCCATTTTCCATAACTACCTATATACCATTTTACTTCGTCTACAAAGAAGGTAAATATACGTGTACTCACATTATTTGCACGACACGGGACGCTGCACGTCAAAAACAGCACGAAACGAGACGATAACAGCACGAAAGCAACGCGGAACTGATTGATTGCTGTTTTTGCCTGAACGGCACAGCACCAAGGAACCTTGAGAGAGAGAGAGAGAGAGAGAAAGCTGTTCCGTTACTTTAGGTTCCTTGATTTTAAGGTTCGATGTTTTTCGTCTGTGCGACGGTTCCTCAGATTTCAGTCTTTTATTTTTACTGATTTATCGCATTTTTCCTTTGCGTTTCGGTGCATTTATTTTATTTTCTGTTGTTCAATTTAAAATGAGGTGTTGTATGTATGTATATATGTATATATGTATGTATATATATATATATATATATATATATATATATATATATATATATATATATATGCACTTAGGGGACATTTGATCCCCCGGGAGCTAGTACTAAACACGGCGAAATATATTTGACCCCCAGGGGCTAGTGCTAAACACGGCGAAACAGTGTAGGTGACTCACTGTTTCGCCGTGTTTAGTACTAGCTCCTGGGGGGATCAAATGTCCCCTAAGTGCATTTCGCTATCTGACTGAAATTTTTCAGGCAATTCGCGTGATGACTGATTACGCATGTTGACTGTAACATATATATATATACATATATGTGTGTGTGTGTGTGTGTAATAATGTATCTTTGAAATTAAATAATGATAGAAATATTTTATTTCTAAGCATAGAGGACAAAATATCTCTCACATTTTATTTGAAAATGTGATTAAAAAAAAGGAATATTTTATTTCTAAGCATAGAGGACAAAATATCTCTCACATTTTATTATAAAATAAAAAAAACATTAATATTTTATCTACCATCATATAAAATTAAAAGAACTCTCTCATATTTTATTATAAAATTTAAAAAATTAGTATTTTATATACAAACATATAAAACTAAATGAACTCTATTTCATTATAAAATAATAAAATACGAGCATATAAAAAATAAAAGAATTCTCTCATATTTTATTATAAAATAAAAAAAAACATGAATATTTTATCTACGAACATATAAAATTAAAAGATATCTCTCATATTTTATTATAAAATTTAAAAAACATGAATATTTTATATACGAAGATATAAAACTAAAAGAATTCTCTCGCATTTTATTATAAAGCCTAAAAACATGAATATTTTATCTACGAATATATAAAATTGAAAGAACTCTCTTATACTTTATTATAATTTTTTTGAAATGAATATTTTATCTATGAACATATAACACTAAAAGAACTCTCTCATATTTTATTATAAAATAAAAAATGAATATTTTATCTACGATCATATAAAACTAAAAGAATTCTCCCGTATTTTATCATAAAATAAAAAAAGCATGAATATTTTATATACGAACATATACAATTAAAAGAACTCTCATATTTTATTATAAAATAAAAAAAAAAACATTAATATTTTATCTACGATCATATAGAATTAAAAGAACTCTCTCATATTTTATTATAAAATAAAAAACACGAATATTTTATCAACGAACATATACAACTTGAAGAACCCTCTCATATTTTATTATAAATTTAAAAAAAATGACTATTTTATCTACGAACATATAAAATTAAAAGAAGTCTATTTTATTATAAAATAATAAAATATGAACATATAAAACTAAAAGAATTCTCTCATATTTTATTATAAAATTTAAAAAAACATGAATATTTTATCTACGAACATATAAAATTAAAAATTCTCTCATATTTTCATTTAAAACTGATGAAATGGGAATATTGTACCTGTAAGCATAATTATAAAATTTCTGTCGTATTTTATTTCAAAACTTATAAAAGGAATAATATATATTTTGCCTCTAAGCATATGTTACTAAAAAAATAGTCTCTCTCGCATTTTAGATTTGAAAGACTAATATCTCTCTTACCATTAAAAAAAAATAAATTTTAAAAATTCTAAATTATCAGAAAGATCAGCTTGGATAAATCCTAGTTAAACCAGTTTTCAGTTTTCTGCAAAAGAAAACTGTTGTGCGGACTTGGTCTCTCTGTCCACACTTTTTTCTGTCCGCACTTTTTTCTGTCCGCACTTTTTACTGTCCGCGCTTTTTTCTGTCCGCTCTGTATTCTGTCCGGAATTTTTCCTATCTGCACTTTTTCTGTCCATACTTTTTTTCTGTCGGCACTTTTCCTGTCGGTACTTTTTTCTGTCGGCACTTTTTCTGTCCGCACTTTTTCTGTCCACACTTTTTTCTGTCGGCACTTTTTCTGTCGGCACTTTTTTCTGTCCACACTTTTTTCCGTCCGCACTTTTTTCTGTCCGCACTTTTTCTGTCGGCACGTTTTCTGTCCACACTTTTTCTGTCGGCACTTTTTTCTGTCCACACTTTTTTCTGTCCGCACTTTTTCTGTCGGCACTTTTTCTGTCCACACTTTTTTCTGTCCGCACTTTTTCTATCGGCACTTTTTTCTGTCCACACTTTTCTGTCCGCACTTTTCTGTCCGCACTTTTTTCTGTCCGCCCTCAGATCTTAAAAGGCTGCAATTTGGTTGTTTGATGATTGGAGGGTGGATGATCAACATGCCAATTTGCAGCCCTCTAGCCTCAGTGGTTTTTATGATCTCAGGGCGGACAGAAAAAAGTGGGGACAGAATAAAGTGTGGACAGAAAAAGTGCAGACAGAAAAAAGTGCAGACAGAAAAAGTATGGACGGACAGACAAAGCCGTCACAATAACAGTTTCCTTTCGCAGAAAACTAATAAGAGATTTATTTGTATAATAATCAAAGGTCACAGGCGAAATATTGCTATCTGACCGAAAATCATTTTGGGCGGACCATAATTCTGGCCCACCCTCCCCCTCCCTTCTCCCCCTCTCTCTCTCCCTCTCCCTCTCTCTCTCTATACACCTGACAT